>JANFAE010000063.1:0-341544 GCA_024613145.1 Pisolithus marmoratus
GCATAGGTCAAGGACATCCGCGAGACTGGACATGCTATGGGATGCGTACGCCAGTCACGGAAAGCGCATCACAAATTTCCGTAACACAATTAGTACAGGCGACAGCAGCTTGCTCATCAGATTGGTGCTGCATTGAGCGAGCACATAGGCAAGAGATTGGGGAAGTCTGATTGAGAAGTTTGTTTTACAAGTCATCCTCTGTTTTGTATCGAGAAATCTAAATTGATATAAAACAAATGCTTTGCAAGATGCAATAGGTTTGGTGTACAGTGAATGACAAACATGCTTAGATATTTGTAACACGAATTATGGATGAAGTCTGACACGTCACACTGCCAACGTGATGCTCGTGGCGTGCGATAAGGTCTCTTGAAGGGCAGGAGGAAAATTCATCGCTAGGGGGGTCGTATTCAAAGCCGAGCCGACGGCGGGGGCAGGGGACGCTAGATGTCAGGGGAAAACTTGGCCCATATGTAGGTCGTCGTCCGGGCTTGGTGGTTCAGGTTGCGAGCCTACTGTCATCTGAAAGTAAAATGGTTTAGCATGAGCAGTGGATAGGGTAAGCGTTACTGTAACTTACCACTTTCTGCTACTTATGACGATGTCCTCAAGTGCCTTCAAGGAAGATCACAGAGAGGTATCAGATAATTCGGCATCCTCCATTCGCTTCAATCGCTTCGCTCTAGTCTGCAGAAGAGTGTCACTATCGGAACCGCGAAGGTGAGGGAGCGACAGTGTGAGGTAGGGAAGAAGGCTCGTTGGGGATACAACATCCTCAGTGCTTGCATGTCTTTGCAATTGCCATTGACGGCGTACATCGGCGAGTGGAGGAACAACGACTGCATCAAAAATAGCGCGCGAATGTTTGCGCTTCCGACAGATAGAAGGATGATTCAGGATAGGGAGCACCACCGCGACGGAGTTGCCTCTTACCAGGAGTGACGAGGCTAGCTTCGATGGCCAATTCATCTTCCAAGTCATTTTCAGTCAAAGATGGGAAAGCTACGGACGAACGGATAAAAGCTGCAGCTGGAGGTATGATACAATCCTTTTCTGGTGTACCCTCATACAGTTCCGTTTGCTGCTCGGTGAGTGCTTCTTCATCTTCTATCAAGCGGAAAAGTGGTGCGCATCATTGCCCATAGCTTGCAGATGATGTTGAGCTTGATGGAAGCATTTGAGCGTGACGGCCGTTCGAGTCTCCGCGTGTAACGGTAATAGGCTCCGGGAGTTGATGGTGGTGGTGAAGGCACCCAAGCCGCCGAGGTAAAGTCGAGCATATAATTACCAAGGATATCAACCAACAAGTTCGCTGCACGAGCGCCAAAACTGACAGTGCCATCATGATCACCCACATCTGGTGGTGTTGATGAACTCAAGAGTCGGGACAAAAAGGGATCTCACGTACCTAATAGGAAAGCCACGTTTGCTTTCATGAGACCCGTGATTCCGAACTGTCTAATGTTAGCCACACCTTCATAGGCTCGCAGTATATGACTTACCGGAAGGTCATACTTCTCAGTCATCCACAAACAACGGAGAGCGATCTTCCAGAGTTCTATCAGCTCGTCGAACACCCAATCCTGCGACAACTCTTCCCAAGTAAGCGAGCGAAAGTCGGTGAGCTGCGAACATTCGTCGAAGATGGGTTTCACTACACTCGACAACCCGCTGTATTCCACGGTAAGTAGACCTGGATTAGACGAAAAGAGAGAATGAGGTAGGAATTTGTTCAGCGTCCACGACTGTCCAGTGTTCTCAAAGCAGACAAAGATCGTCACAATTTCCATGCCATTCTCACACGCCTGGGAACCCTTTTGGATCATACTCTTTACAAGCTCAATAGCCTTCGTTAGTTGAATCGTTGTGTTCATCGGTAATCAGCGCAGCAACAGTTGAAACACCGACATCCAAACGGATCGAACTAGCTTCCAAAAAGTTTTTCTGCATCGGTTGGATGTCCTGGTCTTGCATACCCACCCAATCGTTATCTTGTTTTGCATAGTGGGTTTGGATTTCAGAGGCGGGTCGCATGTAGGCCAATGCAATGTACCGCTATAACAGGCACCCTAAAGCTCTGACAGAGCTCTTCTTGCTGCCAATCGCGAGCGTCAGTGGGGAACACACTACGCGAGTGAGTTTTACGTCTGCGCAAACTTTCGGGCCTAGCAGAACTATGAAGGATGCCAGCACACTGAGAACCCACATGGGGCCATGAGCTACGTGGGTGGGGTCAGCGGCGCTCAGCGTTGAACGTAGTGTGCGGATGATGAGGGGTTTGGACCTCAAGGTATTGTACATGGAGGGGAGGAAGTCGATGTTGTCAAGAATGTAGCAGCTGTTCAGGAGATGCGCGCGTGGAGGGTCGAATGTGGCAGAGCAATGGCTCCAAGGACGAACCCTCCCAGAGCATGGCATGCTTGTGTTCGTAGTATCAGTATAGGCGCAAGCAGATTCGATAATATTGAAGGAAGAAGTTCGATGAGAGCAGGGGCGAAGGTAGAGGGTTGGTATAGTGACAGATCGTGGCCTGAAATGCAAAATGCACCAGTCAGTGATTATGCCGGAAAGTGTGAAATCCTGCTTACTTGTCCTGCTTACTTTGAGACCATCACAAGCAGACCCTTTTTCCCCCTCTTTGCTGAGTTCGCTCGTCATGCCGCGGCGCAAGGCAAAGGCAATTCTGTCCCACACAGGCAATAGGAATTTTGCAGCTAAGCGTTGGACTTGCGGAAGCCATATTGACAGCGCGCACGCCTTGCGTGCGTTAGGAGTAGGCAATGCCTCGTCCATAGGGATAGCGAGGACATGTGTTAGCATATCCCGGAGTTGCGCCTCTGTGACCGTTTAGCACTCAAATATGCAAGAGATGAAAAATCCCTTACTACCGAATAACTGGTACTTGGCGGATGAGGTGAATATGTCACTGAAGAGCTGGAGACCCATGTGCGGTGCCGTGCACAGATCATGTGCAAGTTTGACCTGGGCCACGGACATTCCAATTTTGCTTTTCTTGGGACTTCTCTTGGGAAAGGGTAGGAGGTTTCCTCCACATTGCATTCATCCCCACAGTCGAGGACGGAAGACTCACCGTCTTTTGGTATCATGACGGTGTCTGGTTCTACGAGTGCTCTTGCCAAGTCGAGACAGACGCCATCAACGAGTGCCTGGGTATGTTTATGCAATGGCTGGAAAAGAGGCCATGATGCGTCACCGTCAGTCGAATCTGTCATGGCAGCTCTTATGCGTGCCTCGATGAGGTCGCGTAAGGAGGACTGTGGGTCGATAATCTGAGTGACTGGCCGTGCCAGGTACGTCAAATTGACCAGAGGGTCCTCTGCCTCTGGGATGGGAATGGAAGTCTGGGCGTACTTCTCCGGCACAGGCTATCGAGGTGTCTCGGGGAAGGTACATCGCCCTTGGGACTGGTCGTAAATACAAAATATTGTTTTTGCTGAGACCACGCAACACGTGAGCCAAGCAGTCTGATGTCTTGGTCACGGTAAGGGTGCTGGGTGGGGTAGGCAGTGCCATGGCAGGATGACCAACGACGTCCAAGAAGAAAGGCCACACCGTCCAAAAATTTGTAACATGAATCGGATATTGATTGATTGATGCTTATAGAAATCGTAGACGATTCACAGAAGCATTCAAGGACACGGTCAGAGAAACGGATTACATTACGGGCATCCCATGACATCCTAACCAGATATTGAGACGAGGAACACCTCGCAAGTGGAGATGTCGTGGTCAGCTTGGATGTCATCAAGTGTTGACTGGAGGTACCCTTCACTGGACAATACTGGAGACAGAAAGGGTCACTTTTGTACAGGGCAACTATTGATTGAAATGACGAACATCTTAAACCAAGTCCGCAGTCTGCCTCTACCTGGTAGGGGTTGATGCTGAGCTCACATACACGACCCGTAATGGGAACAAGGTCCTGGAGATGGAATTACGATAGGATGGTAGAGGTCATTGCAACTTTGAGATAGGACAGAGGGGAATGTGGTATGCTTAGAATGAAGGAAATCAGCACGTCGGGACACATGACAGGATGACCTTGGCACCGACAACGACCGTCCTAAATTGCACGCTGAATGAATCACATGAACCTGCAGGAAGTAAAGCATGAGTCAGCACGCGCACAGGGGGCAGAGATCAGCCAGGACACACTAAGCTTAACCAAAGGCAAGGCAATATCATTACCAAATGATGAGGGGTAACATGTAAGGGGAAACGAGAGCGGGCCAGGGCCCATCGCACACCAGTGGTACAGTCAGAAACCCTTCCGACGTAGCTACAGCGGAGGCTCAAAAACTCCACCGTAGGTACTGTGGGATCTGAAAATTTTGAAGTACCTACGTCGGTGGTTCAAAAACTCTGCCGTAGGTACTGTGGGATCTGAAAATTTTGAAGTACCTACGTCGGTGGTTCAAAAGCTCCGCAGTAGCTACTGCGGGATCTGAAACATTTGAAGTACCTACGTCGGTGGTTCAAAAACTCTGCCATAGGTACTGTGGGATCCGAAAATTTTGAAGTACCTACGTCGGTGGTTCAAAAAGCTCCGCAGTAGCTACTGTGGGATCTGAAACATTTGAAGTACCTACGTCGGTGGTTCAAAAACTCCACCATAGGTACTGTGGGATCCGAAAATTTTGAAGTACCTACGTCGGTGGTTCAAAAAGCTCCGCAGTAGCTACTGTGGGATCTGAAACATTTGAAGTACCTACGTTGGTGGTTCAAAAACTCTGCCGTAGGTACTGCAGGGTCTGAAAAGTTTGAGGTACCTACGTCGGTGGTTCAAAACCTACCTATGGCAGAATTTCAAAGACCCAGTCTGAAGCCATTTGGCAAGTTGTAGGAATGGGCAATTCACTAAATTGCTAATTGGTTGAATGGTAGATTGGTGAAATTTTGTAAATGGTCAAATTGTCAAATCAGCAAATAGGTCAATACTACTAATCCAATAATTTCATGTGGAAATAACATTATGAATGTCTTTGTAGAGAACATATGATATAACATGGTAAAGAACATAATTACTCTGATACTCAATGTTTTTTAGATGGAACACTACAAGAACACATACTATGTTTTTTGCATGTAACATTTACAATGTTATTAGCTTGTAATTAGCACAGATAATTATATTAGAACACAAGTAATGTTATATTACATGTTATTTTGGATACCATGCTTTACACATAGTATCTCTGTTTTCAATGTTCTTTTCATGTTATTAGTCATAACATTGATCAATGCTTCCAGTGATTGTGATGCAACTCCACAGCCTTGCAGTGGGCTCATTTTCCTTCTAACCCCATCACCATGCCCCCTCCACTTGTGTCATCTCTCGTTCCATGACTGTGGGTCCATAATGTCGCTCTGACACTGTTTCTTTCAGGATTGCAGTCATTTTGGCTGAAGTAGAGAGACTTGAGCTGCTTGGGTGCTGGTTTTGACAGATAGGGTGTTTGCAGGTGAGAGCTCAGTCATTTCAGGCATTGTATCCATTCTCTGTCTTTGGAGTGGGTGTGAGAACACTCTGATGGACTGGTAGGTGAGTCTAGGACCACTGTTTGTTCAAATTTCAAGGCAAGAGCCTCAAAATGTGCTGAGCACTTCTCAGGCTCATTGGATGGCATCAGAGGCCAATTGTAATCAACAAGTGGCTCATTTGGGTGGTGTTGGACATTCATGTGTCCCCCCTCAATGTTTTGAGTGCCTGATTTAAGATCATTTGGTCCATTTCTGTGTGCATGCTGCCTGCATCTGCAGCTGCAGGGGTAACTGAGTGTGCAGGTGTTGGCTCTGCTTCACTGGTCATATCCTGAGTGTTTACAGGTGGTGCACTTGCTATCACTTGTACAGAGTTTGTAGTATTGCTTTTTGGGACTTGGATACTGGGCACTAGGAATGAAGTGTCCTGGTTTTGCCTGTGCATGCATTTAAATGCATGTGAAGTCCTTGTCAATGTGATCCATGTGTCCTTGAGTGATGTGGCAGCAGTAGGGAGTTGAGGTTCAGATGTGGGTATGTGGGTGGAGTGCTTGATCATTGGCAAGTGGATCACTGACCATGTTTCTCCAGTAACAACCTCATTTGGCACTTGATCGATTGTCAAATTGTTTCATAGATGGATGGTTTGACCTGTGTGTATTATGTTGTGCCCCTGGAGCTTGTCAGGCAGAGTGTACATGTGAGTGGTGCATTCAGCTATGTTGCTTTGCATTCTTGCCTCAGGCTTCTCATAGTGGTTCCCCTTGTATGTGAGGTGGGTGTTTGACTGTCGAGCCATATTCACCACTGCCTTTGGCAATGAGGAACCTAGGACCTTCACTGGTGCTGATTTCAGCCTGGGAGAAAGCATTTCCTGTCAGGCCAGGCCTCTTGTCATTTAGCCAGTGGTGCATCCAAGATACCACTTGTAGGTCTTTGCTCATAGCTGAGTAGGGCCAATTGAGCACATGGGAGTCATCAGAATAGGACATAGATGGGTTTGTCTCATTTGGTGGTCTCCCTTCATAATTTGGTTGGCACACTATGCTTGAACATTGTATGTGGGCTGTGAGAGGGCTATACAATGTGTGCATGGCAGGCTTTTGAGTGTGTGTTCTGGCAGTGAGCTTGTACAGAGTGTTGTGCATATGAGCTACTCCAACAGTTGTCTGTCTGGCAGTTAAACTGCACTTGTTCCATTTGAAGGTGGTTGATATTCCTTGGCTGGCAAGGCATGCAATTAAGAGCAGATTTGAGGTGAGGTTTGGCACATAGTAGATGTCATGTAGGATGACATGGCCTTCTCCCTTGTTCCCCAGTTCTGGATCAAGAACTATTTGGCTGACTCCAACTGCATACACAGTGTTTCCATTTCCAGCTGTGATTGGCTGTGTAGGTACAAGCTGTTTGTATGTGGCAAACCAACTGTGTTGACAGCATGTGTGTCCAGAGGCTCTGGAGTCTAGTATCCAGTGCATGTGAGGGATGTTGCTGTGTGTGTTTGCTATGAATAGGTGAAGTGGCATGTCATGCATGGAGGATACATGAGCAAAGTTTGCTGAGTGTTCATCTTTCTCCTTATCTTCTGATTTTCCCTTGTGTTGCATGTCATGTTAGTTCCAGCCTTGTTGGCTTTCTTCTTATGACATTCATCTTCACCATGTCCCTTCTTTTTACAGTGCAGATGTGTGTGAAATGAGTGTGCTTTGCCCACCAGAGGTGAGCTGTCATGACTTCTCCTCAATTAGCACTTGAGATATCATGAAGTCAATGGAAAGCTTGTCATTCAAGGACATTAAAATGGTGCAGAGTGTTGCATAGGAAGGTGGTAAGGAAATTACCATGGCTATTGCTATGAGGGAGTCATCAAGGGATTGACTGAGCAACTTTAGTATGTGCATTTTTTGCCACATAGTGTTAAGCTGGTTCTGCATTGGACTGTCCTCTGAGAGTGTCCCACAGAAGAGCTTGCCTATGAGATAGGCTATGGTCTGCTTGCTGTGCCCTTCATACTGCTGACATAACTTTTTCCAGATTTCTGCTGTTGTCAGTGCATGTAGAACTCCTGTTAAGGGTTCATCCTTCAGAGTCAGAATGATTTGGGTGCATGCTTCCTTGTCTCTGCTCATCCAGTTGGCATGGCCAATGGGGTCAGTTTTCAGGTCTGGCACAGTAGTCATGTTTCCTCCAATGACCTCCCACAGATCTCATACATCAAGTATCATACAGATCCTGACCTTCCATGTCTGGAAGTTCAAGCCATTGTCTTCTAGTGATGGGATGTCATAGAGGTGACTCGAGGCCTGTTTTGCTTTCACTGACAAGATAGTAGAGGGTGTGGAAGTGGGTGCCTGTAGAAGCTGATGGGTCAGACATCTCTGTAGGCTTAGACTATAACTGGTGTACTCTTGGTTTTTAGTTATGCACAAGTGGGGCTCATAACCTTTTGAAGGATGTTCAGCAGTGGTGATACTTTATGAACCTAAGAGTGTGAACTCAGTCTTCGAGTCAGGATGAAGTCTCATTTCTATTAACCAACCTAAGAGTGTGAACTACCCAAAGGATAAGTAAGAATAGTCTATAGTAAGTGAGAAGGAATATTACCTCAGTCTTCAAGTCAGGATGAAGTCTGAGGCATAAGGGAAAAAAGAAGTGGTGGATGAGTATGGTAATATTATGTAAGCAGTGCTCGCTGCACTCAGAGGTACAGAACTCCAACAGTCTGTAGGTACAGAGATCATGCAGGAACATCCAGGCATTGAACTGGTCCTGATGTGTCAGCATTGACTTTGAGCCCAGTGGTTCAGGATGTAGTGGTAAGTTCAACAAGTCCCACCATGGACATTGATGGTGTGCATGCAGATCATCCACCTGCAGATTTAATGCAGACTTCCCCCATAGCTCCTGTGAACATTTCAAGTCATCCAACATAATGCCATGGGCAAGTGGAAACAGCAGGCCTGATGTGAGGTGCTTCAGTGAGTCATTTGATTTCTCTGCAGTTGGAATATAAGATTTCAAGTCCATGTCAAAATTGTCATATGTGTATGATGCAAGAAGAGATTGGCCAAGATGTTGCAAGGAATGCTGTGACTCCACTGACAGTGTTTGGATTGCCATGTTAATTGTGTCAGCAGAAATGGAAATTCCAAGGTGAGTGAGAGTGTCGATGACCTTGTAAGGTGTATGAACTGACTGCAGGAACAGACCCTAGCAGACTTTGTAACACATTGGCCTTCTGGTTGGAACCATGCATAAGGATACCTGTAATTATTGTCTTTTTCTAATCTCTGTTGACACCCTTTTTTTTGTGAGCATACAACACATGCACCATCATTTTTATTCCAGAGCAGCATTACTCTGCCTGTCCTCAACTGATGGGCTTGATCTCTGCTCGCCTGTAAGTTCATTGATTACCCCTTCATGATTGATCTCATCCATGTCATCCCAGTAGCTGTTGACATTCCCTTCTATGTCCATTGCAACACTTTCATCCTCCCAATCATCTCCCTGCACCCTTGACTCTCTTGCTCCCTTGTCACCTAGCAATGTGCCGAGCAGACTCCACCACTTGGGAGCATTGTCCTCCATTTTTTGTGCCATTGCCCTGAGATTGAAGTCTTCTAATTGTTTTGTAGAGGTACATACAAGATGCCTTGAAGTGCCAGCCACTGTCTTCAGATGTGAGGCAATGAAGTTCTTGTAGGTATGCATTCTCAGCCACACTGAACAAGTTTGGTGCAAACTGATATTGACTTGTGGGGTGTTGCAAGAATGCCTTGAAGATTTCTTCTGAGCATGTGAGGAGGCCAGTAACAAAGCGATGGTTTTCATACTCTTGACTGGTAAGAAGAGTCACAATAAGTCCAGCTATGCTGATCTGACATTGATCCAGTGCTTCGAAGATAATTTGGAGAGGTGACATGTGGTATGACATGTGTTGGCAATCTCAGACTCACATCATGTACAGGATAGCCCTTTGATTTGCAGGTGACACAGATTGGACCACTATGGATGGCTCTACTGACTTACTGGGGCTCATGGATACATAGTGTTCTTCCATGTATTGTATATTTGTTGACCTCACTCCACACAATCACAAGTGTACTTTGACATTGGGGCCCACAATTTGGAAGACCAGTAGTATTGGGCCATTTTAGTTTAAGTGGGCATGAGGCTGATTAGGCACAGGGGACAGTGCCATATGCTCAGTGAGTAGTAGTTACAAGTGGGGCATGACATGTATTGCTATGCATATGGGATACTCCTAGGCACAAAGAATGTAACCCTAGTTTTGGTTTTCTGTATTTTTTTTCTGAGTCTGCAGGTCATGCCACTGTGGCTGTGATTGTTTACAAATGTTTTCTTGCAGCCCCTGCTGGGAGTGTGAGGGAAATAAGATTATGTGGGGTTCAAAACTTGGACATTGCCTCACAATATGCCAAGAGTCAGCATATGCCCTCACACTCCCAGCAGAAGGGCTGTGTAGGAGCCTGGTACATAGCAATCCATAGCCTCTGTAATGTTATGTAATATCAGGCACACATTATATATTGATACATGCTGTCACCTAGTGACACTGTGTGACATAGTCATCATAGCAACAGACCATTCTGTGAATTCTACCAAGACTATGTAGGCTACATAGACATTATGAAAAGACCATGAATTGCTTAATAGCATCCAAGAGGCCAGAGGAATGTGCCACACCCAGGTTGACTCACATGCACACAAACATTGAGGTCAATCAAGTCAGGTGTGTCCATAGCACAATGTACATGGGAAATAATGTAGTACTAAGTAATACAAAGCCAAAGTACTAGTGTGTGAGTTCAAAAAATGTGTCAAGGTCAATGTATGAATTAACATGAAAAGAGGATGCCCTCTCAAGGATGTTGTCTGCTGTCCAGTCTATACCATTTCCACAACTTGCCTGCAGGTGGCATACAAATATGAAATGGTCAACACTAATAACCAACATGTTGGGGCAACAGTTTCATGTGGAGCAAGAGACCACATACAAACCAGTTACAGGATCATGATGATGGAGGGCAGTGAACCATTTGACATAGGCAAGAGGATGTGGATAAGAACCTGAATGGTCAGGAAGTTTGAAGATGATGTACACTTGCATGGCTAGCAGTAACTATCTGTCAGTAACATGCAATGGCACCTGGAGATGCTACATACTACTTGGTACAAGCACTCAAATGCACTGACAGTTCTCTTCCAACATGAATACTGTGTCAAAGTGTGCAGGAATTTCAGCCTTACAGCCACAAACTGCAACCTTGGGTGATGTGTGGATCTTTTGTAAGCATGGGCCATGCCCTTTGAGGGGCATGTTGGCCACCTTGTAATAGGCTAATATGGGCATGAAACAACTTCAGATACACTTGTCTAGGTGTGATCAAGTACATACCTGGCACATGCAATCCAGCTAACTCAGACATGGTATCCTTCTCTGTGAGTAGGCCAGACTTCCTGGTCCTCCTCCAAGTTAGGCATGCACTCTTGTAATGTACAGCTTCTTGGCATTGAAGCCACAGTGCCATCTGTTCTATGTAGTCACATTTGTTGCTGGCCTGGTACACATCCTTGGCATAATCAATGTGTAACCACTCATGGTATTTGATGTTGTACCCATTGGCACTGCCTTGGGATTGAATGGAAGTGATGTAGTGTTGTAGCAAGTGTAATTTGGGAACATTGAAGTCTTGACACACTTCAAGGTCAATAAGGATGTGCTTGTAATCATGAAACATCTTCAGGCTGTCTTACATAGCCCCAAGGATCATGTCCATGTGCTTCTGGAACTGTGTGTAATAAATGAAATCAAGCAGAGAACAAGCAACTAAGAGAACATCACTGTCAACCACACCTGACAGTAAACCCATGAATACTCATTGCATCTCCTTGTGTGCTGTGCTGGTCCATTGGGAGATAGTCGATATGCCCTTCTTGAAGTGGTGAAGAGTGGGAAAGTGGGTCATGGCTTGAAAATGAATGTTGATCTCCTTCTCACCCATCAAGCTAGTGCACCACTGGAGGAGATGGTCATGGAAGATGCCTTTGTGTAACTGATGGAGTATGTTGGGTGTGATGCAAGTGAAGATGTCCATGAAGGGAAGGGCCTTCCAAAAGGGTTTGTAGACCATGTGCAAACCTTCTGCATCAAACTTTCTTGATTGTTTGTCCCTTTGCTTGTGCCACAAGGTCTTCAGTGTATCCATCATACTGCACCATGCACACTCCTCAAGGTCACCACACTTATCCAACTTGACCAAACAGCAGGGGCAGCAATTCTCTTTGTTGCAAGCCACAAGACACTGCTTGGGAAAGTTGGTGATGTAGGCAGCAAGAATAGGATGTACTCAGTGCAGATAACCATCAGCACAGACCATCTCCCTGCCATGGCAACCTGCATCAATTAGTGGCCAGAGGACCAGACATGGTGGAAGAGCCAATGACCTGCTAGTGAACAAGTCTTCTTCTGGGAGCACTCAAGTCTCAAGACTGGTAAGTACCCTATGAGAACTGTTGCATGTGCAGAGACTTGGCATCTCATGTCTTTTGATATATTTCCTATGGTTAGATACACAGGCCATGCTTTCTTGTCCCCACTGAAGATGGAGAGGGAGGTTTTATCTGAGGATAGGATCACAGGAGCCACCACAGCACCCTCAGGCACTCAAATCTAATTGATGGTATGTGTCAGTGTTCCCCCCCCTTGTGAGTCAAGGTGAGTATTTACCTGCATATCCCACCACCAATCACCTGTCCACATCTCATCATAGATGTGATTTTCCCCCCTCTCATCTGCATATGCACACTCTGGAACATATGCCATCACATCTCAGAATGCAGGGTTACCAATCAATTCTGCCACACATTCCACAGGGTCTCTGTTACACTAAGACTGAAGTCTGTAATGTAGGTTGAGCCCAAGTAGTCATTCTACAATGTGATGGTTGTAACCTTCTGTCTGAAGGATTTATCGTAGTTCTGATGGAGAGCTGGGAGGCTCAAATTCAAAGTTCTGAGGAACTAGCCAGTAGATTGGGCAGCTCTAGTCTGAGGGTCTACTCTAGACTAGAGGCGACTATATATAGTACAGGGGAAGAGGCCTCAAGGTGACCTCATGTAGCTGGAGAGAGAAAGGCCATTGGCCAGAGTCCTACATGTGTTGAACATGTGTTAGGAGGGAACATTGCTATTGGCTGAGCCAAAGCATGAGTCAAGAGAACAAAAAAGAAGAGCATAGAACAAAGCCAACAGTACCAAACAGTCAGAAAGGAGAAAGAAAGTCCCACAGCAAGGTGTGAATCGTAACATTACCCCCTTTGTACAGGGGAAGCCACTGGTTTCCCACTTCTCAGAGATGGGAGTCGCCATAGGGTTCACCAGTCATGTTGGTGATGGCATCATCGTCAAAATCAAAATCATTGCCTTGGGGGTCATAGTTGCTATCTTCAGCAACGAGAGTCTGTTCTTCTTCGACAACAGGGATAGAGAAGCATTCCTCAAGGGAACAATGGCAGGCAGGGCAGTTTGCCTGGGTATGACCAGGGGGGTTCATCCCACAGATGGGACATTCATAGGCCAGGCAATTAACTCAGATGTGTCCAAGGTGGTGACAGATGAAGCAGGTTTCATTGTACAATGGGTGAGAGTGGGTGAGCACCCCAAGCTCAGTGTCTATGGTGGTGTGAGGGTGGCTTCAGGGAATGGGAGGTCGATGGGCCTCCTCAGTTTGGCTGAGGAGTTCAGTGACCTGTTCTCCTGAGAGGCTGAACGCCTCTTGAGGATCAACTGTGTTCGGGGATGTAGATGATGATGGGGAGGACAGGGACAGGCAACAGGCATGGGGGTGAACCCTTTGTGGGGAAGGTGACGACTGTGGGGAGTGAGATGATGACAAGGACAACAAGTTTCTATATTGCGATGGGGGATGAGCAGTGATGGGAGCAGTACATTGGCAGACATTGTGGATAAGGTCAGCCCCTACAAGCACATTGAAGAGGTGGAGGATCAACGGAATCTGTTCCCTCGAGATTTCCTCAAGGATGGTGTGGGTGAAGCTGAGGTGGGGGCCCTGTCTCTCGACATAGCAGGTGATGTTTTCGATTCTGAACCCTTGAAGGGCAATGCAGTAGACTAAGTCAAGGGGGGAGTCTGTATCAACCTCCCACATGATGGGGTTGTAGGAGGAGGGGTTGGCAAGGAACACCTGGTAGGTGTTGAGCATCCCTTCCTCAGCCAGGACACACAAGCGATGGGTGAAGGGGGCAGGATGGTGAGTTGCAGGAGAGATGCAATGGGTAACTGGAGTGGGGGAGCATCGAGGAGGCATGATTGAGACAAGAGAGACGTTTCTGTTTGTTTGAGGTAGGGTTTGTTTCTGAGGAGGAAAGTCCTTAGGGAATTGTTTTTTATAGGCAGACAGGGTATCTGCCACATGTTCAAGGTGCCTGGCACTTTGCCATGAGTTTTTGGAAGAAGGGTATCCCTTCCATTTGATAAGGAAGGCATGTCCTTGGCCTAGTTGTTTGTGGCCAACTGTTGCTTCCACCTCATATTCTTCCTCTTCATTTATGATATCAGGTGGTGGAGATAGGAAGTTCGGTCTGTGTACAGTGTTTTTGCGATAGGGCAATAAGAGACATGCATGGAACATGCTGTGGATCTTCCATCATGCAGGGATGTTAAGGCAATAAGTGACAGGGGAAAGGACTTCTGAGATAACAAAGGGTCCTTCCTGTTTTGGTACAAACTTCCTGTTTTCATAGGAGCACTTCAGGTTTTGGGCTTCTAGCCACACCTTATCTCCTTTCAGGAATGGGTTGAAGGGTTTCAAGAAGCAGTCCCTCATTGCCCTTTGTGCAAGGTCATGAGCTGTGAGGGCTTCCTCTCATGCCTTGTGGAGCTTGGCTATCCTGGTCTTGGCAGCAGGGACCTTTGACTTGACGATAAGGGTTGGTAGGGGTTTCAGCTCATAGCCATACATGAGGTAGAACAGGGATTGACTGGTGACAGAGTGGGGTCAGCGGTTGTGAGCAAACTCAGCCATTGGTAGGTGTTGAACCCATGAGGATGGTTCATTCTGACAGAAGATCTGAAGATAAGTTTTGACCTCCTGGTTAACATGTTCAGTTTCTCTGTTGGTCTGAGGGTGATATGCTGTGGAGAGTCCCAGGGAGTATCCGAGGAGTTTAGCTAGTTCTTTAGCAAGTACAGAGGTGAACTGTGGGCCTTGATCAGATATTATTTTGTCATACAAACCAAACCTGGAAAAGACCCTTTTGAAAAATAGGGTTGTGATTTCAAGGGTGGAGGCATTTTTTGTGGTTGGGATAAGAATTACCCCCTTCATAAGCCCATGGTCTACCATGACCAAAAGGGAATCAAATCCAGAGTTCACTGGAAGATCAGTGATGAGATCACAGGAAATCTGTTGGAAGGGTCGGGTTGCAGCAGAAGGGATTGGAGTGAGGGGTGGGGTAGTGGGGTGCGTATTGACCTTGTTTTGTTGACACACTGCACATCCTTCAACATACTTGCATACAAATGTAGCCATACTGGGCCACCAGTACTCGGTGGAGAGTAGTTGTCTGGTTTTAAGGACTCCAGGGTGTCCAGCAGAGGGGTGGTCGTGATGACGAGCAATGATCTGTCAGCAGAGAGTGGGATTTTCAGGGACAAAGGCCTGGTCTTTATAAAAGAGAATTCCTTCATCAAAGCACCAATCTGAGGGGTTTGACTTGAAGGGGAGGGGCATGTCTACTCCTTCAATAGCTTGTAGTGCAGTGAGAACCACTGGGGCTTTGGCAGACAACTCTGCAAGTTTTGAGGAGAGAGCAGTGTCGATGATTTTCACAAACAGGGTTTGGGGTAAGAGCGTGACCCCTTCATTATCAGTCTCCTCATTGGGGACATGATCAGGGCAGTGGGAGAGTGCATCAGGTACACAAAGTTCCTTTCCTGGTACATGTGTGAAGGAAAGGTCGAAGTCGGTGAGGTCTAGGAGCCAGCATGCCTGACAGCAGTTCAGGTTGCGAGGTTGTCAAAAGTAGGTCAGGTTTTCGTGGTCTGTGAGAACCTGCACTGGAATGGGCATCCCTTGTAGGTAATGTCTCCAAGTCTTGAGGGCCCAGATAACCCCTAACAATTCTCTGTCATATATGTCATAGTTTCTCTCAGTGGGGTTGAATGACTGAGAGATGAAGGCACATGGACACCACTGTCCATTTGAGTCTTCCTGCATGAGAATACCTCCAGTGGCATACTTGGAGGCATTGGTAGAGATCGCGAATGGCCTGGAGGGGTCAGACATGAGTAGAACTGGTTCTCTCATGAAAACCTTTTTCAAGGTTTGGAAAGCAGTCTCAGCCTTTTTTGACCCCTCCCAAGCTGCATTTTTATTTGTAAGGTCGATAAGGGGTCAGGTGATGTCAGAGTAGTATGGGACAAATCTTCAGTAGAAGTTTGCAAACCCCAGGAAGGAGGCAAACATCCTTGACCTTCATGGGGGTGGGCCAATCTGTGATTCCCTGAACTTTAACAGGGTCCATGGCAATGGTGTTCTGTTTTATGATCATTCCAAGGTATTCCACCTCAGAGAGATTGAAGTGGCACTTCTCCAACTTTAGCGGCAAAGAGAGTTCCTTCATTCATTGAAGGACTCACAAGGTCCTGAGTCGATGTTCCTCTGGGTCATTTGAGAAAATAAGGAGGTCATCCATGTAGACGACCAGCCATCCTTCAGCAATAAGATCCCAGAAGGAGTCATTCATAAACCTTTGGAAGGTGGCTGGGGAATTGCACAGTCCAAAGAACATGATGGTTGGTTCGAAAAATCCTTTGTGTGTGATGAAAGCTGCTTTCCACTGGTCTCCCTCCTTGATTTGGACATTGTTATATCCAGATCGAACATCCATCTTCATAAGGATAGAGTCTCCCTTCAGTTTGTCTACCAGATCAGATATCAACAGCAATGGGTAGGCATCCTTGACCATGTGCTTGTTTAGGTAACAATAGTCTTGGCATGGTCTAAGACTTCCATCCTTCTTTCCTACAAAGAAGAAGGGTGCTGCTTGTGGGGAGTTCAATGGTCTAATCTTTCCTTCTCAGAGGTTTTCTTTGACAAACTTTTCAGCAGTGAGTTGTTCGGACAGGGTTAAAGGGTAAGCTTTGGCTACCTTTGGCACAAAGTCTTCAACCAGATTGATCGGGTGGTCATAGGGTCATATGGGGGGAAGGGTTCCATCGGAAGGTTTCTTGAAGACAGATGCATACTCTGCAAATTCAGGGGGAAGGGTAGCTTTCAGTTTGTTCTTTTCTTCTTTCTGGGCAAGTTCAGTTGCCAGATTGAGTTTTCTCACCCATTTGTTGTTTGGGGCAATCAGGGTTGCAGCCTTAGTGAACTGATTAATGAACATACAGTTGTATGCTTGGGTTGTGAAGGTGTTGGGTTCTTCGTGGTCAAGGTAGCTGTTGACCCCTTTTCTTTCAAGGGGGTCGGGGAGGGATGTCTTGGGGAATTCATAGGGCTGCAACATTTGTCAACTCATCAATGGTCAACGTTCCATTCCACCAGTTAATGGTGGGATTGTTCTTTTGCAACCATGGTATGCCAAGGATGGCATTTTCTGATCCACAGTTCATTACATAGAACTTTTCTTTGTGAGTTATCCCCTGTATTTTAACAAATAGGGTGGCAGTGAGCAGGATGCAGCCTTTCTCATTTGGGGACCCATCAGCATTGGTAACCGAAACAGGTCTGGGGAGTCGCTCAGTAGGGAGTCTATTTCTTCAGACAAATGCCCAGTTGATGCAAGATATTTCAGCTCCAGAATCTACCAGAGGGGTGGTGTTGATGACTTTTTCTCCAGTGGCTCTCATGAAAACAGAAACAGGGATTTTCATAACTCTCTCAGGGAGAGAAGATACTTTTACAGGAGAGGCCACATACAAGATACATTGTTCAGGGGTTCCAGGCATCAACTCTGGTTCCCCATTCAAAAACCCTTTCTGAGAAACTTGGTCAGTTTGACCAAAGCCACAGAGGCTTCATCTTCATTGTTGGTTTCTTCTTTCTTTACCTGTTTAACCTTTTTAACAGGGTTCCTGTTTCGGTTGGGACATTCCCAGGACATGTGTCCCTTTTCTCTGCATCCGAAGCATAAGCCATTTTTGAGATGGTGATCTCTTTCTCCCCTTGAGAGTTTGACCACATCAACATCCATGGCATTGGGGTCTCTCTCTTCTTGCCTTGGGAATCAGGGTCGGGGGTAAGCCTTTCCCTTTCCTTTGTTGTCAATCCTTCCTGTGATGGCACGAGCTTTCTGCCATTGGTTTTCGAAGTGCATAGCCTTCTCATACCATTCCTCAATCTTAGTGGGTACTTTATCCATTCCATAGATTTGGTGGACAAGTGTGGGTTTGAGCTCAGTGGTGAAGAATTTGACAAGGGCTGCATCCTCTTTGATGCTGCTGCTCAGCAGCAGCAGTTCTGAATTTGGAGATATACTCTTCAATGGATCCCTTTTGTTTCAGGGTCCTAATTCTTGGCAATGGCAGCACCAGCAATGTCAGCCAGGGTGAATGCTGCTTTGAAATCTTCTTTGAAGTTGTTCATGGTCCCAAAACTGGGGTTCTGTTTCTCCAGGGCAGCCTGGGAAAGTCATTGCCCATGCTTGGGCTACCCCCTTCTTCATGTGAGAGAGGGCATATGCAACACATTTATCGTCATTGTCATAGACATCTTGATTGATTAAGAGGTATGCCTTGACTGAGTACAGCCAAGACATGGCAGTTTTGTGGCTACCATCATATTCAAATGGTGTGCCTATCTTCAGTTTGATGGGTCTAGCTGGAGCAGTGGGAGCTCCACCCTTCAATGATCCTAGGCCAAGGCCTCCAGATCCAGATCCTGACATGGTGAATGGGCTTCTGGGTTTAAGGCAAGGTTGAGAAGTGAGGGGATGGGGAGATCCTAAAGAGGATAGTACATTCTGGAGGGTGTTCTGTAAGAAGCCAGTATCATCCTCAGATGGTGAGGGGTTCAGGTCAGTTGGGGTATGTGCTTCGGCAGCACTGTATTCAGTGTCTGAGCTCGACATGCTCAGGTTCAGGTTGCAGGGTTCGAGTGGGCTTGCCCACAATCTGTTCCTTCGAGGGAAAATGGTGTCTTGCTGAACAGTGGACAATCAGGGCATGACAGCTGGGATGTAGACTAGAGCTTTTGTTATGCTAAGACTGAAGTCTGTAACATAGGTTGAGCCCAAGTAGTCATTCTACAATGCAACAGTTGTAACTTTCTGTCTGAAGGATTTATTGTAGTTCTGATGGAGAGCTGGGAGGCTCAAGTTCGAAGTTCTGAGGAACTAGCCAGTAGATTGGGCAGCTCTAGTCTGAGGGTCTACTCTAGACTAGAGTTGACTATATATAGTACAGGGGAAGAGGCCTCAAGGTGACCTCATGTAGCTGGAGAGAGAAAGGCCATTGGCCAGAGTCCTACATGTGTTGAACATGTGTTAGGAGGGAACATTGCTATTGGCTGAGCCAAAGCATGAGTCAAGAGAACAAAAAAGAAGAGCATAGGACAAAGCCAACAGTACCAAACAGTCAGAAAGGAGAAAGAAAGTCCCACAGCAAGGTGTGAATCAGTAATAGTCTCACCACCACAGCTCAAGTTGTTCATGCCTCAAAGCACCATCCTTGCCAACCACATCACCAATGTCACACACCAAAGGTGTTTGGCAGTGTGAACATGGTCCTAGATCATGAAGTGGTTAATGAAGAATGCTGCAGGAGTACATCACCAAAATTGTTAAACAACTGAGATATGAATATATATGGAGGTATCTGGTGTAGACACTGGCAACACTGTAGACTAAGGGCAGGTATATGTATATTAACATCTATGAAAATGCTTATTTACAGTGGAAGCCTCATTGACACTGGCATTGAATAGATTATTGATATGTTTTCTAGCTTTGCTCATTGTTGCTGTTCACTCTTCCATGATATAGCACACAGCAACCACACATATTATCATCACTTTACAATGCAACTATACTACTGTGGATGTGTCATTTGTGAGAGCACTGTAGAGAACACTAAGAAATGGCAAGGGAAATGGGATCTAATGGCTAGTTAGGCCAATAGGGACCCTGCTGCAGAGAAGAACTAGTAGAAAAATGAAACTGAAAAGAACTGAAAAACACTTAGCTAGATCCTGACAACAACTGCTCAATCACCCACCACTCTAGGACTTCCCTAGAGCTGTCCTGACCTCACTCTCAAGGGCAGAAACAGAAGAGACTGCCACAGACTTGGTCTCACCAGCTTGTGCTCTCCAGCCTCAATAGTGGTGATTGTTGTGTAGCTACTACAAACTCAAGTCCAAGTCCAACAACACTTACTAATCAGCCACTTGCCTTGTCCCTAAGTCCCAGCTCCTGAGTACAAAATGGGGATCAAGCCCCTTAGAAAAATCAAACAAAACCCTCAACAACTCTCTTATCACCCTAACATCCTACTAGGGAGTACTCTCTCCCTACAGCACACTGATGAGGTCCAAGAGGAGGTGACTGAGGACCAGCACCAGATGACATGAGTACAGCTGTCAGCATGTCCAAATGGGCAGAACCTGGTATATTGAGGTACTTACATTTTGGAGGCAGGGAGTGGGTTGCTTGGCATGTGTGTTCATAAGACTGGGACTGTATTGGGCAGCATGTTGGTGCTGCTTAGTGAGGATCTGCTGAAGGCCTCTGGGTAGGGACTGTGGCATATGTGCCAGGTGTGGATGGATGGACAGCAAGAGGGCAATAAGCTGGCAAAGAACAGAGAGGGAAAATAATAAAAAAACAGCACAGCAGGCAGTGCCTGTGGTGTCTGTCTTGCCAGTGGTAGGCTGGGGCTCTGGTTGGGCTTATCACTGTCACCATGTCCACAATCACCTTGACATTCTGGCTGGCATACAGACTGTGAACAAACTCATAGATATCATGGAAGTTGCTGGCACTATAGTTAATGTAGTGTCACAGAACTTGAATGGAAGTTGTCTGTTGGGTCCTTCATATATTCAAGATCTCCAAGTGCCCAAGAATGTGCTGCATTAGACACCACCAGCATTTTGTATGCAGGGACATACCTTCTGGTTCCTGCTGAGGTTGCAGCAAAATGAGGTGGCATGACCATCAACAATGCTGACCATATCTTGGTCGTTCCAGGCTGCTGGTGATAGCATGCCCCACTTGGTAGATGTGGCAAGCACAATGTGAGTGCCATCAACCACACTTAGATCCTCCATGTGACAGTGCACTGGAATGGCCAAGTCAGTGTGGGAGAGGTTCCTGCTAGGGGTTTGCATTGCAATCATAGAAACCTAGCATATATGCTGCTAAATGTCACTTGCACCTTTCTAGAGATCATCTGTTGACTTTCCTAGCAACTTCTTCATCAAGAATGTCAGTATGAACTGTCAAGAGCTAGGGTCAGGCTTGTGAGGACATTCGTGCAGACATTGTGGTAAGATGAAATGACCAAACTGGCAAATGCTGAAGTCACTTGATCAAGTCAGTACAAAGACAGAGGCTGGCATCTGAATGAGCTTTATGTGGTGAACAAGGGTAAAAACTGCTACATATTCAAACTGCTTGTCAGCTGTGAAATTGTAACTACTGAGACAGCCTTCACCTGGACAAGTAGAGAGTTTTCTGATCACATAATATTCATATGATATCACTTGCAAATTGCAAGTTGACAATTGTGCCCCATCAAGTGGCTTGAGTACTTGGCCTTGGTGCCCAGGTGCCCATCACCCACCAACCTTACCATGTTTGAGTAGTTCTATCTGTACAGCATCACAATAATAATACATATACTTCACTGATGTATATATCCTTCAATATGTATTATATTGTGCAGTAAAGATATTATATAGTGGCTGGCGAGTGCCAGCATCAGGAAAAACTGACAGTGCAATATTTGTTATAGACTGGAATAGTGCATCACTATTTGATATATAGTGAACTACTAGCACTATTGTAACTATAGATCATGATGTCATAATGAAAGTTGTAGGGCTGGCGTCACAGGATCATGGGAATATGCTTACATCATTGATATGCCCAAAAATGGGTGAGTAAATGGCAAAATACAGAAATAAATTGATGTCTCAAAAAAATAAATATCAATGATGTCATAATGAAAGTTGTAGTACCTGACAAGAGGACCATGGAGGTATGCTTATGTCATCTATCTGTGCAAAAATGGTAGAGATATAGACAAAATACAATTAGTGTTGTGTAGTCTCCATTTTTATTACCAAAAGTGTAGTGTGCGCTTTTTTGATTTGTTTGGTTGTGTTTGAATTAGATAAGTGTAGTGTAGTGTCCTGACAGCACAATATTTGGCATATACTGAAATAGTGTGCAATTATTGCATATGTGGTGAACTATAGCAACATTATAACTATATGTTGCCAGTTGCTCTAAATGTTTTCCCATGTGCAATGAATAGTTACAGATCATAAGATTTCTTTTATTTCATTGCTTTTACTAGGAAAATGTAGTGTAATGTTCGCATTTTTTAATACCAATTAAGGTAGTGTTATGTAGTCTACACTTTTATTACCAAGAAAGTGTAGTGGATTAAGTGTAGTGTTGTGTAGATTAATATATAGTGACTAGGAAAAGTGTGGGAAATAATTGGTAAGCTAAGACTCGCACTTAGATGCTTAGACTTGTTGAAGTGTTGCAGTGGCCACTGGTCATGTGACTGTGAGAAGTTGAAATTTTCACCCATGCTCACACACACACTCAACTGCATTTCCTTTGCCCCACCTCCCACCTCTCTGCACTGCTGTCCCTCCACTGGATGAGGCTCTGTTCCAACAACAAGGTAAGATCCCTGATCAGTCATCCTTCTCCCACTGACACTCCCCCACCTAGAGCCAGCAACAGCCCACCCAGAACAGTAACATCTGCAGTGACTGGTGGGTAAGCCCCCCCCTCCCTGGCTCTCCCTCTCTCACCCCTCCTCCCATTTAGCTCCTCTAGCACCAACCACCACCACCCCAACCCTCCTTCAAGGTAATTCCCCCCTCCCCTTCTCCAGTCCAGATGCTGATGCCCATTCCCCCTCCCCCATCCATCTCCCCCTGTTACCATCCATCTCATACATTGATTTATTACAAAGTAGAATTATGTGTATGTATTGTAGATATTGTGCTAAATGAATTTGTTGTCTCCTTCATAAAAAGTGTGAACTAAAAGAAGCAAAAAAAAGCAAAAAGGGCAAAGTATGGCAAGCTTGGGATGACAACATTGTCACTCTATTTTGCTATTTATCCCTTTTTTTTGCTATATGTGTCTATTGTGTCTATATGTCACTATATTTAAGGGGGGATGGTTGGGTGCTATAGATCCCATAGTTGTCCCTATTGCATCTTTAGTGATAAATAGTGGAATATAGTGATATATAGTGATAAATGGCACTGTGGTTTTTCCTGATGATGGTGTTAGTGTCAATCAATAGATATTGACTCTTAGCTACAAAATGGTCCCAGGGTCATGTGATTTGGTGCAGTAGTCCTTGAGATATGTCAATTATAAAACAGGTACATCATTGCACACGTTTATTCACTTTTGGTTTGGCAGTAGAATCTGGGGGAAATGAAGGAATAATTGTGGTTGTTTGGTCCTACAAACAAAGATACACACATAAACATTATGTCTGAGTTTAAATATGTTCACACACTTCTTTATTCCCAACCTTTACCACCATGAGATCTCTCTCTGCTACCCAAAGGAATACTATCCTGACTATGCTTGATTCTGGTTATTCTCCTGCTTCTATTGCCTCTAGTACTGGCCTACATCACTCCACCATCTCTAGGCTTCATTCCAAGGAGTGTTCCAGCCTGCAAAAGTCCACTGGAGGTCATCCATCCAAGCTCTCCCCTGCTAATGTCTGCCATGCCATCCACCTCATCTCAACTCAGAAGGCAGAAAATGCTGTGCAGGTGACCAAAGCCCTCACCAATATTATCAACCAACCCCTCCACCCAAATACTGTCTGCCAGCACTTGAAAAAGAGTGGTATGAAGGCTGTGGTAAAGCAAAAATGACCTATTCTCTCTGCCAAGCATCACAAGGCAAGGTTAGACTTTGCCTATGCTCACAAAGATTGGACTTTGGAGGACTGGAAGAGGGTGGTATGGTCTGATGAGACTAAAATCAATCACCTGGGGTCAGATGGGTGCAAATGGGCATGGAAAAAGCCAGGGGAGAAGCTGAGTGATAGGCTAGTAGAGGGGACACTGAAGTTTGGAGGAGGTTCTCTGATGATGTGGGGCTGTATGACTTGGGAGGGTGTTGGATATGCTACCAAGATTGATGGTAGGATGGATGGGGACCTATACCTTCAAATTTTGAAGGATGAACTACAAGAGTCCCTTCAATATTATGGTCTCCATCCTCCTGACATCATCTTCCAGCAGGACAATGACCCCAAGCACACCTACAAGCAGGTCAAGGAGTGGCTAGAAGAGCAGGATTTTAGGACCATGGTATGGCCTGCATAGTCCCCTGACCTTAACCCTATAGAACATGCCTGGGGTTACCTCAAGAGGAGGCTTGCAGAGTATGAACACCCTCCCAAGGGGATATTGGAATTGTGGGAGAGGACTCAGGTGGAGTGGAACAATATACCAGCTGAGGAGTGTCAGAAGTTGATTGAGAGCATGCCTAGGAGGGTTGAGGCAGTGCTTAAAACAAAAGGAGGCTATACCAAGTACTGATATCCCTTAGATACCCCTCACTTTTCAAAAGTGAATAAACGTGTGCAATGATGTACCTGTTTTATAATTGACATATCTCAAGGACTACTGCACCAAATCACATGACCCTGGGACAATTTTGTAGCTAAGAGTTAATGCTACCATCCATCTCACCAAGGCTAAGCAGGATTCCCATGCCTCATGGTGCTACACTGGACATAGTATAAAATAGCCAAACATTGCACATGTTTTTTCACTCACTGTACATTGTCATTGGCTCAGAGATTGACAGGACACACAGGGGTGCATGATATCGCCAGACGAGGTGGCACAGCCCCCCTGAATTATATTCCTTATCAAGTAATAGTGGAGTTTGACAGTTTTGGTGATGTATCACCCTAATGTGACAGAAGGCTGCTGGCTATCCAGCAGTCATCCTTTGCATGAGAAGAGATGCTCTGGGATGAACATGACAATAATAGTGGGAAAGTTGCAGTAGTATTGAGTCAAGAAGAGTGTCTCCCTGCCATTGAAACAAAAGGACATTCAAGTGCCAGTTGAAAATTTTAAGCACACATTTATGGCATTCTGGTTTTTTAAATATCTTGACTAGACCATTCACACACTCAAATATGCCTCATTCCCTTGCCATCCTACCTGCCAAATTTGGAAGCAATCCTCTCACTCCACAATTTTCCAGTGTTTCTGCCAACAAACACCCATTTCACCTAGCACATCAAAAAATGGCTGCCTCAATGACAATCTCCTCAGTCAGATCTTTTGCCAAGGAGAATGGCTATGTGTATCTCACAGGCATTCCTACTAGCTTCCATTCAGAAGCTTCCTGGCATGTCCCATCCTCATCTGCCCCCTCCCATCTGGTCTGTCTAGGACAGTGAGTTCTCCTTGTCAGCATGATGTCTAGGAGGACATTCTTTGGTTGTCTCAAGTCTGTGATGAGGCTTGAAAGGTCTTATGTGGTTGTTTCTGTCACCCCAGTTGAAGAAGCCTATGGATTCTTCCTCCCCTCCTCCTGCACCATCTTCCTGCTGATCTTGTCTCTTGTTCTTTCAAAATTGTGACAGCTACAGTACTCCCTACTGTAGTCTACCCTACCAGATCACATACAGGGCCGGATTGCAGCAAACATCCCTGCCCTAGTAGGAGAAGACATCCCTTCATCTTGCCCACCTCCTTCAGAAGCCTAGCTAATGGGAGGGAAACACTTGGTTGAGGAGAGGAAAAGGGGGGGAGTGTGAAATCCTATGGCCCTGGCACCCAATAGACCCCCAACAGTTGGTGGCAGTGACAGAAAATGGAATTATTCCTTGTTCAGATATGCAGAGCCTCCATCCCTTCTAGATCACCACAGCCTCATTCCCTTCTTTGTACCAGACATTGACTCCCCTTGACATACAGTGCAGTCCCTGGCATGTGACCAGTTTGCTTCTTTCACTATTTTTAGTTTCTGACTCACCATGACTCATACTGTACCACTATGTCCCCTTTCAGTTCTCTGCTTACTGATCCCTTTGTCATGCACATAAAGGACATTAGCAATCACTTGCAGTCATCACTGGGCACTTACCAATCCCTTACCAATAGCTTACAGAGTGTTGTCCCCCATTTACCTCTAGCTGTGCCAACAGCAAGTATATAGGTTCCCTGTACCTAGACACAAAACAGAGACCCAGACACCATTAACTCAAGATCATCTTTGTTTCTCACCATCATCTGAAGCCTTCCTATCCATCCTTTTCATTTTCTGAAGCTTTCCAGTGGTTGAGGCTTACCTGAAGAGTCTATCCACTGTGTTGTTCATCATTATTTGTATCCATTCTTCATCATCATTGCATCTGCACCCTCTGTAGGCTCACTGGAGCCCATCATCTTCATCTCCCATCACTTCCCTGGTCCTGGTGGTGGTATCTCAACAGGCCTACCTCAAAGCCCTCCCTTGCACTCACCCCCTGAGAGCAGAACTCCTCTTCCTCCACTCCCTTTGATCTAGATTCCACTGAGGCAAACCACTACTCTTTCTTAGTTGTCTGTGTATTGGATTTTTGGCTGGTTCTGCCACTGATCCATACCTTGACTCACACCAACCACACACCATCAGGAAAAACCAACAGTGCCATTTTTCACTATATATTGCTATATTCCACTATTTATCACTAAAGATGCAATAGGGACAACTATGGGATCTATGGCACCCCAACCATCCCCCCTTAAATATAGTGACATATAGACACATATAAATACATATAGCAGAAAAAAGGGATATATAGCAAAATAGAGTGACAATGTTGTCATCCCAAGCTTGCCATACATTGCCATTTTTGCTTTTTTTGCTTCTTTTATGTAGGTCACACTTTTTATGAAGGAGACAACAAATTCATTTAGCACAACATCTACAATACATCCACATAATTCTACTTTGTAATAAATCAATGTATGAGATGGATGGTAACAGGGGGAGATGGATGGGGGAGGGGGAATGGGCATCAGCATCTGGACTGGAAAAGGGGAGGGGGGAATTACCTTGAAGGAGGGTTGGGGTGGTGGTTGTTGGTGCTAGAAGAGCTAAATGGGAGGAGGGGTGAGAGAGGGAGAGCCAGGGAGAGGGGGGGTTACCCACCAGTCATTGCAGATGTTGCTGTTCTGGGTGGGCTGTTGCTGGCTCTAGGTGTGGGAGTGTCAGTGGGAGAAGGATGATTCATCAGGCATCTTACCTTGCTGTTGGAACAGAGCCTCATCTGGTGGAGGGACAGCAGTGGGGAGAGGTGGGAGGTGGGGCAAAGGAGATGCAGTTGAGTGTGTGTGCATGCATGGATGAAAATTTCAACTTCTCACAGTCACATGACCAGTGGCCACTGCAACACTTCAAGTCTAAGTGCGAGTCTTAGATTACCAATCATTTCCCACACTTTTCCTAGTCACCATATACTAATCTACAAAACACTACACTTAATACACTACACTTTTTTGGTAATAAAAGTGTAGACTACATAACACTACCTTAATTGGTAGTCAAAAATGCGAACATTACACTACACTTTCCTATGTGAAAACAATGAAATAAAAGAAACCTTATGATCTGTAACTATTCATTGCACATGGGAAAACATTTAGAGCAACTGGCAATATATAGATATAATGTTGCTATAGTTCACCACATATGCAATAATTGCACACTATTTCAGTATATGACAAATATTGTGCTGTCAGGACACTACAAGACACTTATCTAATCAACCACAACCAAACAAATCAAAAAAGTGCACACTACACTTTTGGTAATAAAAATGGAGACTACACAACACTAATTGTATTTTGTTTATATCTCTACCATTTTTGCACAGATAGATGAAGTAAGCATACCTCCATGGTCCTCCTGTCTGGTACTACAACTTTCATTATGACATCATTGAAATTAATTTTTTTGAGACATCAATTTATTTTTGTATTTTGCAATTTTCTCACCCATTTTTGGGCATATCAATGATAGTTTTCTATGTAAGCAGAGTTACAAGGCATCACATAGAATTTAGTCCATGTGCGAGTAAGTGGAGTGTGCCACATCTCTTGCTTCCCTGCACACTCTGCAACCAGCAGCCTGCTCCTCCAGCACTCCTGCAAGCACCCATTCTCTTTTGCACCATCCTAAGCAACCCAGATGGAGAACCCCAATCTAGCTGTCCATCCCGATTTTTCAACAGACAAACACCAAGAAGCCCATTCACATTTGCTCAATGACATAGTAAATGATGACCAAGCAGCTTGTATCTTAGGAACTCTTTGGGACATCAACAATGCTAAAGACAAACTGAGATGGAATGCCAACAGAGCAGAGGAAGCCCAAATGGCCACAATGGAAGCAGAGCAAGAAGCAGAAGACCGAGCTCAAGAAGAATGTCATGTCCATGAGGAGGAAGAAGCAGTGTGGACTGAAGAACAAAGGAAGAACAAATACAAATTCACTCCAGTACACGATGTGGAGATGCCCTCAGGCCCAGTCAACATCCCTGCTCCCTATGCACAGCACAAACTGAAGAAAGCAGAGTACTGCGAACTCTACTTCTTTACTAATGTTGGCTTGGCAGAAGCAGAATCAATCAACTCCTTGGTCGACGATGAGGCTCTTACCCTGCTCAAATCAGACAATGGCCAACATGTCTGGGTCCCAGCATCGTCCACAAGAGACAAGTCCTCCATCATCAAGGATGAAGATTTAACCTGGGAACAATTTGGGGAAGTGGCTATCTGTTCATCAATGTGATGAAGGAAAACGAATGGCCAGAGGACAGAGTCCAAATGCACGTTGCCTTCTGGATGGCCCTGGAAGAGCACCCATGGTGTCGTTCCCCCCTCGAACACCTCAAGCAAGCACTTCTACTCTACCAGAGTCGCCAACACCAATGCTGGCACCACACTATTGGAACAGTGCACAGCTGGTCCCTAGCAAAGTTAAACCAAGATCTGTTAAACAAAGCAAAGGAAGAGATCTTAGAGAAGGACCAGGTAGAGCAACTGAGGACCCTCAGACAGGTCAGAGTACACCGTCCTTCCTGCAGTTTCAGGAAAACTAACAGCACCCTTACCCCTCTGTCCAGTCATGATCCAACTAACCTCATGAAATGAAACTGTCCTCCCTCACATCCCCTGCACCACTCACTCACCCCAGCATCACGACCGTTGATCACTGACCCCACCAGCATCACAACCATCGATCAACCACACTTGCACACACCAACGCACACCACCCTCACAACTGGCATCACATCCAATGATCAATTTGGACTAAACCTCCCCACCGTCCTTACACCACGCACAGATCAATGAGCATTATAGCGCTATGACAGCGCAGAGAAGCACCAGCGGCTCGAAATGCCCTCTTTCTCCCCTGCTGCAGTCGTATCAACCCACAGACTCCGCGAACCACAAGAGACAATGCTCCTTTCGGAATTCACCACCCAGGGACCACTCAAACCCAAACTCCCCACTCCCAGCATGCACGGTCTGCCTCGGGAGGCATCACCACCTCGTCATCGAGTGCAGAGCTACCAAAATATGAGACAAAACACAGGACATGTTTGCTGAAAGAATCCATAAGGCACTCTTTGCCAAAGATGGATGCCCTCTATGTGCAAAGTGGCAGCGAGAGGAAGGATGCACTGAGCATCATGACTCCAAACATTTTGGTTCAGGTTGCGGAGTCCCATCTCATGGAGCTCAAAGGTGCCCTCACATGCAGAGGGTCCAACCCAACAACTCCCTATAAAGTAGTCGCCTGGGAGCATGAACTCCAAAGGCTAAACTTACTAGATCACTTTAGAGACATCCTGAATGGCCTCCACTACAGTTTCATTATAAACTTTCCTCTGATCACTTGTACACAGTCACCACCTAATAGAGACTCCATTAAAACTTATCACGAGGAATTTGATAAGACAATTTCTAAGGAAATTAATAAAGGATGCTACCTTGGCCCCTTCCCACTCGAAACGATACAAGAATTAATAGGACCCTTCCAATCATCCCCATTGTCTATCATTCCCAAACCGGACCGCCTGGGAAAATACTGGTTAATACAGAATTTCTCTTTCCCTTTACACATGGATGCCTCTATTATGAACCCTTCAATAAATTCATATGCCAATGCCCAGGACTTCCCAATGACATGGGGAAAATTTGCCATGGTCTATTCAATAGCATTGCAACTACTGCCCAGTTTGGAGATCACAACATGGGACGTCGCAGAAGCATATCGCACAATCCCAATCCACCCCTCCCAGTGGCCAGCAGCCATAGTAAAGACATCAGATACACATGGGTGCATAGACACATGCTTAGCGTTCAGAGCTTCCCCCTCATCAGGCATTTATGGACACATGGCCAATGCAGGAGTGGAAATTATGAGACACCATGGAATTGGACCCTTAGACAAATGGGTGGATGATCATTTCTTCTTCCGAATCAGATGCAAATATATAGCAGTTTACAACAAAATGAGAGAGAAATGGTGGTCGGAAATCTCCACAGAAATCCACAAAGCAGGAGCATGGATTTGGTTTCAGGGAAAGTACCTAGAAAATGACAATCCAGAGGAATTCAATGAAGACTGTACACAGCCCATCAGGAACTTAGCAACCACGTCACCCAGATCGGCACATGACAGCAATTTTTCATACAGCTTCGAAGACATTGACGCATTATCTAACCAGTTAGGAATCCCCTGGGAACAAATGAAGGATCAACCATTCAACCATTCAGCAACTTACATTGGTTTCCTCTGGGCATCCATGGTATTGCTGAGCCCATCCAAATGTGCCAAATACCTACAAGCCATACATGCATGGCACAAACGCCATGCACATGTGCTCCAAGATGTCAAAGAACTATATGGCAAGTTACTACATGCCAGTGCAGCTTTGCCATGTGGCAGAGCATACCTAACTGGATTAGAAGCTATGCTAAAAACAGGAGCCCCAAAGCCGTACATGCCCCATAGGGCACACAAGAAGATTGCTGATGACTTGGAATGGTGGATGGACAAACTTCAAAATGGCAACATGCAATGTCCCATCTCCCCCCCCTGCCCTTTTTCCGACATAAAAGCATACTCCGATGCTAGCTCTACAATTGGAATTGGCATCACTATTGGATAGAGATGGGGAGCATGGCATCTCATCCCAGGCTGGAGGGAATCGAGAGTCGAGTCAAGAGATATTGGATGGGCCAAGGCCATTGGGCTTGAATTCCTTGTCTGTACAATCAACCACACCACCACATCACAATGCTCCTGTATCATCTATTGTGACAACTCAGGGGTTGTCGAAGGTTGGTGGAATGGATGTCACCACAACAACGAAGTCAATGAAGTCTTCAAACAAATCCATGCTCTTATTGCTGAATCCCCTTGCATCGACCAGATCCTCACAAAGTACATCCCCAGCAGTGGCAACCCAGCCAATCATCCTTCAAGGGGGAAGTATGGACCAGAACACCTTATGCTCCCTACAATCACTATCCCAACCCAAGTCCAGCAGCTTGTTGTCAATGCCCTTGCCGCCCCCCCCACCCCCACAGAACTCTGGCTCAGGAAGGAAGGAGCCTACCCCCCTGCAGTGGCCAAAGTCATTGACAATGCTATCTCCACTAGCACAACAACAGCAACCAGATATATACAAGCCAGACAAGAAGACAAGTACATACAGCATGCTCTCAGCGATGACCAGACCCAAACCCCATAACCACTTTGAAGCCCCCTTGACAGACCCAGCGGCCTCCAACCACCCCCCACCCCCTCCTAGACCATACAAGCCAGGTCTAATGCCGCAGCCATCACCTCTATGCCCACACTGCCTCGCCCAAGAGCAACTAAAATGCTGGTGACCTTCTACTGGCCTCTCAAGACTGAATCGAGGAGCAGAACCAAACAGAGCTCACACAGTAATGGAAAACCAGGTCAACCGCATCCTGGAGGTAATAGGAGCATTGTGGGCAGAGAAAACCAAGGAAGTCTATGGAGCTGGACTCCTGACATACCATATCTACTGTGATACTCATAACATCCCAGACCTGCAGTGTGCACCCATAATGGCCAACATATTGTTGATGTTTCTATCGAGTTGTGCCAGGTCCTACTCAGGGTCAGCATTAACAAACTTTGCTGCAGGATTGAAGGCATGGCATCTACTACATGGTTTTCAATGGGAAATCAACCCAGATGAACTTAGGGCCATCCTCAAAGGAGCATCACACCTGGCACCACTGTCATCCAAATGCCCACTCTGTGAACCCTTCAGAGTCGATACACTCGAGCTCCTTCATGCTCTCCTGGACCCAGAAAACCCCTGCGACGCTGCAATCTTCACTTGCATCATGGTAGTCTTTTACAGTGTAGCCTGTCTGGGGGAATTCACTGTCCAATCAATCAAACATTTTAACCCAGAGAAACACATCACACAGGCAAATGTCTTGCATCTGCATGACCTTGGCAGACTACCAGTCACAAAATTCCACATCCCATGGACAAAAACATCACCAATGGGCAATGACACACAATGTGCTCCACTGGAAGGAGTCACGGACCCAATAAAAGCACTGAACAATCATTTCCGCTTGAACCCAGCAGGGCCAGACTCACACCTATTTGCCTGGGTCCACCCATCGTTGGGGCTACACCCACTATCTAGGTCAGAAGTTATCAAACGAATCACATCACTCACATCTACGCACAATCTCCCCAATCTCAAAGGACACAGCCTCAGGATCGGAGGAATGCTTCATTACCTACTATGAGGCATCCCCTTCGACGTCATAAAAACAATTGGCAGGTGGGCAGGAGACTCATTCACTATATACCTATGCCAGCATGCAATGATACTGGCGCCATACCTGAACAACACCCTGGCCCTCCTAGAACATTTCATGTGCTACACAATGCCTCCCATTCATTAAAAATCACAGCCCACAGTAAGTAGCCACCTCCTTTCCCCCAGGGTCTCTGAGCTTCGCCATTAGCATTGTTGGACTCCTTATACACGGGACACAGCTCACTCTTCGCCCAGGTACAGTCCCTCCTCCAGGCCAGAAAACCCACTGGGTTTTCACCCATTCCACAACATCCATCTACTAGGTAGCTCGCACTTTAGCATCACAAACTGGCTGTTTCAGTCTCTACAAACTTCATTTAGTAACTCAGAGTGTTCGAAGTGCGTGGAGGTGAGCATATTCCCATGATCCTGTGACTCAGCCCTACAACTTTCATTATGATATCATGATCTATAGTTAAAATAGTGCTATAGTTCACTATATATCAAATAGTGATGCACTATTCCAGTCTATAACAAATATTGCACTGTCAGTTTTTCCTGATGACAAGTCCATGCTGGTCCCATATGTAGTCTATCCACCTTTTTGAGAAATGACCATGTGCTGTTGAATGAGATGCCACTGTTGCAAACCTAGGTAGTATAGACTTGCTTTAGCTCATGTCCTAATGGTATGTCATCCATTTCTTACCTTGCTGAGTTTTAAGAATTCATCTGTTTTGTTCTGACCTGTATTCTGCATCAGAGAGCCAGGTAATTCCCACTCCTCACCATGGAATGGAGCCCACACACATTCATTATGAGCAGTCTCTGTTTCCTCCAATGACTCAAACATAGTTTCCTGTGAGCCTAGAATCTCGGCAGCAACTCCCTCAAACTCCCTGGTAAAGTTCCCAGTGCTCAAATGGTCAAGTGGTTCATTGATGTTGTTGCTAATTGATATGCCATTTACTCTTTTCGCCTAACTGACGGGGTTCTCACACATGCGGACTCTTCATTTCTCCTTCTCTGTTTCCCTTCTGTACTTGAGATGCGTCCCATGATGCTTACTCAATTATGTTTCCCTTTATAGACGCTTACTATACGCCATCCCTTACATGGCTTCCCCTTCCCTCAATCAGCCTTCTCTGATCGACGTGACTCGACACTTCCTATTTCATATTCAACGTGTCAAGTCACTTTCCCCTTTTGGACTATAATGGGGTATTGCGACGCGTTCTTCACACGACCGCATAGACAATGCCCCCTTTCTCAGACTCATTCCTTTCCTAGGGAATACCCCATACCCATGTACTCATCTCGAGTCACTTCTCTGTATTTGGAGCATGTCGCGATGCGTCTTCGACACGTATATGCAAACACATCCAAACACTCTCAAGTAGTATATGTACCCATAGGGACATGGATGTATTCCTTAGCTTTTAGCTACCTTGCAACCAGGCTAGCTTCTCTCTGACAAATACTACCTCAGAACTGCGCGTCTGGCCATAGGAGGGGTAAAACTATTAAGCCCTCAAGGTCAACCCAGGAGATATCATAAGAGCGGTGACGCACTTCGCCTCATCGCCAACACTAGTCGATTTCAGCTGGTGAGATATCCCTGCGCGTAACAAAAGCTAAAAGCTAGTCTAGCGACTTTAACGCAACCCTCGAGAACTTCAAAGTTTCTTCGAAGTCTTCCTAGGTCAACAATCGTCCCTAGCGAAGTCTCGAGTTCTACAACCCTGAAGAAGCAGATCGATCGACTGCTCTCTTCATCTTCTACGAGGAACATCCTTGCAGCAGTCCCACTGGCCCTCTAGAAGACTTCAACCCCGGACACTTGGAACAACTGTGGGAACTACCCCAGCTGTTGTCCACCCTATCCAACATCTACCCCTTATCCTGCCAACATGTCTTCACACTTAGGCAACAACCCTCCCGATCCTCAGAGACCACCCTCTGCTACAGGATCGACCACTTCTAAATTCTGACCCCCGGTTCCCAGCAAGAAGGGACAACAAAAGCAGAAGGAGAAACCCTCCAGAACATCTGCTTTACCCCTTTGCCAAGAACCTTCCACCTCTTCATCCCGATACCACCCTTACACCGCCGAGGCATCTCCTACTTCCCCGAAACAAACCTCTCCAGTAGCGGAAGCCATAGCTCTTACAAGAAAGGCTAGCGGTGCTACTCAACGAGGCACTCCTTCGTTCCTGGAGAATCCTTACGGAGTCTTTACGACTGCCTTAGGATTGGGAACACAACCCACGGAACAAGAACCACATCCTGCTCCTGAAAAGGAAGAAGACTCTTCTTCACTTGGAGCCGACTTTCTGGATTCTCATCAAGAAATCCACCCCTCGTACCAAGATATCGAAATGGGAGAAGAACCATTCGCTGGTCAAGCGGACGTACCCGTCACACAGCTGGTGGACTGGTACTGTGACCAATTCAAAAGCAAAGTGGACTTCAAGATCCCAACAAAACACAAAAACCCTGTAGGCCCTGGAGGAGGTTCCGAGGAGAAAGACCAGGAACACGACTCTTACTCTGGGGTAGGGAACAAGGAACTAAACCTGAATCGACCACAAGAGTACGATGGAAACCACGCCACCTATGATGCCTGGTTGACATCCATCAAAACCTATTTGGGTATCAACTCTCATGTGTACCGATCGGCAGAGCAGAAGATTGGCTTCACCTTGTCGTTTATGACAAAGGGTTCAGCCCAGGCTTGGGCAGAGAACTATGCCAAGAAGAATCTTCTCCTCGACGCGATCCAGATCACAGATTCATGGTCACAATTCCTTGCAAAACTCGACCTAATGTTCAAGGTTGGGGATGTCTCGCAGATGGCGTTACTCAAACTCTCTTCAATCCAACAAGGGACGAGAACCCTCGAAGAGTACATCACGGACTTCCTCAATGCTTTGAACAAGGCCAAGTTATCAGAGACGAGCCCTGAGGCCAGAGTCTTCTTTGGAAGAGGCCTCAAACCTGAGCTGAACGAGTGGATCCTAAAAACCAATACCTGCCCAACAACACTGGCAGAATGGATCACAGCTGCGTCAGCCGCTCAAACCGCTCTCTCACAACTTTGCCTATTTATGGGTCGCCAAACGAAAGAAGACCAACGCATCCTGGGACAAAATATTACGAAGTCCCATTTTAACTGGACATCTGATCGAGATCCGTACACAATGGATGTTGATCGCCGACAAACTTCTGGTGGACCTCCAAAGAAGTCCTGGAACCAGAAAGGCAATCAACGATCCCGGATCAGAGAAATCACATGCTGGGGATGCAGCGAGGTTGGTCATCGAAAATCCAAATGTCCAAAAGAGGGACATTCTCCTAATCGAGAAGATCGACGGAAGAAGATCTGTCAACTACTTCAAGAACTTCAAGAAGAAGAAGAAGCCGAGTCTATGGCCATCAAGACGACTGAGCACATAGTCTCACACAACGATCCTCGCGCCCCACAGGATTTTTAAGAAGCTCTCCCGATGCTGCGCAGGGTAGAGCTACGAACTTTCAAATTTCTTCCGCATGTAGGACATGGACTAATAGGACTACTTCTGTAGCCACTATGGACTTTGAGCAATCGAAAAGTGTTTCGACTACCTCACTGTTCGGGTCCATGTTCCTAGTGGACAGAGAAGCTGCAGTACTCAAAGCAGTGATTGACAGTGGTGCTGAAGTCAATGTCATTCACCCCAACATGGTCCAGAAATATGGACTAAAACGAACTCGAGTCAAACATCCTTGGATGGCGAGAAGTTTCGAAGGGCCAAGCAAACAGAAGGTCACCCACATCTGCACCTTCAACGCTCGAATCTTCCACAAACTTGTGAAGATTCATGCCTTCAAAATGGAATTAAAATCTCGCGAGGACGTCCTACTAGGGATGCCTTTCCTGACCGAGTACAACCCTATCTTCGATTGGAAGAAGAGAAAAATGATTGGGTTCAGAGACCCTTGTCTTGCCCAACTCTCCCTATCATCCGACAAAGAAGATTATGATGACGAAGACTTTGTTACGCTCTGGAAGACTTCTATTTCCACTCAACTGGAAGCAGCTCTTCAAAAGGAAGAAGTCGCACTTCCCCCGCATTACAAGAAGTTCGCCAAGGTCTTCTCTGAGGACGACACCCCGCTTCCCCCTCGAAGACCCTATATGGATCATGAGATCCACCTTGCCAACGACTTCAAACCAAAGAAGGCACCGATATATCCTCTCTCTCGAGAAGAGTTACAGTCTCTCGATGAGTTCTTGGAGGAAAACTTAAATGCTGGGAAGATACACAAATCAAAATCTCCCCAGGCATCCCTGGTGTTCTTCGTAGGAAAGAAGGATGGCAAAAAGCAGTTAGTGCAAGACTACCGCGAACTCAACAAATATACCATGAAGGATTCCTATCCTCTGCCGGATGTAAAATCCCTTCTCGACCAGCTGGCTGAGTCAACTTACTTCCCGAAGTTCGATATTCGCTGGGGATTTACCAATATTCAGGTAAAGGAAGGAGACAAATGGAAAGGAGCCTTTGTCACCCCTTGCAGCCTCTTTGAGCCCACAGTCATGTTCTTTGGGCAATGCAATTCCCCTCCAACCTTTCAGAGGTACATGGAGATGGTCTTTGCCGACATGATGTTCTCAAAGAAACTCGTCATCGTTATGGATGATGTAATGATACATGCAAACACGAAGGACGAGCTCTACCGAAGAATCAAGGAGTTCTTGTCGATCGCCCTTAAAGAGGAACTGAGACTAAAGATCTCGAAGTGCACTTTCGAGATGACCGAAGTCGAATTCCTGGGCTTCCTCATTCGACAAGGACAAATTAAACCTTCCGAGACGAAATTGGCAGCCATTCAAGAATGGAAAGCCCCTAACAACCTACACGAACTATGCCAGTTCTTGGGGTTCTGCAATTTCTATCAGCAGTTCATCCCCTCTTTCTCGCAAATCGCTCGCCCTCTCCATCACCTCTCGAAGAAAAATGTCCTGTTCAAGTGGGACCTGGAGCAAGCTGACGCCTTTGTGCAGCTTAAAAATGCGCTGTGCTCCCAGCCCATTCTTCGCCTCCCTGACTTTTCAAAGCCATTCACCCTCTTTATGGATGGCTCAGCTGTGGGAACTGGAGCTGTCCTCTGTCAACAATTTGAGGACAGAGAGCTCCATCCCTGTGCCTACCTTTCAAAGTCGTTGGTTGGTGTGGAACAAAACTACCAGGTGTATGACCTGGAACTCTTGGCCATCATCAGAGCCTTCGAGGAATGGAGACATTATCTTGTCTCCCCAGTTGCTCCCACCATGGTGTACACTGACCATCAAAACCTTACCTATTACTGGTCACCGCAGCAACTTTCTCGAAGACAGACTCGATGGGCTGCTTTCCTACAAGATTTTCCTATTCGGCTCGTGCACAAACCAGGAAAGTTAATGACTATTCCCGACTCCCTCTCTCGCCGCCCCGACTATTCCACCGACCCTTCCCCAACGACTACGGTACTCCCTGCTTCGTTGTGGCTCGAGGGGGGGGTGAAACTCCCATTTTCCACGGAAAAATCCCCTTCCGCACCCTCCAAACCGATCTCTACCACGCCTAAGCCGAAGGAAAAGGGAAAGAAAAGAGAAGCCCCACTTCCACCTGTGAAACCCCCGGCTCAGAAGAAGAGCCCTTTCGTCATCCTCCCCCTCCACCCAAACATCCAACCTCGTCAACAAGTCCTCGAACAATGTACGACAGTTAGATAGAGGAGTATTCGTGGTATCTAGTGAACTCTTCAACAAAATAAAGGAAACGACACCGAAAGATGAAACCCTCACAAAGAACGACACTATACATGAGGAGGACGATCAAACAAAGCGACACGACGGTCGACTCTACATCCCTCCCCCCCTTCGATGCGAGTATCTCTGGGATAATCATGATCTGGCAGCTGCTGGACACCCTGGAGTGAAAGCAATGATGTGGAAAATGAAAGATGAAGTATGGTGGCCTGGAATGTGGAAGCAGGTAAGAGAGTATGTGAAAGGATGCCCCGGCTGTCAAGCCAATAAGGTCATCACTCACCCTCTCACACCTCCGGTTATGCCAAATGACATGGCAAAAAAACCCCTTCCCGTTCAAGCAGATCTCCATGGACTTCGTCACTGACTTACCGGAGTCAGAAGGATATGACTCCATCCTCACCATCGTGGACCAAGGACTAACGAAAGGAGTAGTCTTGGTCCCCTGCAAGAAAACATGCGACTCACTCGAGCTGGCAAATCTCTTCCTCCAATACGTGTACCCCAGATATGGCATACCCAATGCTGTGATATCTGATAGGGGTCCACAGTTCGCATCAGCTTTCACCACCAAACTCTATGAGGCACTAGGCGTGCAACAAAAACTTTCTATGGCCTACCACCCTCAAACCAATGGTGAAAGTGAACATGTCAACCAAGAGGTCGAGACTTATCTTCGGATGTATTGCGACGCCAAACCGGAAGAATGGGCTTGGTACTTACCCCAAGCCGAGTTCGCACACAATTCTAGGGTTCATTCCGTACATCAGCAGACCCCTTATTCGCTGATCTATGGCTACGACCCAGCGCCCTACCCTTCCATGTCAAAACCATCTGATGCACCTTCTGTCGATGATCGTATGCAACAGTTGGCCGCCAATCGGGACTCAGCAATTCTATCTCACAAGGCTGTGCAACAAGTCATGAGAGATAGAAGCAAGGGAACCTATACTGTCCCCAAAGAAGGACAGCTGGTCTGGCTAGATGCAGCTACCCTTAAAAGGGATGTCCTGAGCACCAAGCTGGCACCCCGATGCGTTGGCCCTTTTGAGATTACCAAAGTAGTCTCACCAGTGGTGGTTCGGCTCAAGCTTCCCGAAACGTGGAAAATACATCCAGTATTTCACACGTCACGGTGTAGGGAATGGGTTTTCCCTACCAGGAGATTTTATTTTTTATTCTGTGTTTCTCATATTTTAACTTGCTTTCTAGTTATTTTATGTTTATTACTTTAGTGCGAGGTTTTATTGCTTAGTCAGCATTTTTATTACCTAGCCTGTACTTACTTTTCTTCTACAATCAAGTAATGAGTTATGAGCGAGAGTTTCGAGTTTTGAGTTCGAGAAGGTTGCGTGTGGCCTTCTTCAGTGTTCAGACAGCCCAGACAGCTTCAGACGTTTCTCAGACAGTTTCCTTCTCCAGGCTATAGAAGCCCCTCTGGAAGTTCTCCTCCTTCAGACATCTCCACCCATCCCCAGCAATTCTCACATCTTTTCCTACAATGGATCTACCCGTTCGAAGAAAACGACGAGTATGGAAGAGCCGATATGCCACCCCTCCCCGATCTGATCAACAACTTGCCCAAATGGGAAGTCGAGAACATCCTAAAACACCGAGTCATGGGATCGTGAAGGAAGACCAAAGGACGCGGAAAAGGACGCGCCGCTGCGCCCTTGACGATCACCAAACAACAAACTTTCCAATACCTGGTCAAATGGACAGGATATGGGCATTCCTCCAACACCTGGGAACCCCCAGAAAACCTATATAACACTGTAGGGAATGGGTTTTCCCTACCAGGAGATTTTATTTTTATCCTTGTTTCTCATATTTCTAACTTGCTTTTCCACTTATTATATGTTGATTACTTTAGTGCGAGGTTTTATTGCTTAGTCAGCATTTTTTATTACCTAGCCTGTACTTACCTTTCAAACAATCAAGGAACGAGTTACGAGTCGTGAGTTTCGAGTTTCGAGTTCGAGAAGGTTGAGAGTGGCCTTTCTCAGTGTTTAGACAGCCTCAGACAGCCTCAGACGTCATCAGACAGCTTCTCTTACCAGGCTATAGAAGCCCCTCTGGAAGTTCTCTCCTCCTTCAGACATCACCACTCTCCCCCTAGTCTCAATTCTTCTTTCCCTACAACGCCCTCGATATCCTCCATTCCTACCAGAAACGGCATCGTCTCCCGCTCTTGAATGTCTCCTCCATATGAACACAACTCTGAACACCTCTCCTTTGATGAATATTCTGTATTCGCATCAGAGAACGAACATGTCACCTTCTCCGATGATTATGAATTCGACGATTCGCCATCCCAAACCCCTCTACCATCCATATCCCCTGACTCGACAGACCCAATGCTCAGGGGACTTCAGGAACATTGGTCGAGGGTCGCCTCCGGAAGCCCAGAACCCGTTCCTAACCCAGATCCTCATTCACGGTCCGTTCACTTGCCAACGCCAAAGCCAAGCAAAAGACCTGAATCCTTAAAACCTCCCCCTACCCCTCTGCACTTCTACTCCCATGCAAGACCCCCGTTCTTGGAGCCTATCAGAGCTGCAACTCCCCTGCCGACTCCTCCCCAATCTCCCAAACCCCTGATCCAGAGACAACTGCTCCCAACACGACCTCTCACTCACCCGTTGCAACTGTCGCCCCAAAACTTACTGAGCGACAGACAGCAAATGAGGTCGACTCCCCCAGTGAGGCCAAGACAAGCTTGGTACCCACGCCGGAACAGCTCCTCCATGATCTGTGGGTGCTTGAAAACTTCGACCACTGGGACTCACTTGGCTGGCGAGCAGGCGAACATCATGAACACCTATGGATGTTGTCTCAGATCTACCGAGGTTCAGAATTCATAGCTTCTCGAGTCCCTCAAATCTTCGAAGTCTCACAGGGTCTCCAGGGAAATGTCACCCACAAGGCAGACATGGACCTCTATAATGGAGACCATGTCGACGACATCACGGACATCCAGAAGGCTACTGTTAACCTCGTCCACACAATGTTTGGAGAGGAAGTCTGGCAGTCCTTTCGAGACTTTCACCCCTACTCTGCTCAGGCCATTGACCTGGCACTCGCTTTCAACAGCGATAAGTGCAAGGGCTGACAACCTTCTCGAGGTCAATCTCCTGTCCAAGAAAAACAAATGGAAACTACTGTCTTCAGCAGACTTTCTCCGCCACCGTGGTCAATCAGCGGGACAGACAGTAGTAAACCACGAGGACTGGACCAGAGAAGAGTTGGCCATGCTAGTGGAGATGGCCTCGAATGGGAATGTACAAGCTCTGAGACATCTTCAACCAGCGAGGAGACAATCGAGGTCCCCGACGACTTGGCTGGCTCCCCAAGAGAAAGAGGTGTCAAGGTCCTTCTCAACCATACCGCCTCTCTCCTTACCGAATGATCCATCAGGAACCAGGTCAACTATGGCGATTGGCAGAATTTCCTTCATTCTGCCTACTTTAATGCAGGAGCTAGAACACTTAACCTCCCTTTTGCAGTAAACGCACATAACGCTTTCCCTGCCCCCCACACCGCCTCCTCTTTCCTCGTCCTCCCTTATGATGACGAGCTCCCTAAGGTCATCTCAGGATGAAAGGTGCTGGACTGGAGCCACCCTCTTTGGGAAATGCATTGCTACGACTGCCAAAGATGTGGACATCTCCTCTGTCATAATGGCCAAGGTTCCAAGTGGACGATCCCTGGAACCATCCTCCCTCGACTCTACCCTCGCTGAAGACGCCGCTCCCCCACAAACCCTTTGGTTAGGCGTGGGGGCCCCCTTTAAACGTTCCCATCCAACAATCATGGTCGAGCTCCCAACCTTAAATCGAGCTCCCCTGGCAATTCTTACCTGTCTCTCCGGTGTTTCGACCTTGAGAGGGGGGTAATGATATGCCATTTACTCTTTTCGCCTAACTGACAGGGTTCTCACACATGCGGACTCTTCGTTTCTCCTTCTCTGTTTCCCTTCTGTACTTGAGACGTGTCCCATGACACTTACTCAATTATGTTTCCCTTTATAGATGCTTACTATACGCCATCCCTTACATGGCTTCCCCTTCCCTCAATCGGCCTTCTCCGATTGACGTGACTCGACGCTTCCTATTTCATATTCAATGCATCAAGTCACTTTCCCCTTTTGGACTATAATGGGGTATTGTGACACGTTCTTCACACGACTGCATAGACAATGCCCCCTTTCTCGGACTTGTTCCTTTCCTAGGGAATACCCCATACCCGTTGGATAAGCCAGGACTGCCAACTATGCCTGATGACTCGGTGTCATGCAGTGGACCAACATGCTTAGTAATCTACACCCGCGCCTCTACACCTCTCTACCCCGGACCCCCGACACTCTACCCCCCTGATCCTCCCTACCCCTGCCTCCGACTCTCTCCCCACACCTCCCCGTTACATGTGCCCCCCTTCACGCATGCGATCCTCCGGGATCGCCCCTCGTGCCTCCTGGCCCAACTCCCCTCCTTCATCTTCGTCCCCCAACTCCAGCTCGAAACTAACACCCTCCTCTTCCTCTTCACTCTCGTCCGTCATCTCTTGCATCTCTGCCAACGCCATGCCGTCTCTCAGTACGAACAGCCTCAACCTTCTAGCATGGACCAGCCCACTTATGGGGAACCCCTCCAGCATGACGAGCTTGTACGAGTTTCCTACTTGTCCTACCACACGGCGTGGTGCTGACCATTTCGGTTGGAGTTTTCTTGCTGTCGAGAAGGACATGTCTAGTGTGGCGTCGTACACCTGCACTAGTTGTCCTTCCTTGAAAACTACCTCCCCTGTTGTTGAACGTAGTACCCGTTTGTCAAATATAACCTTTCTCCTCACCGCGTGCACTGCCGCCTGATCCGCTCCATCTAAATGCTGCTGCTCCATGTACGCCAGCTGGACATCCACTGCCCTGTTGCTTAGCTCTTGTGTTGCTTCCCCGACTGGCGTTCGACTGGTGTTTATGACCAGTCCCAGTAACAGTTCCTTCAGTGTAAGCTGGAACGCCGGTACGATACGCTCGTTCATTTGCCTTATCGCGTCGTCGAAATGGTCTGGCCAGTTTTTCGTTACGTCCCTGCTCCCGTTATCCCATTCTTCGTCTTCCCCCACTTGCGGTCCTCCTAACCTTTTTAACCTGCCCAGCAGCTTGCCGTTCGCGTTTTCTATCAGTCCGTTGATCCACGGTGCGTAGGCTGCTACCACATGATGGTCTGTTCCATGTGCCTCGCACCACGCTTTCACCTCTCCGTTCTTGAAGTGTGAACCTCCATCCGTCATGAACATTTCTGGCGCTTTAAACATGTGGGTTATCGCCTTCAGCCCGTCGACCGTGGTTTTCGCTGTGCCGTGCACCTTGAGTTTGAATCCCCAAACATACTGTGAATACGTATCCATCATCAGTAACACTGAGTGATATCCACCCTTTCCTTTCGGTAGGGACAGGTAGTCCGCGACTACCAGTTCGAACGGGTGTCGTCTTGTGATCAGGTACAGCAGCGCGTGCAAGTGTGTCGATCCGAAGTTCTTGCATTGTGCACACTTCAACAGTGCTTGCTTTACCGACTTGTCCAACCACGGGCTGTAGACTGTGTCCATCAGCTTTAACTTTACCAAGTCCCGCCCCCAATGGCCATTCTTTTTGTGCTCTTCCTCTGCCATTGTTATTGCTTCCTCCTGGGTGATGCACTCGACGCGCGGTCGTGCCCTCAATGACTTCGTCGTCTGTATTCGCCATAGACGTCCATCTTCGATGCAGTAACCCTCTGCCTGATGCCGTGCTCTGCGCCGTTCTCTGTCGCTCGCTGTTCCTTTGAGGTTGAAGATCACTTCCACAACTTCTAGAAAAAGCGGTTCGTTAGTGAATCTTTTCTTCAGTGCTGCGAGTTCTGGGTTAGTGTCCACGGTGAACAGGTCATTGACTATACCCCTCGCTGCCTCCCAATCCTCGCTGACCGTCCACTCGCTACTGTTGCTCCCCGTTCTCGGTTTGTCGGCATGCATGCGGCTTAGTGCGTCTGCTGCAGTGTTGGTTTTCCCCAGCCTATGCCTCACATCTATAATTTGGTACGCTGATATACCATCCCTCCACCTTGCGTGTACCAGTGACAGCCTGTCGCTGCATAGCGTGTCCCTGAGCGCTATGCAGTCCATTTCCAACTCTACCGGGAAACCCCAAATCGTATCACTGAAATGATCGATGCCGAACTTCAGTGCCGCGAACTCGAGTACGTATGGCTTGTATCTTTCTTCGACACTTGACGTACGTTTGGACGCGAATCCGATCGGGTGTACTGCTGTCACCGTTTCCCCGTTTGACAGCACTGTTTCGAAACGTTGTGCTAAGACCGCTCCAAACCCGTCTTTGCACCCATCTGTGGTCAGTATAAATGGCGTGCCATCAAACCTTGGTGCTCTGAGTACTGGTTCCGACGTCAGTACCTGCTTTAGTCGTATGAACGCTCTGGTTTGCCTGGCTGTCCAATACTTGTCCAGCAGTCTGTCTCTTAGGTACTGCCTGTACTTCCTTTTGTTCGCCTTGGCTCCCGTGGCTGTTATATCTAGATTCCGTTGTAGGTCTGTCAGCGGGGCTGCAATTCTTGCGTAGTCCTTGACCAATGAGCGAAAGTACCCCGTCAGCCCCAAAAACCTCATCAGTTCTAACAGCGATTTGGGTGTGGGCCACTTAGCTACGGCCTCCAGCTTGGCGACATCCGGCCTGATCCCTTCCTTTCCTACCCTCGAGCCTCCAAAAACCACCTCCCGCATGAACAGCTGCAACTTCTGCGGTGAAAGCGATATGCCCATTTCGCGGCATCTGATGAGAAACACCCATAGTCTTTCTAGCAGTTCTCGAAACTCGTTCCCTGCCAGCCCATTGTCATCCACGAACGTTTCCAGACCTATTTGTATCGCCAGGTCTTTGAACGCGATCGCCGTCATATCTGAAAAACACGAGGGTGAGCCTAGCAAACCCATCGGCATGCGTCCATAGCACTGGTAGCCTCTGCCTTCCGTGTATATACACAAGTAGGGTTGGTACTCTTCTTCGACCTCGATTGCGTAGAATCCCGATGCTAGATCCATGACGCAGACATACTCGTGTCCTGCTAGCCATTGCTGCTTCGCTCTGATGTCTCCTTGTGGCATTGGTGCGACTTCCATTATTTTGTTGAGCTCGTGGAAGTTTTGGCATACCCGCCATTTCGGTTTCCTTTCCTGGTCTACCGTTTCATCCCGGTTTGGTTTGTCCTCCGGTACCTTCCTGGAACCATCTTGCCCATTTCCCCCTCCGCTTTGCTCTTCAACGATTTGCTTGATTTCCTCCATCGTAAGCCCTGGTGCACCATGTGCCTTTTGCGCTAGCACAGTTGGGTGTACAGCTCGCACTTCATCTGACCTGATGTTTCGTAGGATTCCCGCTTGGTTGAACTCGTCGAGAATTGGTAGGTACCACTCTTTCTGAGCCTGGGTCAGCAGTCTCTGATTAACCTTTAGCTGGAACTTAGCGTCTCCCGGTATGTTCAATCGGAACTTGATGAACGATACCGGCTTCACTTCCTTTACTGAGAGTGCAAACGTGTCCGCAAACCCCGCTATCAGTTCTCGCACCTGCCTCATCTCATCTGGGGGTAGCGGTCCACACTTGATTGCCTTGAGTATGGCTTCAATCCTTGGAGGGTGGAACGGGCCCTCTCTCTCGAGCCTGGTGAGCACTCGTTCTTCTCCCTCCCCTCTTCCTAACCCTGCCACGTAGTCCTTCGCTGCATCTTCGTTTCCTACCACCTCTTCCACTGCTTCCTCCACCGCCACCTGTCTCACCTCACTTTTCGCGCCCTCTCTTTCTCCTTTATCCTTTAACACTCTCCCTTGCTCCTTCTCCAACGTCGAGGACACTTCTGTCGGTAGGACGTGGTCTGGCGTTCCTGCACCTGCATGGTTCGCGATTTCTACGTAGCTTCCTTTGTGTGGTAGTCGTATCAAGTCTTTGCCATAATCATGAATCGCCTCCATTTGATCTAATAGAGGCTTTCCGATGAGCATTCTCCAGCACCCTCCGCTTGGGAACACTTCGAACGTTGTTTCGGCGCTTGTACCTCCCCACTGCAGCATGCCTGACCACACTCCCGTTGATGCCACCAATGACCCATCTGCCATTCTCAGCACCTGTGCTGACGGTCCCAACTCTCCCAGCCTCCTCTTCACCCTGTTGTATGCCCCTTCGTCTATCGCATTTATCATCGCTCTGTTATCCACCACCGCGAGAAACCTAACCCTTTCTCCTTTAGGTCCTTGGAGGCTCGGTACTGCCAGAAACAGTCGACCCACCCGCGGTTCGACTTGCTTGCCTGTCGCATCCAACGCGTACACATCAGTGACTGTATTTTCCAAGTCCTGTTGTAGGGAATTAGTTCGTAGGACCAGGGAAAACAGAGAATAGAAGTGTTGCGAGTCTCGTTTCGTCCTTGAAGAGGGTTCTCGAAACCCAGACAGCTCAGGTACTAAGTTGGTGCCAAGAAATGAAGACTGGACTTAGAATTTGACACTGAGAGTAGCCATTAAAAGCATATATGCAGCAAAGGCACAATGACTCTCGAGCTTTGCCCCAGACTTGGGCTACTTGCTCTACAACGAATGCACAGAAGTGTAGGTTTTTTTTTTTCACATGACTCTCGCGCCCCAAACTCCTCGCGCGCTTAGTCATCACATTACCCACCACACTCCTAAGTCCCTCCCCTCACTCCTCTCGACCCTCAAAGCCACCTCCTCAACCCTCGAAACCCCTCCTTCAACCCACAACACCTTCCCCTCGTCTCCCAACACCTCTCCGACCTCTTCTTCTCTCAAATCTCCTAGTAGGGGCTTCGCCGCGCCTACATCCGACGGGGGCTTTAGATCGCGACCGTCCTCGGTCGTCACCCTTTGCCTCATCTCGAAACTCAGAAGACCACAAACCCCCCCCCCAACGTGCTCAATCCCAACAACAAAGCGGCTCATGAAGGGCACGAGGCCTCTGCCTGCCCTTGTCTCGGAGTCCAACAGCCCTCGGACCATCCTCAACGCACTTGACACACTCCTGAGGCCTCCATTCACATGGGGCACCACATCGAGAGGATCGAGGGAGAACTCGAAGCCATCACATACAAGCTACTGGGGCTGCCCGAGTCTCAGACAACTTACTTGACGAGTCCTTGACTCCTTCGAGTACCTGGGTGGAGTAGTTAGCACCTTACATAGGGTAGACGACTTAGAAAAATATATTTAGCGTCTCGGACACTGGCTCGTCCACTAAGCCTCAAACTCTCCCTTCAGACTCGGCTACTGAGTACCATGGCTTCGATCTGCAACCTGCATGCTTCCGAAGATATGGGACGTGCATTCGCCATCGTCACGAGACATCTCGGAGGCTGCTCGAGCCTGGACCATCCTTCGTAGCACGCTCCTCGACAGCTCTCGTTCCTGTAACGTGTAATCAGCTCTTCGTGCTAGATAGGAAAACTTAACCCAAAAGAGATTATTTCGAAGCAGCGAGAGCAGCTGCCGAGAATGTCCCTGCCCGTAACCATCATAAGGAGCTCTCTCGAGAGCCGAGCCTCGTGAGGCAGACTACGCCATATAGGCTCGAAGCTCCCCTTTGAAAGTTCGCATTCCTGTAACGAGTCATCAGTCCATAGTGTAGAGCAGATAGAAATGAAACAAAGAAAATAGTTTCTATTCGAGGCTCGGTCGAGCCGCTCGAAGGTTCCATCTTGCACACTCGTAGCTTTGACGCGTCGTTGTTTGCATGTCCTTGTTTGCTGTAAGAGTGAGTGATCGCCTTCCCGATTTGGAGGACTATTGCTGATCCTCGTTGTCTCCCTTCTCGCTCCCGCACTGCCCCTCCCTTCACTCCGTCTCTATGTCTCCCAACAACCCTGCTGCGCCTGTCGAAGTCGTGTCCATATCCTCGGAGGACGCTAACCACACGCTGGCCGTCCTTCGCCAGCTTGTCTCGATGGCGGGAGGGGGCTCCTCTGAGAGCGAGGAGATGTTGGCTGGTTTGAGCAGCCTCGAGGTGCGTCGTCGCGCCCATCTTCTGTCTCTCTCGTTGCTAACCTTCTGCCTAGGATACCGTTCGTGCTGCAGCCGAACCTCCACTCACCGCCTCCTCCTCACCAGCCCTCGCCCCTCATGCTCGAACATAGCCGTCTTGGCTGCCCCTTCGCCTCTCCCTACTCCGTCCAACCTACCTGCCAACCTCGTCGTCCCCAACACCCCTTGTAACTGCGCACTCGCCCTTCGAACCGTCTTGGTTGCCGCTGTCGAAGCTCTCGACCAGTCCCTCGAAGAGCAGGGCATGCCCGAGAAGACCCTCGGTAAGCATAGGGCTCGTGACTGAGCTCGTCTTGTAGGTACATCGCCTAGCACTCGTTCCCTCCCTCGTCACGAAGCTTCAACAGCTTCGATAATATACATCCTGTATCTTGTATCAGTGCCGAATATATGCTGCCCTCGTATCACCATTAAACAAAAAGGAACTTAGGTCTGATTTTATTTACTCAAAGTTGCGAGTTTGCCTCTCGAACTTCGCAACCCTCGTGCATCGTAGCACGATGACACGCATAGCCAATTATTAAGGTATGATTTAGACACTCTCACCTGGGCCTTTCTCTTTTTCTAGTCTTTCCATTATCGAACAATCTCTTCTTGATGCAATCCCCTCAGTGGGCACAGGTCTTACAAGCCCGTTCGAGCCACTCGACCGGCCCTCGACATTCGGGCTACGAGTCCACCAGGGTCCCAATCGAAGGTGTCACCTCGTTCCCTCCTCAACCACTTGTCCGTCTCCCCTTCGAGGAATTGCACTGGCAATTGTAAGAGATCCATCCTCGCCTCCCTTACCATTTTCCTTCTTGCTCTAATCTCCTCTGACTTATCTCTAGCAACCGCGTGGACTCTCTCGACTACGGGCTCGTACTTGAGAACGTGGACAATCGGACTACCCTCCTGCACAACATCAGTCAGTGACTCAACCACGGACTGAGCACAAAAGTAAACTCGAGGACTCGGCGTCCTCCTCACGAATATCTGGGGGGCTCATGTCGCCTCCCCTCTCTCCCTCACTTGTGACTCGCTGATCGACCCTGACTTGATCTCTCTTGTTGCAGTCCTCCCACTCTCGTAACACACTCTCCGCCCTCGAAACTCGTAGATTCCATGCTTCGATCTCCCGTCGTAGCCTGCTCTTCGCTCGAAACTTGCTCTTCGACTCTCGAAACTTCCAACAACGTCCTCGATGCCAACACCTCATCTTCCCCTTGCTTCTCCCTCTCGCTCGATACCTGTGCTTCAACCCTCGAAACTCTCGATAACACCCTCGATGCCTAGTCCCTCGCCTTCTCCTCGCTTCTCTATCCCGACACAGCCTTCCTTGTCGACGGGAAGCTGTACTGCCTCCGCTATCTCTTTCCTCGAGATGACCACCTGTGATCCACCATCCTGAATCCCTTCGGTTGTGACCTGACCTGCGCGCTCCACCTCCATGAACGAGAGTGGCATTGACAAGCCTCGATAACTCTGGGCTCTCGTCACCTCGAACTCCACACTTGACACCTGCGCGCTCGATGCTTCTTCTTCGGCTCCAGTGAAGTCATACTCTGGCTCGCTTTCGTCATTTGTCAAAGTCACCTTGATCTGGGCTGTTGACGCTGCCGGCGCTGATGCCAAGCTCGCCCCTCGGACATCACTCGTGAACCGGTGAGTACCCTTATCCTGGTAGGACGACACCCTCTGCACCTCGACCTCGACCCATACCTGCGGCTGCTTCTGAGCCAGATCCTGCCATACCCTGGTCGCTGGCTCGCTTCTCGAGGGCTGCGCCTCTCTTGTCCTCGAAGCCCTACTCCTCGCTGTCTCGAACTGATCCCTAACAAGGAACTTCAGCTCGTCCACAATGTATCTTAGAGGCCAGGGATCGTCGTGCAAGCGTATACTGTAACGAAGCTTCAGGTTGGTCAACACCTCTCGCTTCAACTCCGGATCGAGGCCTTCGAGTATGTAACTGTCGTAGTTGCCTGGGGTGATCTTGCCCTTCGAGTAAAGGTACCGTGCGATCAACTTGTACTTGCGAAGATACTCGCCAAGGTCTTCCTCCGTCTCAAAATCCCTCTTCCTTTGTGCCCTTACGAGGTTGTACAAGTCCTCCCTGACGAACTCTTCTAGTTTCGAGGCACCGGGGTACAGGCCTATCAGCCTCGTGATGAAGTCGTTCCACTCCGTCATCCTCCACCCTAGGGTGTTACTCCACAGGGACGCGGTGTCTTCATCAAGGTACCAGTACGTCCATTTGATCCACTCCTTCTCGCTCTTGCACCCTGCTAGCTGGCATAGATACTGGATCTCGTTCAGGTAAGTTACGAGGTCTCGTGCTTTACCCGAGAACTTTGGCGCCTTGCTCGATCTTCGACTCGGCATCCCATCGAGCGGCTCTGGTGTGCGAGAGCCCGTGGCTCCTCGACCTAACATCTCGAGGACCGCTTGCCCCTCTGACCTTTCGTGCCTGCGGTATGACTCTGTTTCTCCACGATGCCACTCTCCTCTCTCATCCTGTCTCTCTCGCGAGTATGACCATTTATCTCGCTCATCCCTCATACCTAACATCCCTCTCTCCCTGCTCCTCGATCTGGTTGACTCAGGGGTGTATTCACGTGTCTCACCCTGCCCATACGAGGGTCTACCGTAAGAACGAGACTCTGCACGAGGGTAATAGCGCGAATCGACAAAATGGTGGTGGTGGTTTCGAGATGGGGATCTTCTGGTTGAACGAGGAGGGGAGTACTCCCGAGGCTGCTGCGCTGTATACGAGTACGAGCTTCCCTGCGCGTGTCTTCTAGAACGAGACCAAGAGCGCGCGACAGGGTGGTTCCTAGAATAAACGTCATGTGGGCTCGAATGTCCATACCATCGCCCTCTCTCATAGCGCTCCTCGTGGTAAGTCGGTCTTCTCTCCGTGCCTGTCAGCACCCTTTCCAGTGCCTCGTAGCTTCTGTGGGCCCTGTCATCTACCCAGTAGCTTCTCGTGTCCCTTGCTTCGTGTCGTAGTGTACCATACATTTTGTCGGCTGTACACGTGGCAGTTCTGCGGGGCTAGTACCTGGTGCTGGATTAACAAAGAACCCCCTTCGCGGTGGGCTCCAGATGTAGGGAATTAGTTCGTAGGACCAGGGAAAACAGAGAATAGAAGTGTTGCGAGTCTCGTTTCGTCCTCGAAGAGGGTTCTCGAAACCCAGACAGCTCAGGTACTAAGTTGGTGCCAAGAAATGAAGACTGGACTTAGAATTTGACACTGAGAGTAGCCATTAAAAGCATATATGCAGCAAAGGCACAATGACTCTCAAGCTTCGCCCCAGACTTGGGCTACTTGCTCTACAACGAATGCACAGAAGTGTAGGTTTTTTTTTTCACATGACTCTCACGCCCCAAACTCCTCGCGCGCTTAGTCATCACATTACCCACCACACTCCTAAGTCCCTCCCCTCGCTCCTCTCGACCCTCAAAGCCACCTCCTCAACCCTCGAAACCCCTCCTTCAACCCACAACACCTTCCCCTTGTCTCCCAACACCTCTCCGACCTCTTCTTCTCTCAAATCTCCTAGTAGGGGCTTCGCCGCGCCTACACCATACGTTACTTGTGTGCGACACGTCTTGTCCTTTTGGCGCCTCCTCTGTAGGTGCCTCTATAGAGCTAAGCGCTGACGCCGCCTCCTCTGCCCTCTCTTCCTTCCTTTCCTCTTTGGCCTTCCTAGACGGATCTCCACCTGGGGCTGACGACTGTCCGTCATCTCTCGCAGCCCCTAGTAGTTTTCCTCTGCTGCCCAACCCCACAGATCCTCGCGCTGATCGCCTGACTCCCCAGCTTCGTCCTGCCACTCCTCTGTCGCCACTGTGTACACCCTTGGTGCTTCCACTCCCGCTGCATTCTCCCTGCGGTTCGTGTTTGGCCATCCGTACTGCCCTTGTGCCTGGTTGACCCTTGGTTGCATCGTTCTCCTTAGCATGCCTGCTACCAGTTGCCACCATCAGGTTTCATGCGGCCTTAAGATCTCCTTGGTCGTGCATGTGTTGCCTACATGCGGTGGGTCTGTGACCATGCCACACGTGAAACACTCCCCTGATCCTAACGCCGCTGTGCCTGGTTTGAGTGGGTATGGCCGCTCTAACGACGGTGAGGTTCCTTCTCCGAAGGTTCGATGCCAGTTTACCACATCGCTCTCATAGAGTCTTCTTCCTGTCTCAGTATTCATGCGGTGGGGTAGTGCGGTGGCTTTTTCCAAGATCTGCGTTCGTGTTAATGGGATGCGCGGTGCGAATGTACCTCTGTTGGTAGGGAGTGGTACCACGCTTGACCCTGCGTGTTGGTTCCAGTATGCCGTAGCTGCATTTTCTGTCCCTGGACGTAGTGTTGCCTTCGCCTGATAGCTTTGTGGGACGTGGCGTATCATCATCTGACCCATCTGCTGTCGTAACTCAGCGACCTCTTCCCGTAACTCCCGCTCTCCCTTCTTTATCTCCTTGTTCCTCAATATCTTCTTCACCTTGACCTTCCTCACCGCATCCACGAACTCCTCCCAGTCATCATATTCATCCTCTAACTCGTTCCGAAGGATCGCTGGTGTTTCCTCTAACGCGTATTCGACTAGCTTGCCTTCGACGTCCCCCATGTTCATGGCTAGCTTCATCACCTTTGTGGCCCACACGACATGTCCATAGTCTCCTCCTCCATCCGTCTCCACCCACTTTCCGATTTCTTCCTCGTCTAACTTCATCGCCCTAATATGCTCACGTTTTTCGGCCTTCGTCCATTTAGGCTTTTTAGTGGGTGGCCATCTCTTCAGGAACACTGACTTCAGCCTAGCCATGTCTGCCTTGTGTTCTGACGGCAAGTCTGTGAACCATTCGTCCGCATGGCTTCCCGCTGCCAGTTGTAAGCCGAATCGATCTATTTTCATGGTTTCCGACCATGTTGACGGTAGGGACAACTGGAACTCCGTGAACCAGTCCGCTGGTTCGCCCTTGCTCGAGTAGTCTCCTCGGAACAATGGTACGATTTTTGCCGTCTTGTTAACGTTTATGATCTGGTACGACATCGTGGTTTCTCCTTGTCTTGGCGTGTTCGTCGTCTGCGCTGAACCCAATCCAGGTTTTGCTCGCAGCCTCTCCTCCTCTTCTGTGAACCGTGGCGGAAAGATTGCTGGCCATAAGTGGTAACTGTGCGAGCCCTCTGCTGCGCTAGAGCTTCTATTCCGCCCTCTGGCTCGGTTGTATCCTGACGTAGTGGTTGTCGGTCTGCGTGGAGTGGTGAACCCGAAATCTTCCGTATCTTCCGTCGGTGAGGATGCTATACTGCTTTCTGTGGTTCCTGTACCGCTTTCCACTTCCTTTCTACCACTTCCTCTGTCTAGACCTCGTATCCTTGCTACCTCCTGTAACGTAGATGACACCTGACGTGCTTGATTTCCTGGGGTTTTCGTTCCCCTCTCGTCACCAGATGGATAAGCCAGGACTGCCAACTATGCCTGATGACTCGGTGTCGTGCAGTGGACCAACATGCTTAGTAATCTACACCTGCGCCTCTACACCTCTCTTACCCCGGACCCCCGACACTCTACCCCCCTGATCCTCCCTACCCCTGCCTCCGACTCTCTCCCCACACCTCCCCGTTACACTGTGTACTCATCTCGAGTAGTATATGTACCCGTAGGGACATGGATGTATTCCTTAGCTTTTAGCTACCTTGCAACCAGGCTAGCTTCTCTCTGACAAATACTACCTCAGAACTGCACGTCTGGCCATAGGAGGGGTAAAACTATTAAGCCCTCGAGGTCAACCCAGGAGATATCATAAGAGCGGTGACGCACTTCGCCTCATCGCCAACACTAGTCGATTTCAGCTGGTGAGATATCCCTGCGCGTAACACTAATGATGTGTGCCCACTTGGATGCCACTTCTTGGAGGTCATGAGGATCTACATCCATGCTGATCCACTGTCTCCATACTAATGACCCCTCTTGAAGGTCAGGTGCATCATCTCTGCCATCCAACTCATAATACCAGTCCTCAGCAGGTGTTCTGGATGGTCATGATGTATGCCATCAATGTCAGATATTTATCTGGCCTGTTTAAGCTCTTCCTTCCACTGATACTGACAACAAGCTGACTGAGCAACATGCTGCTTGACTCCTGGTGCCATAGCTATGGACCTTAAGCAGTAGTTGCAATGGTGAGTGGGCACAGTAGGACTTGAGCTTTCAATGTATCTGACTGTCTGATATGTCTGACAGGTCCCAATATTGTGCAATGTCAAGAGTGGCCCAATCACATGATCACCTCATCCACCTGATACTCCAGGACTTTTTTGTTTTTTGACAGTTTTCATCACATGACCATGTCAATGTTTGGTGGTTGCATCAGTGTTCATTGATTCTTACAAACATGACCACATGTGTGTAAGTCCATGACTCTACCTCTACTAGCACTGCCCTTTCTTTGATTTATAGTAACCCGTTGTAGGGAAAGCTGACTGAGACTGGGGGGAGACTGGTGATTTCTGAAGGGGAGGATCTTCCAAAGGGGCTTCTATAGCCTGGAGAGAGATACTGTCTGAGAATGTCTGAGGCTGTCTGAGGCTGTCTAAACACTGAAAAGGCCACTCAAAACCTTCTCAAACTCAAACTCAAACTCAAACTCAGAACTCAAACCTCTCACTGTTACTTTTTTTTTTTGAAAAGTAAGTACATGCTAGGTAATAAAAAATGCTGACTAAGCAATAAAACCTTGCACTAAAGCAATAAAACATATAATAACTGGAAAAGCAAGTCAAAAATATGAGAAACAAAGAATAAAAATAAAATCCCTTGGTAGGGAAAAGCCATTCCCTACACCATGCATGACATTAAGTCATGCTGTCCTCTTCCAAAGTCCAGCATACTTCTGATAAGGAAAACTTCATGGGTAGGTCCTAAAAAGAAGATGGCACTCATCCCTACCAATGAGTGCTTGAGGTGACCATGATATGGAGGTGGCCCATGGACAGTCTCACTGCCCATCTGAAAAGCAGAAGCAATTGGAGTATGAACAATGAGAGTTTGCTTGGCACCATGATGCCCAAGCCCAAAAAATGCATGAGCAAATCCACTGTCAGCAACTGGCTGAGGAAGGGAGCAAACATGACATAGATGAAGAAGATGAGGTGGACTGTCAGTCTGACTCTGATGACAGAGACATGCAGGTAAGCCCTTTCATGTATTTTTGAACACCATCTTACTTCATTCTAGTTTACTCACCAGGTGGTGAGGACAAAGCTTAGTGAAGCCACAAATGAGCAACTCAAATACTGTGATGGTAAAGTACCAAAGGCCCTCAACACAAAGGTCCCCTCCATAGACTTAGAGGTGAGTATGCATTAACACAGGCAATGCTAGTAAATACCATACATAGGTTACAGACTCATGGAGAGACTGTCACTACAGATGATGAACTTTCCAAAGAATTATGTTGGTCATGGCAGACATCACCCAACTGCCAGTTGAGCAAGCATAAGAGGAGCAAAGACAAGTCTGTGGATCATAGAACACCTGAGCTAGAAGAAACAGCATGTGTCATCTCTTAACAAGCCTATGGAAGTTGCTCACTGCCAGCACTATCACAGGGACTATGCAGTCTCCAACTGCCAGTCAGGCAAGCACAAGAAGAGCAAGCAGATTCACACTGACCATAGAACACCTGAACTAGAGGACACTGCATATGTCACATACCTACAAGTCTGTTAGGTATTCACTAGTGTAACTGCAGGGATTGTGTGACCCAACCAAAGAGGCAATGGCAGCCTGCTGATGAAGATCTTGTGCCTGCCATGGTGAAAGTGCAAAAGCTCACTGAGAATGACAGTCACCCTGATGTGAGAGACTATGGCAATGTCACTCAAGAATTCATGGCAACTGTGATCAGGGAGTACTGGTACCCAGGCACCTATGCCAGATCATGCACAAGAAACTGCTCTGCTGAATGCCTCCTGGGCCAGAGGATGCCAAGTCATGGGCATGAACCTTGTGCAATCTCCCCAGCTGGTGAAACTTGTGAGTACTCCATCATTTCTCTCCAGCAAAGTATCCTTTTGCATGTTGCAGGTTACCATTCAGGGTTCATAGGTATGTGGCCAGCTCAAGACAAAGCTCCAGCCACTTGTCAAAGCCATGTATGGTTTTTACAGTAGCCAAAGTAAGTCTGCTAACAAGAAGAACTGCACTCTAGCTGAAGAACTTAAGGAAGGTATGAACTTTGCATTTAAGGCCAGGTTTTATTGTCATATATCCTCAGGTACTTATATCATTCCAGTATATGGCCACTCAGGAGGATGGATGGTGTAGGTTTCTCAAGGCTCCCCTCATTCAGAAGATCATAAATATGATGTGGCTTGCAAACAAACATGATGATGGTGTCATGTTCCCCAATCACTTCAAGCCTTTCCCCCACCCAGCACTTGCTTTGGTTCTCACCAGCATATGTAGATTCCTCATCTGGTGTGGTGGGTTTGAGACTGATAAAATGGCCTAGATTGAGTGCTGTATTGATGAGTGGGTGACTGGCATGCAGATGGACATTGCATTTACCATTCAAGAGAATCATGGTGTGTTCAAGTCACATCTCAATTGCCTTCATGAGTTTGAGGAGGCAACTAAAGAGTTTGAAGTGTTGCCTGGCATCTGCAAGAAAATGTATGAGGTTGGCTGGTATGTTATTTTCATGCATCAGTCACCAGTGCTAACAGTTGGCTTGACTTAGTATTCATTCAGGTGGAACCCCCCTTATCAAGCAATCCCAACCTACTGTGTCTGTGCAGATAATTGCAGGTGCTATAGTCAAAGAATACCAAGAGGGCTCAACCACAGATGACAAGTCTGAATCATTAGTTTCACTACTAGTATGTGTACCACTGCCAGGTTCAATAAACCAAATGTTACTATGTCACACTATGTTGCTGCAGTAGTAAGCTATCAAGCTATGGTGGTATCAAGCTCATGGTGGGACTACATAGCCTAAGTAGCCTATATAGCAGTGGCACTACTGTAGTTACACATCCACTCTACCCAACTGATAGTGATATATATGTATGTAGTACTATGTATCCATGCCTGGAACTACTGTTGACTACATATTGGGTACTTATCTACCACACTATGGGCACTACATACATAGGCTACATAGTGCTATGTAGTCAAGTGGTTTCTTCCTGATGAGCTGTCATGTGGCATCATCTAGAAATGAGACAGCTGACCAAAAGCTGGGCACAAACAAAGTCTGCTGATAACAAGGGTTAGCATGATGCACTGACATCCTATGACCCCCTCATTATCTCTCTCAATGCTGCTATTGTGCTGACAAGACCCATCCATCTCACTTGAGGTCATCAAGGCACACCTGCTAAATGAGGAATTATGCCAATGTATGGCCCAACCTGTCCTTGTCATTGCCCTTGCTGCCACTCAGAAACCAAGCTGCCCACTTGTGCAGATCACCTGCTTCAATTGTGGAGAAAAGGGTCATTATGAAAGCAGTTTCCCAAAAAGAAAAGTCAAGGAAAAGTTGTTGAAAAACTGGACAGGCCAGACTCAAACCTGGGACCTCCAACACACTAGGTTTGGTGCACTACCACTGTGCTACCAGTCCTGCAGTGCAAGATGCAGATTCTACTACAAGTAGGTTCCAACAAATGTCAGGTACAGCTGCTGTTGCTTTGAAGAACAAGCTTGGTACTAGAATGTCCAGCATGTCTTGTCTCATTTGTGGGAGAGTGTCAAATACTACCTGTCACTGGAATATTGGTTATTCCAGTCAAACTCATCAGATGAATATTTACCATACATATGTATGATTGATTGACAGTCATTTATTTTTTGATATACATATTGCTTCTAGCTATGTAGATATAAGCTTGTAGTAATACTCTGTATCTATATCACATTTGCACCTGGTTCACACCTATCCACCCACATGATCCTCAGCCCATCACTAGTAGCTTGGTATTACTGAGGTTATTTACTCTACAGTCTGTGGGTCTGTACCTCTGCACCAAACTTAGGGTTTTTCTGATGGAGGCTGCAGCCTGGCTCCCAGCTTAGCCTGGATTGAATGGAAGTGACTTAGGATATTGAACCCTCAGTGTCTTAGTGGGTGTTGTGCAGCACAAGGTTTACTGAATGACAAACCTATTTCACATTCATAGTACCATATGGATCCCTCCCCACCTCAGGGTGTGTCCACATACATTGCCACTTTTTCAAAGAATGGCCTATAACTCTGTCCATACTTGTCTATAAATCATGAAAAAATAGTGGTAGATAGCCATTGGTCAGGTGATCATGGATGCCAGATATGGTTATGATCATGTGACCTGATCTGTTACAATTAAATCAACAATGGCAGGTACTCATCTGGACAGTTTTTTTTGCATGTGGGAGGGCCTTGGAATGAAGTTCTAAGATAGTAGAACAACCACTGTCAAGTTTGGTAGAAATTTGACAACAAGATTGGCAATCCTGAAGCATAGACAGCACAGCTAGCTGAGTCTCAGGGGAGGTGGGCTTTATGGGGAATAGGGAGCATAATGTCCTGAGGTTGGACCTGATTTATGTATATTCATAACAGAGTTATATTAATTTGTTGAGATTCAGCACAGCCACACCATAATTCAATACAGCCACAGCTATCTCCACAGTTCCAACCACCTGCAAAAAAACTGTCAAGATAAGTACCTGTCATTGTGGATTTAATTGTAACAGATCAGGTCACATGATCATAACCATATTTCGCATCCATGATCACCTGACCAATGGCTATCTACCCATATTTGTTCATGATTTATAGATAAGTATGGACAAAGTTCCAGGCCATTCTTTGAAAAAGTGGCAAACATCCAGACAGTTTTGAGTCACTGTAGTTCCACTTGGCTTACCTTTGGCTTTTTTTGCCTTCCTAGTTCACTGGGTGTAACACTCTCAATTCCCATGGAAGTTTGCCTTAATTTGATCAGTGGTATGCCTAGGAGGGTTGCAGCAGTGCTTAACCCAAGAGTGGGTGCTCCAAGTACTAGATATATAATACCCATTTTTATTTCATCAGTAAAACATATTGAAAAGGTGCTGTAGGCAGCCTCAGTAGTGACTCAACTACTATTATATTAAATATACCTGTAGGCAGCTACAAGGTATCAGTAAGTAGTTTACTGTAAAGCAGTATGTGCTTACCCTCAGTAGTGACTAAACAGCACCAAAATGTACTACTAAGTGCACTCTAAGTGCTGATGTAAGCAAGTAATAACTTGTGCCAAATTATACATCACACACAGAGGTGATTCAATCTCCAACAAAACAGCCTTCTGTTGGGATATTAAACTGCCTTTTAGTAGTTCATATTTAGTGCGAAGGTTTGTTGCTTACATAAGCAAAAATGCGTACATACAGTAGAGTAAATTTTCTCCTCTCCTCAGTAGCTTGTTCATACTGAGGAGTAAGTTCCCCTTTTTCATTTAGCCTTTACACTTACTGATCACCTGTAGTCAATTATCTGACAGGTACATATTAATATATAGTAGCTTGTTCATACTGAGGATCAATTATCTGACACCTTCCTCTGTGTTATTCTGTAGCCTCTGTAGAGCACTCTGTACAGAAAGGTAGTGAGACCCATCTTGAAATATATCTGTAGGCTACTACAGGATGTCAGTAAGTAAAGTACTGAGAAATATATGAGTGCTTACCCTCACTAGACTGTGAGCTACTGAGGGAACTCTATGAAATGTACCGCCAAATCTGCTCTAAGGTGATTATGTAAGCACCCAAACATTGCACCTAGGACCAGCAATGCAGGGGAGATTTATATGCTCCAACAACCCAGAGGCTACAGAGATCTACAGAGAGTTGTTAGTTGAATACTCTGCAAAAATATGTCCAGATGAGTACCTGCCATTATGAATTGAATTGTGACACATCACACTGGAGGCATTATCTAACCTTTGAGCCACAAACATTGAAAGAACATGGAAGAAACAGCTACTATGTTTAAGAAGATTGAATGATTTCACTATGTTCTCTTTGTATTTTGAAATATAGTGCCTGCTTTTTCAATATTTTATTTACAAAACATTGGTTTTTATCCCCAGTGTCAGGCCACATGACCATAACTATATCTGACATCCATGATCAGCTGCTGCATGGCTATCTACCCCTGTTTTTTCATGATTTATAGACAAATGTGGACACAGTTAAAAGTGGCAAACATCCAGGCAGTACGTTGAATCACTCCCCAGGAGCTTATATAAGCAGCCCAAACTTGCACCCAAATGGTCCAATAGAGAATACACCACCTGCCTATCTTGAATAATCTCCAGGTTGTGAGATATCTATCTGACCTTATATACACGATCATCAAGATCAGCCGCGTCACCACTGCCCTCAAATGACGAAAGGAGGATGGCAGCCCTTTCATGATGTCACAGTTACTCATCAGTTGACACGCACAGACCCAGCCAAAAAGAGGATATAAGATATGTGGAGCGACCCACGCTCCACACCCTTCCACAACCCTTCCACACACCTGCAGTTGAAAGTTGTGAATAGATCGCGATGGCTTGCATCCAGTCGGGTGGAATCTATGCCCTAATTAATGTCAAAGCACAGAATAGCTGTCTGGATCTGTCCGGAGGGGACAATTACTCTAGTATGTCTCTCGCTGCGCTCCCTTTCCCTCTTTTTTTTAAAAAAATCTTTTTTCTTTGCGTTTCCAATGCTGATACGGATATGTTCTAGTTATCGGGTACGGGTACCACAGTGGTCCCAACCAAGCAGTAAGCCCTATCGTGATAGATGCTCTAATTCGTCTGATGTTTACTCGCTGGTCTGTGGTGCTGATAACCACAACGGCATCGTACTGTGCTGTGTTGCCATCACTCGCTCATACAGTGGATATTCGAACGTCAATGCAATGGAAATTATCTTATCAAATCTGTCGGAACCGACTTGTATCTAAATATCGAAGGCGAGCCGAGGGACGGCGCCAGAGTAGTAGCGAAACCGACTCCATGCGAGTGGCATGTTGAAGACCAACCAGGTTATCAACAGGCAATTAGGTAGGTATCGCGCGTAATGACTCTCGACAATAAATAGTGTATTGATGACCGTGTTCCTTGGGACACCAGGTTATTCGTTCCGGGGACAAACCAGAACGTCGACCTTTCGGACCATGGGAATCCTACGCCTGGTACCCCCGTGACTTTGTGGGGGAAGTGGGATGGCCAAAACCAGCTTTGGCGCATTGAAAGCATCGGCGGAGGTCATTGAGATCAGCGGTCAGATTGAGGTAGTGTGGTCCACGATAAGAAGTACTGTGTTAAGATCGTGTTGTGACAGTGAATGGTAAACGTTACGGGATAGGGCAGCTGATAGGCTTCGTCTAGTTGAAGAGGTGTCTCACAGAATGCCAATAAATGTACATTATCCCTCAACGTTCTCGTCAGTGCAGCCTAACGAGCTGTCGCAGAGTCCGTTCTGTCTTCTCATCGCATAATAATGTCAGCTGTGAGTATGAAGAAGGAAGAAGAGAAAGACCGACCCTCAGCTTCGGCACTGATTTGGTGGGTCTGCTTAGTACACCGGAGGGAAGTTGCTCCGGCGGCGAGGATGCTCAAAACACGAAAATACGACGCCCGCCACACGCCGCATGTGTCGGAAGCTTCTCCGTGTCTTGTCGTATGGCGACTTGAAAAGCAATAGAACTGACTACCGCTGCAGCTCTTCGTAGTAGCACAGAGTACGTCCTGTTGATAGACAGGTTAGTGGTTGTCCCAGTTGGAATGTTCAGATCTGGGACACTGAATGGAGATTCACATCAGGCCAGTCATAAATCTGTTTGAGTTAGCTTCCAAGTTCACATCGATGCTTCAGCCTGTGTATTCTGCAGCAGCCAGGCCCTTTCGACCCACAAAGTGTCGCATTGACAGCATTTGGCGACGAGAAAGGATATTGCACCCACACTAACTTGGTGGTTACAAGCCACCCCACAACGACAATGATCCGATACTGCGGTTCGGAAAAAGGTATGGTCAACGGTATAATGCAATGAGTTCCGCAGTGAAATAACGAAACGATAGAAGTACATACGTGGTCCTTCGGGTGGTTGGCTCGGAGAACCTGATGCCACATCGATGGCTTGGTGTTCCTTACTTGACTCTGTGCTCTGATTTGGTGTCGTGGTAAGTGGTAACCCGTGGCCCCACAACGCCATGCACAGCTATATCGATATCCACATATAACTAGTACTTACCTCATGAATACCGTGACGAAGCATATCGCTCCGGGGGTCTCCTGCTATTCACAGTTGCAGGTGATCGCGACTAAACTTCTTCCAATTGCCTTCTCCTGAAACTGTGGACACAGAAGTACGACGGCCATAATCCCGGCTATCATCCTGTGGGCCTTAAAACTGTGCGGGACAGTGTTGACGAGGCCAGTGGCATGCCATGACTGCCAGTTGCCACGTACAGTGGCATGCCCGTGGCGGGCCATGGCATCGGCCACAGTGGCATGTGTTGAGACGGCCTTGGTCCGTGCAAGTTGAGAGCTTGCTGATTACATAATCTACGTATGATATCACTGTGGCTCGTCGGAGTATGACAAAAAAAATAACGATGTCCTCGACGCCCATCATCCTGCCTTGTCGTGTCTGAGTAGTCCCATCCGCGTGATATGAGCCTTGCCTGTACCCCTGCGCATATGTTGCCAAACCTGCATTCTCAACAGCATGGCATTGGAACCATAAATCCCTTATTGGGGAACTAGCACATAGCTGACTAATAGCGATGAGATAATCCAACTCAGGATGGCGCCAGCCATTCTGATTGGCTGTTGGCCTGCTGCTGACCGTGAGAAACGACACACCGACATATTAATTGTTTTATGGCCGTCATGCGTCATGCATGGCATTATGCAGGGTCACTGGCATACTGGGCCACTGGCCTCGTCAACACTGGTGCGGGATGCTGCGCGCAACTGTACCTCCTGCACCGTGTTTGACACCCACGTACTAAGGAGTCCCGCGTCCGAATGCCGGTCCGGGTTCTGGGACGATCCACAGCCGGAGAACCATTCCGCGAGCGAAATCACAGAGCCTAAGTTGAAACTCACTGTACATCGCTCGCTCGCATGCTCTGAGCAAGGGTTCCATGTTAATAGTGCCGCGAACGAAGGCCGGAAGGTCTCGTCAAGTGGGAGCAATCAGGTTTGTTCTAAACGACATTGTAGTTACAGATGCTATAAATGAGAGACGAGATAGAAAGTGACGATTAAGTCTACTTGATATACTTGTCACAGAACATATTCCCCCTTCTAAAAATGCTCATTAACAAACGAATGATATCCATGGGGAACCGTGCAAGTTAGACGAGATAACCCCCCAAAAAGACATACAGAGTACAAGAAAAATATGGTTTCATCCAATGCGACAGCCGTAGCGGTACATTAATGACGACGTCGTATTCGTTTACAGGATGCTGACGCATATGCCGAGCGGGATTAGGTGCGTCGAACACGGAGGTACAGCAGGACGAGGCAACGTCCGACGGGAAGTACAACTTTGAACGTCGGATTCCTAGCCAATGTCATCCATGTTCACTGCTTCAACCTGTGCTTGACGCGGAGCGCTCAGAAGGCACGTGTGGCAGTGTGCTGTCTCAGTAACGGGGCGTGATGCGCCGCTATGGGTTCAGGTACATGAAAGATGGGTTGATGTAGTTGATCGTGATGGGAGCGCGATGAGATTGGAAATAAATGCGAGCATCTAGGTGCAGGTGGTTTTATCTCCGAATGTGGAGGCGTGCGCTCGCGGGTGCGGGTCTGAGGGTGTAGGTGGGAATGAGAGTGACCGTGATCAAAGGAAGTAGCATGCTGCTTTGGTATAGGGGCGGGATCGGGATACGTCGGAATCTCCGAAAAAGCGAAATTCATCGGCACGGACGAGACTGTCCCATTGCGCAGTATATGCATGGACGCACTCGGCTGCATTCGGGCGTATCTCCCGAAAACACTCGCATACCCTTCCTGATCATCCGAAGACATCTTGACGAGCCGTACGGCGTCGCGTATGCGCATCTTGAGCTCTTCTAACTGCTGTGGATGGTACTGGCTATATCCCATCGGCCAACAGAGCTCCTTGATCCAGTCTTCCATTAATGTCGGTGTCCACTGTACTCCGTTCAACTTTGTGCCATGTTTCAACATCGCAACAATATCCTTTGGATCTTCTTTCTTGTATCGTACTAGCTTAAGAGCGACACCCCAGAACATGGTAACGCTGATGAGACGTAGACCAGGTGCTTCGTATATGGTGTTCATGTCTATGTTGTTTTGTTGTTTGGAGTCATGGTATATGGGATCGTAGATGCGACCTTTGGAACTGTGGGGTAATTACGGAATGGTGAGTCAACGGCGGCAATGAAGAGGGAGGACTCACTCCCGAGCGAAAGGGAGCGCGACATCCGGGTCGGCGTTCATCCAATCGGTGCTGCCAGATGTGTTCGTTCATTTTATACGTGGGAGGGCAACGAAGCTGAGAAGCATACCCAACCTGGAATTTGCGGGCTGTGGCGTTAATACAGGCCTGCAATCGTTGCTCTGCGTCATACACGCCACGTTTTCTCCACTCGTGTCCGAATGCACGTCGAATATAGTCGATATCTCTTGTGGTTCTACGTGTGCTGGAAGTAGAGAGGGACGGGTGTAATATCATCACGGCGCCGCCATGGATGAAAATACGAATTTGCGTATGGAATTCGAGAAGAGTCCTGCTCTGGAGGTCGTTAAGAAGGGTGAGAAGCGTCGACCTGGAAAGTTGGACCTCGTTGTGTGATATCGTCGACATGCGGGACACGGGGTAATTACAGGATGCAGAAACTTGCTGGGAGGGTTGCCAAGCAGGAGGGTGGGGCATATTATGTACCCTTGGGTGGCACTGCCCCTCACGGGGTGCGGAGGACCACGCCACCTCGTGTTAATTGTCTACGGGGGAATAAAAATGGTTACGTGCGGGAGTAGAGTTACATTCCGTTTATTATTACGCTATTGTCTGACAGCAGTGGGTATCAGCCTGGGGCGTGGCAGAGAGGCGGCTGAATGATTGTTGTCGGGGGCCATCTTCTTTGAGGTTACCGTACACGGCAACACATGTCGTGTGGGACGCTACGGTGCCACCGGTGTCAGCACGCCACTGTCAGACGGAATTGAACCTGTCAGAGCGACTCCTCGGCCGCTGATAGTCACACGAGGCTGCACACACAAAAGAGAGCAAGTCCAAAAGTACTTTCGGCTGGTCCTGGCCCTGCTTCCATTACATTACATAACAATGTCCATGGAAGAGCTCCTGCAGGCTCCCGCACGTGTGAGAGCGACAAAGCATCCCCAATCCGCATATCACATGCCTCATCAGCAAGGCTCCCGCAATTCGGCAGTGTGCCATGGCCAGGTCCCCGGCGAAAGTGGAACGTGTCATCAATGCGCGTAAACTCGCCGACGTTATCGTACGCAACGGCCGGTGCTGTGCTCCCACTGGTGTAGTTCCCGAACAAATCGCGAAACCTCGTGCATCATGCATGTCGGGTTTCACCCGAGCAACTCTATATTAATCGGCCCATACCAGAAGTACGGAGCAACCTACATACTGATCTTGCATGATTCTGGGAGGCTTATGTGCACTTCTCGCATTATAAGTGACCAAGATCAATAATTGGAGGTGCTCAAAAAATCGAGATTGGGAAATGTCTACATAGTGATCCTCGGAGTTTGGACACTTATCCCTCGGGAGCCATCTACATGTGTAGCAGGATTATGATATGGACGTACCACCTTTGGTACCGCACAGCAAGCATTTTTACATGTACTTACTTACTCACCTAAGGATACACATACGTATAGCGTGGGAAGGGTACACTGTATAGTAGTAGTTCGTTGGTCAAACAACGCACATATACCTCACAGCCCAAGTCGACGACGACGAACCCACTGACAAGTTTTCTCGTCTAAATTTTGTTTTCTTGCTTCTAACGACCCAAGGCACGACTATCAGCATATCTCCATCATCCTAGCTAGACCGTCCCGAGAACAATATTTCGCCTTCACTCGTTTCAAGCTGTCTTGTGGTCAATCCTATCCAATACCCGATATCATTCATCGACCATATAATTCCTCATACTTCCCAACCAGTATTTGCTTGCAACAGATCCACATTGCTTTCGAATGGCACCAGGCCAAAAATCAGGACCAGCGCTCTTTCTTGGTCTCGAACTCGCAACCGACCAGCTACGCGCTTCGATCGTAGACGAGAGCTTGGAACTGGTTGGTGTGGAATGCGTGGACTTCGACTCAGAGCTGCCAGAATACCAGTGCGTCTATTTCTTTTCGATCTCTTTACCATTGCGATCGGGTTTTGCAAATTCGAATGCACTTGCTTCTCGTATCTGGCCAGTACGATGTAATACCGCAAATGCTGACAAGTTTTAGGACACAAGGTGGGATATTTACTACACCAGGAGATGCCTACACGACTCCCGTCGACATGTGGGTCAAAGCCCTAGGTACGTGGCATCCCGCATGGCGCGGGAGCAAATTTTCGCGTCTCCAAGAGTTTACTAATTTGGAATTTTTTTCCAATTTCTCGATCGCAATTCCATCACGTGCGCTCCAACCGAACAGACTTTCTGCTGGAAAAACTAGCGAGGAACCATGATGTCACCCGAATAAAAGCGATAGGTGGTTGTGGTCAGGTTTGTCAAGCGCAGAACTGTGCGGGTGCAAGAATCTGATCTCTTTTAACTTAGTATGCGGTAGTTTGGTGGAAGTCAACACCGATACCTTCGTTTCCTGCTCTGGACCCTCGCCTTCCCCTCCACTCGCAACTCCCACCGAACACGTTTTCGTTAGCAAACACTCCCGTTGCACAGGATACTTCGGCACACACACATGCGTTGGCCCTCGAAGCGCTTCTTGGAGGCCCTGACCTGATGGCTGCTCGAGTCGGCACCTGTGCCAATGCGTCCCTCCTTGCCGCTCAACTGCTCCGTGTCCGCGAATCTTGGACGTCGGACGTGTGGTCACGTACTGGCAAAATTCAACTCGCGAGCACGTTTATTGCCAGTATGATTGTTGGAGAGTGGATCAACATGGGCGAGGCAGAAGCTTGCGCCACTGGGATGTGGTCCCATGTTGCTGGTCAAGTCAGTCAAGGACATTGGGACGAGGGTGTTCTGGAGATTATTGGCGGGAGTAGGGAGGAAGGACGTAGAATTCGTAGTTGGTTGGGTGAAGTCGACCTGACTAACGGAAGAAAATCAGCCAATCTATCTCGGTATATTATCGAGAGGTATGGCTTTGAACCTGGTAGGCTTCCTCCAATATTTATCTCGCTTCGCTTCTTACTCCAGGTGACCAGATACGATCGTGACCCCTTTCACCTCCGATTATCTTTCTGCATATTTGTCCATTTGCCCTTCACCGGGAGATGCTGTCCTATCATTCGGTCCTATGGATACCCTCATGACACCTGCACAACACTATATACCGACTCGCCTCTATAGCCTTTTCCCCCACCCCGCTCAAGATACTAATGAGAAGCGTAGATATATTGCAATGCTGAGCAGCAGGTATTTTTGATCCCATGGTGAAGACATTCACACTGATATTTGTGTCTTTAAGAAATGCCGATGTCCCTCGTGCCCTTGTACGAGACATGTACACAAAAAGTTGGAGTGCCTTCGACCGACTAGTTGCTATTGTCCCTCCAGGTGGATCCATAGGGTACGTCTGGAAGATTCCGTCATAATAGAGATTGGGTCTGAGCAACCATTGTTTTATCAGCCTCGATGACAAGTTATTTAGTTTTTGGCTTCTACAACCTGATAGCTACCCCCTTTCGCACGTCAAGGGCATCTATCGTTTCGAGACGGGCATAAAAGTAAACGAATTCCGGGACCTTCGCGCGAATCCCCGATGTCTTCTGGAAAGTCAGGTACTCTCTTTCCGCGTCCGGTGGTCACGTATGGTTTCCACAGGCGTCCTGGGCGCTAACATCAACCGTAACCGTGGCAACGTCCAAGCCCAAAGTCCCAGCCCTTCAGCACTCGTCTCCTCGGGTCACAACGCGCGTGCTGCTAGTCTTGGATTGCCTTTCGACCCATACGACTTTTCCCCACTACCGACCAGGGTTCTTGTCACCGGTGCTGCAGCAAATTTCCCTTCCGTTGCGAATCTTGTTGGCGACGTATTCAACGCATCCGTGTTCATGCCAAACACGCAAGTTGACTCCGCACAAGTCGTGCCACATCGTAATGCTCCCGCCGTTGGGTTCCCGTCACGAGCTTCCCTAGGCGGTGCGTACCTTGCGCGATGGATATGGGGTAAGGAGCGCAGTTCTGTTGTCGGTGGGGCCAGCGCTGGTAGAGGTCTGGGGGACTTCGAAGAGGAAATCCGGAGATTACACGGGAAACGTTGGGTGGCGAGCGGGTGTATGTTGCTCCGCACGAACGTGAATGCCCCATTAGGTGGAAACCCGGGGAGCGGTGCTAATAGCGGTACAAGCACACCGTATGGCGCCAGATCTGGACTTGGATCCACGGTGTTCGTAGAGGAGGAAGAAGATGAGATAGAAGAGATAGAGCAAGGCAGAGGAGGGTTGTTGGCACCTGCATCGGTGTTTGCAGGTGGATTTGCTGACCGAGATCTTGGGAGGGACATTGGGCGCATGCGGACGTTGCCAGGCTCAGTCGATGCCCTTGCCGGCGGTGTTTCGTCAGGAGTGCAGCCTTCGACGACGTTCACAGCCTCCGACCTGAATGCTGGTCAAGCAAGTCCAGGTGGCAATGGCGGTTCCACTGCAGCGTCTGCTCCACAAGCAGCTTCACTCACGCCCGTGACTGCCCTGCCAACGTCGGATGCGGAGGCGCAAATTGGTTTGGCCAAGGTAGCAGAGGCTGACGTGGATGCATTCATGACGTATGCAGCTATTGTTCCCGAATATTGCAGGCTTGAGGGTATGCTTTGTAAATCACTAGTATAGATTTATGGTCGCATCATTCAAAAAAAAGTCAGATGTCGTAGGTTGTGCATATATTCGTAGTTAGGCGGCTGGCACCATTCAAAAAAATGATGGAGCTTGTAGGTTCTTGTGCAGTAGATGTTGCATCACATTTGGGCTGGTCCTGAGTATGAGGGACAACATTCAAGTGCATTGTGTTTGTGTCACAAAAAAGTTGCACGGGGACTGTCTGAAGGGCACTAGCTTAACTACCTGCTCAAACTTGTCTAGTATGTCACAAATTGTATTTGCACCATTATCATGGTGGCATGTTGTAAGTGATGTGTAATGAGGTATCTGCCATTATAAGGACAGTTTTGGTCAGATTGTATCAAATATTCCATAATTTATATAACAATCAGGCTTAAAGTGAACAGCATTGACTATAGAATTTCCTTTTCTGGAGTCATTCCTATATTTCTGGGTGCCATGTACATGGGGTGCTAAAAATGCTGAATAAGCAACAAAACCTTAGAAAAGCCAGTCAAAAATAGACTTTGTATTTTGTAATTTTCTCCACCATTTTTGGGCATATCAGTGAGATAAACATATTCCCATGATCCTGTGATCCAGCCCTACAACTTTCATTATGATGTCATGATATATAGTTATAATTGTGCTATCATTCACTATATAGCAAATATTCATGCACTATTTCAGTTACTGTAGTGTTGCCACAGCTCAGCTTGGCTTTATTTGGCTCAGCTTTGCCCAGTTTGGCATAATATCTGTCCTGGTTCAGAATCCAAGCCACCTTCAAGCTGCAGCTTCAGCTGGACCCACTACTTAGTGTGAGAAATTTGCAGGTGGTACCATGGCAGTGCCATGGAAATCACCCAAAAAGGCAAGGGCCCTGGCAGGTGAGGGCAGGCTACTCAGTTGAGGGGAAGCTGTGGGCAGCACACATGCAGCAAGGTTTGGGAGGGGGACAACAAGCTTGCTGCTCTGTTGACATCTTAACTGCATTCATCTACTGTTCTAGCTAGCAAAAAGTAATCAAAAGTACAGTAAATGTGGGAAAGGCCTGTAAAGTACTGTTAAGTCACTCCACAGTGTGTAGCACCAACAGTGGCATTGTGGTGATCATGTGACTGTTCCCACAGCCCAAAATGGCCATTATACCATTGGGCTCACAGGTTTGGGGTCCATTCCATAGATGTTGTCCTGAACTTGCCTAGAGAAACATTAATATGAGTACTAAAGAGTGATAAATGAACATGTGCAGCTCCCACCCCTCTGCTCAGTCAGCAGAGCAAATGGTTTTGCAGTGGCAGTGTGCACTGCCACTGCACATTTTTTGGAATAAACTGACTTGCTAACTATTGTCTTGAGTTATCTGATCTGCAAGAAGGCTACTGGGTGTTGTTGAAGCAGTTCTGCTCATTGTGCTCATGGTGCAGATACCAGGTGGAAAACAGGTAGGACCCAAGCAGCCCTGCCTCCCACCCAAGGTATGTGCACTTTCATTCAAGGCATTTTTTTCTCTTGTAGGCACATGCCTTCCAGACAAAATGGAAACATTCAACTTGGTCCAAGTACCATCATGACCTGATGATGATCAGCTAGATCATCCTGCATGACTTGTACTCCCCATGACCCCAATGATGATACTGAAAGTGCAGCCCCTCCCTACAATCCACTTCTAGATACTGCCTATTCAGAAAGCAAGACTGCTTCAACATATAATGTTGACCATTACTTTGAGTGGGAGAAAGATAGACTGAGGTTCTGCAGAGTTTGCTCATAAGTCTATCCTTATCCTCACTTTATTGCTACTCAAACCACATTTTACAGCAATCTTTGTGACAAGTATCCAGTTGAATATGTGAAACAGAAGAAACATCTACTATGGAATGGGGAAGCTATGCTAGAGTAAAACCTACAAACCTATATACTGAACAAAGTAAAGGCAGTGTACCAGGGTCTGAGCTCCAGAGTGCAGAGATCAGAGATACATGTACTGGGGAAAGGCTATCTACTGGAAGTAATAACAGTTAGTGAAGTGTGATGGCCAGGAGTTGCATGATTGTGACAGTATCCCCCTCTTAGGGCCGAGCCCTTGAGGACTGAACAGGTGGTGTGCCTTAAGGCTGGCATGAGGTTGACTAGGGTTAACTGGGACACATGTTTACTGGGTTTTAAAGGCCAGTTTGGGGAACTGTTGTAGGGAGTCCATACTCCCTAAGGCTGCAGAACACCCTGAGTGGATTTTCTTAGTGTCATCCATCACTCTCTCACATGTCCCCCTATGATCATGGCAAAACCTGCTAAAAAATACTGCCACTTGTTGTAATAACAAACCACCTGTCATACACTCTCATTGTGTACCCCTATTCCTGCCAGTAACATCACTGCTGATGCCTCAGCTTCCTTAATAAGGCCATCCCCTATCATGCCTGGTCCATCCTTGACATGTGATTACTGAACACCATCTGTCCATCAGTGATTCCCTCCAACCTGTCACATGTCACCTTGTCTTGGCACCTATATCTGCCCTACAAGCACTGAAGCTGTCACCCACTCCATAATGCTGCCCACTGCATCCCTCCTCAGTTGACAAAATCACCGCCAGCTCCTGCTGCATGTCCCTTCATCAAAAGTTCATGCTTGTGCTGCTTCTCCCTTACTTACTTTCATTTTTGTGGCTTTTGTTTGTCTTGTTTTCATTTACTTCACTGCAGCACATGTGATTCTTGATGCACCAGCCTTTGTGATTTCATTTATTTTCTTTTGACATATGACAGATCTGAGGTTCTCTGATATCACCTTAGATACCACTCTCCTTATGCTACAAAAGTCTGCTGTACTTAGAAAAATAATCACCCCACCTTTTGGCATCACTTTTGTGTGTATCTGAGAGTCCCTTGAGTCCCTAGAGTCATTTCCAGAGTATCTTCGAGTCCCCAGAGCATCCCCAGAGTCCCCAGAGTCAGTCTTATTGTCTATTCATCATTCTCAAGTCTTCCTGCCCCAGAATCACTGCTTCATCTATTACAAGTCTGCTGCAGAGTCTACAGCATCTACCTATGAGTTCAAGAGTACCAAATCGCTGCCCTATGAGTTATTGCTGTCAAGAAATATCCCCCAGTCCCTAGAAGTTATCCTGCACCCATCTAAGGCAGACTTTTGAGTTCTTCATCACCAACACTCCCCAGTCACCAAGAAAAATCCTCCCTTGCCTTCTAGTCCTCCCTTCTATCTCCTTCCAACTCAGCACCCCTTGGGACAAGCCTAGGTCCTACCTACAGCTTTCCCCACTTTCCCCTTGTGCTCTCACAAGAAGAGTTGCCCCCACCATCATTCTCAACAACCCTTTAACCTTGCATCACTACCATCATACCTCTCATCTATCATAACCATGTCTCAGAACATCACCAACACCGGTCTGCCCACCCCCACTGCCACCCAAGACTGGACTGCCATCCTGGACAAGGCCATACAATTGGCTAGTGAGGACAACCAGGAGACTGCCAATGTGAAGTATACTGAGCACCAACACCAGAAGCAAGTGAAGAAAGAATGTAAGGCAGCTGAAGAAGCAGCAGAGCAAGCAAGGGTGGCACAGGCAGAAGTAGAATGCCAGGAGAAAGAGGCCTGGGAGAAAGAGGAGCATGCATATGCCATTGACTTGGAGATGGAGTTCTATGCAGCACTTATCAAAGCAACAACAAGAGGAGGAGGACCAGGAGATGAACAGGTGGTCTGAGACACTGGTAGTGGACAGGCTGGGAATGAGTGTGCCAGTGCCAGCAGCACCAGGGAACCCTGGGCCAGCAGAGAGCTCAAAGGTGAAGGGTAAGGCCAAGGAATGTGACCCAGTGCCTGTACCTTCAAGTTGGCAAAGGCAAGTAAGTGTGGGAAGAAGTCATGTGACTAGTGTTTGGGCCTGAAGGACCAGTGTGTGTTGCCAGGTGCCATGTTGAAAAAGAAGCAAGCACCAGAGGAAGTGAGTCACCAAGAGCTGGTGAGAAGAAGAAGTGGGCATGAGCAAAGAGTCTGGAGGTGCAGGTGCAGGCTGGGTCTTTGAGATCTGAGAGTGTCACTGAGTTGCTATTCAAGAAAGTTGAGCTCATCATGTGTGGAGGCTCCACACACAATAAACTCACCACTTACCATGTTAGGTTATCTGTTCTCACAGCCACTTTGTTACTGACCATCAAAAGTCCAGTTCCAGGATGCCAGCATTTGAGCTGGGTGGCCATGAGAAAAAACTCACCTAAAATGGTAAGTGGTGAGCTCATCATGTGCAGAGGCTCTGTGCATGATGAGCTCAACTTTCTTGAATAGTGAATGCTTACACTCACCTTTCCCCTTCATGCTACCCCTCAAATGACTCCAGATTTTTGGACTTCCATCTTGCTCTCCTTGGCAAATGAGGAAGTCAAGTAGGCATACCAAGCTTTGGACCACCTGGAGCCAGCAGGAGAAGGCATAACCTTTAGAAAAAAACTGGTGCAGCTGTTGAGTAATGAAGTTGACTCAGCAGGTATATATAGTTTTCAGTTGAGGTTTTTTGTATTTAGCATAGTAGCAACAGCCACATGTCATTGTAAGCCAAGGGGTAGGGTATGGGTGGATTTTTGTACTAGTCCAACCCTTGTCAAACCCATGATGTGGGTACAGGTAGGTGTCATAGGGTATGGGGTACATGCAGGTACTGGATATGTGGACCCATACCCATACCTGCTAGTACCCTTACCCATGACTCCTGCAGGTTACCCCAACCTGTGCTCATGCCTACCCACCATGGTCTTCTTTATGATATCAATGTAAAAATTTTCATTTGATATATTTACTAATCATAACTATTTTATGTTGCATGCCTCCTTCCACCAAATATCATATAACATGATTAGATTGTACTTGTACATACTATCAACTGACAAGACATTTATGTATATTTGTCCCTGAGCGATGCTTGTGGGAATGTATTATGTAAGACTATGACAGCATAGTCACTGAATTGATCCCATCCCATCCCATCACATGCTTTGTGCTTACCTTTTGTAGTGAATTTAACCTGTTCATGTAGTTGAAATGTAACTGGGCAACAGTGAATTTTTATCTCTTTCATATGCTATATTTTACTAATGGAGTGTTCCTGTACTGGAGGTCAGGGGCTTGGTGCCCTTGACAGCCCTTGAAGGCTAGGAGCTTTCAGGGGTGGTCTTTGTGTGGGTCCATGGCACATTGTGCAGATGACAGTGTATCTCCATGTTTCAACCCAACAATCTGTTCCACCATTCCTTCTCTTCATTTTTTGCTTCAATTGTGCAGATGGCACTCAGCTGCCCAATCTGGTAGGGAGTACTCTTTTCAAAAATGTGAATTCAGCCCAGTATGTAGTGACAACAAGTCCTTGTCTGATTTATGCCCTGTTTTGCTGATGTTTTCAGTTGATATACAATGACATTTGGAGCATCTCTGTACCAAATGTCATGGGCTAGGTGCCCTTGATAGTCCTTGAAGGCTTGGAGCCTTCAGGGATGGTCTTGGTATGGATGCAATGGTCAATTGTGTGGATGTCCATGCAGGTCGATCTACACATCATGCATTCAAAGTCCATCATTCTCCCAACCAATCATTTCACCACTATGTAAGTCACCCTGTCTGTCCATTATTCACTTGATCTGACTGTTGATTGCATAGACAGGACTCTGTCCACCAGATAACCCCTTTCAAGCATGTGAATTGAGCCCAGTATGTACTGCACTGTAGTCTGTGTGTCATATTTATTGCAATATCCACCAGCTTCTTATTTGTTATTTTTTTTGTGACAAGGTGAAAACTGCTCTTGCCCTACCTACAAAATGAAATGATTCATTTTTTGTCTGGTAAGCCTGATCAATTGCCATCTGCATTGTCCTCGCTACACATTACAGCCAACTTCTGTCTTGCAATCCTTTTCCTTCCTCCTTGACCCCTTTATGTCATGCACTTTTATCTTGCTTTTACATATCCATATCAAGAACTCATCATTTTTCCATAGCAACACTGTCAGTTCTAGAAGGAATTTGTTCCATTTAGTATGGTCACATTTGATCTGTGTCAACCTTAAATACTTCCCTGTGACACTTCCTGCATCCTCACCCATTTTTTTTTTGCACTCCCACACATTCATGCCTTGAGTTGCTAGTATCTCAGAGCCTTCAGTGGACTCTTCCACCGACTTACACACTCATGTTCTTCACAACCACAGGATCCCTTCCTTGCAGCATGCCCCAGCTTCCAAATGTGCAAGCAAACATGGTGTTGCTGGATCTGTTGGCTCTGTCAAGAGCAGTCAAATTTTGGAGGTAAGTCTTGTAACTTTTTTTTTTCCTTGATCGCTCTGACACCACTTTTCATTCACAGCAATTGGCACCAGGTGCCACAACTAACAAACCAAAACCATGGCACATGGTCCAGCCTCCCAAAGGCTGGGAAACACATATGTTTGGTCTGAGGGATAGAAGACATTCCTTGACACTGCATGTTTCCACTACCAAGTCCTGGTTCTCCCCTCCCCCTCCCAGCATCAGGTGGGCCAAGTCTATGATGAGGACACTGACATGGATGAAATGGAGGAAGATACAAATGTCAATGTGGATGAGCTGAAGTCCAGCAGCAAGCAGGATGAGGAGAAGTCAAGTGGCAGGCAGTGGATATGCCAGACTTGCTCTCGCTGCCCGATGCCCATGCCAGATGATGACTTGTCTTCTTACTAAGCTACACTCGTGCTCTACAACACCTGCCAGACACTGCCACTCGGACCCCTGACACTCCGTGACCCCTAGCTTCTCCCCTCCTCTGCTTCCGACCTCCTGCCTTCCACTCCCCCGGTACATGTGCCCCCTCTTACATGCGCGAACCTCCGGGTTCACCTACGTCGCTTCCCCCGCTTCGGACTCCTCCCTTTCTTCCTCTGCCTCCTCTTCGCCCTCTTCTAACGCCCTCTGAATCTCTGCCAGGGCTGTGCTATCCCTCGGTATGAACAACCGCAGCCTCCTTGCGTGCACTAACCCATTGATGGGAAATCCTTCCAGCGTGGTGAGTTTGTACAAATTGCCTGCTCGTCCTACAACGCGTCTGGGCGCTGACCACTTTGGCAAGAGTTTTCTTGTGGTCGCGAACGTTGTTTCGAGGGTGGCGTCGTGTACTTGTACCAGTTGTCCTTCCTCGAAGACCACCTCTCCTGTAGTGGAACGCATTACCCGTTTGTCAAATGTACTTTTTCTCCTTACCGCGTGTATCATAGCTTGTCCTGCACCATCCAAATGTTGCTGCTCCATGTATGCCAACTGCACGTCCACCATTTTCCTGTCTGGTTCCACCATTGCTTCCGCCACCGGTGTTCATGCTGTGTTCACCACCAGCCCTAGTAACAGCTCCTTTGGTGATAGCTGGAATGCTGGAACGATACGCTCGTCTGCCGCTGCATTGGTTCTGCCCGGTCTGTGTCACACGTCCACTATCTGGTACGCCGATATGCCATCGCGCCACCTTGCGTGTACTAGTGACAACTTGTCGTTGCACAGCGTGTCTCATAGTGCTATGCAATCCGTCTCCACCTCCACTGGGAAGCCCCAAATGGTGTCGCTAAAGCGGTCAAATCCGAACTTCAACGCTGCAAACTCCAGTATGTATGGCTTGTAGCGTTCCTCTACCTCTGAGGTCCGCTTAGATGCAAATCCTATTGGGTAACGTTGTAACTGACCATTGTGATAGTACCGCCCCGAATCCATCTTTGCATCCATCCGTGGTCAGTATGAAGGGTGTTCCATCGAACTTGGGCGCCCTCAATACTGGTTCTGACGTCAATACCTGCTTCAGCCGTAGGAACGCCTTTGTTTGCCTGGGCGTCCAATACCATTCAAGTAGCCTGTCTCTCAGGTTTGCTTGTACTTTCATTTGTTTGCCTTTGTGCCTGTTCCCTGTATGTCCAGGTTCCTTTGAAGATCCGTTAGCGGCGCTGCCAGCCTTGCATAGTCTTTGACTAGGGATCGGAAATATCCTGTCAGTCCTAAGAACCTCATCAGCTCCAGTAACGACGTTGGTGTGGGCCACTTAGCAACTGCCTCCAACTTTGCCACATCTGGCCTGATCCCGTCCTGTCCTACCCTCGCACCTCCGAATACCACCTCCGACATGTACAGTTGCATCTTCTGTGGTGACAGCGATATATCTTTGTCACGGCACCTGTGGAGGAATGTACGTAGTCGCCCTAGCAGTTCGTAGAACTCGTCTCCTGCTATCCCGTTGTCATCTACAAACATTTCGAGGCCTATTTCCATTGCCAGCCCTTTGAATGCGATCGCTGTCATATCTGCGAAGCACGAGGGTGCACCCAGTAGCCCCAAGGGCATATGGCGGTAACACTGGTAGCCTCTGCCCTCTGTGTAGATGCACAAGTAGGGCTGGTCCTCTTCTTCGACCTCAATTGCATAGAACCCCGATGCTAAGTCCATAATGCAAATATACCAGTGTCCGGCCAACCTTTGCTGCTTCGCTCTGATGTCCCCTTGAGGCATTGGTGCGACTTCCGTTACCTTGTTGAGCTCGTGGAAGTTCTGACACACCCGCCATTTCGGTTTCCCCTCGACGTTCGCCGGCCTGGCCTTCTCCTGCATATGTTCTCCCATTACCTGCGCACCATCCTGGTCGGTTCCTTTCACCTGCTCGTCCACCATTTGCCTGATTTCCTCTATTGTGAGCCCTGGTGTACCGTGTGCCTTCTGCGCTAGCACTGTTGGGTGAACCGCTCGCACCTTGTCCGACCTAATGTCACGCAGAATTCCTGCCTCGTTAAAGTCGTCTAGTACCGGTAGGTACCACTCCTTCTGAGCCTGGGTTAGTGGTTTCTGACCAACTTTTAACTGGAACTTAGCGTTTTTTGGTACATTCAACCGAAACTTCATGAACAGTACCAGTTTTACCTCTTTGACCGACAAAGCGAAGGTGTCCGCAAACTCGGCCACCGTTTCTTGTACCAGCTTCATTTTGTCGGGTGGTAGTGGTCCATACTTGATCGCCTTCAATATTGCTTCTACCCTTGGTGCGTAGAACGGGCCTTCCTTCTTCAACCTTGTAAACACGTCCTTAGACCCTTCTTCCTCCACTAGACCCACTCCACAGTCCTTCGTCATATCTTTGTCCCCTTCCCATGCCTCCACTGGCTCCTCCGCTCCTACTTGGTTCACCTCCACGCCTGACTCTCTCCTTCTTTCCTCCCTTTCCTCTACCTTGCCTTCGCCTCCTCCGTCTGCTAGCGGTGTTGCTGTTGGCAATACGTAGTTCGGTGTTTCACACCCTGCGTGATTCATTATCTCGATGTACCCTCCTTGTTGCGGTAATTGTATCACGTCCTTCCCGTAGTCGTGCACTGCCTTCATTTGGTCCAGCAACGGTTTCCCTATGAGCATTCTCCAAGACCCCCCACTTGGGAAGACCTCGAACGTTGTTTGTGCTCTTGCCATCCCCCACTGCAATGTGCCCGTCCATGTACCTGTAGACTTCACCAGTGACCCGTCTGCCATTCTTAACACTTGCTTGGATGGACTTAGCTCGTTTAGCCTCCCTTTTATCCTGTCATATGCACCCGTGTCTATTGCATTTATCATCGCCCCGTTGTCCACCACGGCGAGGAACCTGACCCGTTCGCCTCTCGGTCCCTCCAACCCTGGGACTGCCAAGAACGGGTGGCCGACCCGCGATTTAACCAGCTGGCCTGTCGCATCCAATGCATACACGTCAGTAACTGTATTCTCGAGCCTGTGTACATTACTCGTGTGCGATACCCACTGTTCTTGTTCCCCTTCGTCCCTTTTTACTCCTCCTCGAACGCCTCCTGGCTCGGACCCTTGCACGTACTCCGGGGCTGCTGACGGTCCATCATATTCCACAGCCCCTAGTAGTTTCCCTCCATCGTCCACTCCCATTGGTCCTCCTGTTGGTCGTTCTGCCCTGTGGTCTCTACCTGCCATCCATCTCCTGCTGCTACTGTGTAGACATGGGGTGCGTTCACTTCTACCTGGTTCTCGCCTTGTTGCGCTACTGGCCAGACGTACTGCACTGGTGCTGGATTCGCCCTAAGCTGTGTTGCTCGCCTCAGCATTCCTGCCACCAGTTGGCGCCACCTTGTTTCGTGCGGCCGTATCATCTCCCGTGCTGTGCAAGTGCTTCCTACGTGGGGTGGGTCTGTGACCATACCGCAATTGAAACACTCTCCTGACCCTACTGCTGCTGTTCCCGGTTTTAGCGGGTATGGTCGCTCGAGCGCTGGGGTAGTTACGTCCCCAAAGGCACGATGCCACGCCATGATGTCAGCTTCGTACAGCCGCCTGCCTGCTTCGGTGTTTGCCTGGTGTGGTACCATTCCCGCCTTCTCCAGAATCTGAGCTCTTGTCAGCGGGATCCTTGGCACGACTGCGTTTCTGTTGATCGGGAGTGGAGCTGGGCCCGTCCTTAGGAGCTGCCCCCAGTGACCCAGTATTGCACCTTCTCCTTCTGTGCGTAACGTTGTCTGTGCAGGGTAGACCTGTGCCGTATGTCATACTGTGATCTGGCTGATCCTCTGGCGTAGATCTGCTATCTCGTTCCTTAACTCTTGCTCCCCTTTCTTCGTCTCCTTGCTTCACAGCAGTTTTTTCACCTTGACCTTCCTTACTGCCTCTACAAACTCGTTCCAGTTCTCGTACTCCTCCTCCAACTCGTTTCGCAGCGCTGTTGGAGCTTCTTCTACCGCATATTCGATCAACTTGCCCTCCATGTCCCCCATGCTCAACGCTAGCCTCATCACCTTCGTCGCCCATATGACGTGCCCATAGTCTCCTCCACCTTCTGTTTCTATCCATTTTCCAACGTCTTCTTCATCCAACGTCAGCGCCCTGATTCGCTCCCGCTGTTGCGCTTTTGTCCACTTCGGCCTTTTATTCGCTGGCCACCTTTTCAGGAACGCGGCCTTCAGCGACACCATGTCTGCTTTGTCACTCGACGGTAGGTCTGTGAACCATTCGTCCGCGTAGCTGCCTGCTGCTAGTTGTAGGCCGAAACGATCGACCTTCATTGCCTCTGTCCATGTTGTTGGTAGGGACAGCTGGAACTCCGTAAACCAATCTGAGGGTTCTTCTTTGTTGGCGTAGTCCCCTCGGAACAATGGTACGACTTTGGCTGGTTCATTGATATTTATGATCTGGTACGACATTGCCAGGTTTGTGGTTGATGGAGTAGTTGGCCTGGGTAATGTCGCGGGTTGGCTCCTTCCTGCGAGTGGTACGGCCTGCTCCGTTTTTTGCTCTAGTTCGTCTTCTTCCCTGAACAGCGGTGGAAAGACTGCTGGTCGCAGGTTATAATTACACATGTTCGCCGCTGTGCTTGTACTCCTAGCTCTGCTCTGACCTCGTGACATCGTGGTCGTTGTAGGTCTGCATGGCGTGAACTGTTCCAAGTCCCCCGTGCCCGTCGTTGGTGAGGACGTAAGACTACTTTCCGTGGTGCCCGAACCGCTGTTTATCTGTTCCCTGTCTCCTCTTCTCTCCAGTCCCCGTAGTTTCGCGACTTCCAGTAGAGTTGATGATGCCCTTCCTGTTAGCCCTTCTGGGGTTCGCGTTCCCCTCTCGTCACCAGATGGATATGCCAGACTTGCTCTCGCTGCCCGATGCCCGTGCCAGATGATGACTTGTCTTCTTACTAAGCTACACTCGCACTCTACAACACCTGCCAGACACTGCCACTCGGACCCCTGACACTCCGTGACCCCTAGCTTCTCCCCTCCTCTGCTTCCGACCTCCTGCCTTCCACTCCCCCGGTACAGCAGGATGAGGAGAAGTCAAGTGGTGAGCAGGACAAGCAGAAAACCAGTACTGAGGAGGATGACAGGAGCTCCAACTACAATGAGAGCAAGGACAGCTTGAGCAACTATGATGGTAGGTCTTTTACTTCCATATCCCTTCATCTCACATCTCTTCCAGATACTTTTTGTTTATTTTGATTTTGGGGTTTGGTGCCCCTCCTGTCAGGAGATGGTTGGCTTGGTGCTAACCTGTCATTCAAAGCTTGGTGCTTTGGATGCTCTGGACTATGTTTCCTGTTACTCCCTCATTCCCTTGGTTATTATATAGATAAAGAACTGCATCATCCTTTTTTGTCAGCATCTATATGTGCATATGCCTCCTTGACACATTGTTCTTACATGGTATTGATTGCAATGTCCGAACAGTTTCTGGTGACAAGTCATCGCTTCCCCCATCCTCACCACCAGCAGACCACTCTGATGACTCTGACCCCAATGGAGAGGAAACTGTACCCCCCCCTTGTCAAGGTTGCCAGATGTATCCCAAGCTGCAAAATAAGGGTAAAGGTAGGGCCTTAGACATCAAGGATGTTGATGTGGCAGACAACAGTGATTGTGAAGCCCCTCCCCCCAACTTCAAGAAACTGGGAAACCTGTCCAAAATGGCACTAGAAGAAATTCAGGCATTTGCAAAGGATGTTAAGATGACAGCAGAAGAACTTGGGCGATGGCATGGCCAGTCTACATGCAACATACTCATCGCTGTGGGGTTTGGTGTTAAGCCTTCTCACACCAAACTTAATGAGGCCAACCTCTTCTGTTTGTGGTATTGGGCCACACAGCCCAAGCGAGGTGGTGGTATGGTCTTCTTTTCTTACCCACTCACTGATCTAATGTCCTCACCAGCTGATAGAGATGCTGTGAACAATTTGATTATGAAGGAGTACAACTCTCTTATGAAGGACATCCCAAAGGATGACCCTGGGGCAAGGAGGGAGAAGTTAAAAGCTGTCTATGAATGGAGTGAGAGTTCCTCCATCATACCAACTAACTGTTCTGTCAAGTCTATTGCTGCCAGGGTGGAGAATGCAAAGATGCAATTCTCTGGATTGGTATGTGGTTGCAAGTAGGTGGGTGTCGATGTCGACTCTCACCTTTCAACAGGCTGAGGCATGGTCTAATCTCGAGGATATCAAAATATTTGGTGTGGTGATGTACATCGGACAGGACCCTGCAGGCTGTCAAACTTCTGGGATATTTGGGGGCTCTGAGGCAATAAGAAATTTCATTAATGACAATGGCATTGATGTCCAGGCACTCCTGGATAAGTACACTGCAATTTTTAAGTAAGATTTATATACCATGCATGTTTTACTCTGCCTCACTCTGATTTATAGGTGCCTCAGGAATGGGGATGGTGTAGATGCTGGCTTGGTCCATGCTGGTTCTCCTGGAGATTTGAGTACTGCATTGGAACTACATTGTCATGTGAAGGAAACATTGAGAGACAACAACTGAAGAGTATTCAGAAGCACGATGAAGGAGAAACTATTGGCTGCTCACAGGGATCTGCACTGTAAGTAATTCTTGTGTTGTATGTGTGTTTTTTGTAATTGTGTTATCTCAGTGACACATGGTATTGAAGTTAGCGATCCCCAGAAAGTCGGTTGGCATCAACTGGCCCCTTGGCATATCTCCTCCAGGGCTGGGTTTTGACCACAAAAAACTCAAAGCTGGACCTCTTCATCAACTCGTAGTGCCCTACCTTCAGAGAAAGCTGGGCCCCATGTATGATGGACAGACTGATGATGAAGAAGAACAGGATGGTCTGGATGATGCACCAGAAATTGAGATCAAATGCTGGAGCCAAGGTACTCCATGATTTATTATATAAGTGGATGCTGAACTTCTTTGCAGACATCATCAACATTTCTGATAATAACCCTTTGATGGGTGATGTTCCACTTGTCAAGGCTGCTGATGGGACTGTGCTGTGGAAGGTCTCTGATGATCCTGAGTGGCAGAAATCTCGCCAAGAAAGGGATTGCCAGCAGCAGCAAGATGCTGAGGTCCATCGACAGCATAAACTCCTGTTTCCCTCATGCAAGCGACCCTGCATGGAGGTGTCAAATGATGATACAATTCCTCATCAGGTAAGCATTACCCTTCATTTGATATCTACACATCTTCAAGGTTCTACAGTCTGGACACCAAGGGCTGCCACATGATGAAGGCCAGGATGCATGCCCCATCATGCTGGATTCATGCCCCAACCCATCCTTAATTCCCACCAGTGCACGCACTCGAGAGCCTGACCCATCTGACTTCCCTGCACCAGTTCCAGGGTACCATGTAGGGTTTTATTCCTATTTATATGATAATAAGGCTAGAAGGAGTGTTGTACAGGATCCCCATCATGATATGTTCCCAGGTCATATGCACACACAAGAGCCTGGCCCCTCACAGCAGCCTCTTCCTGTGTGGCATGAGGTGAGTGATTGGTTTGCCTCTTGAGTTACAAGAACCAATAGGAGGGCTGTAGGATTCTCGGAATGACTGTGCAAACTATCGCGATCCCAGCCCATCTAATATCCCATACAATGTAATTTGATTTTACAAAATTGATGTTTCCCTTTTGATGTGGCTTCCCTAGGCACCACCACCTGCATATTACAACCACCTGCTGCCATCTCGTCAAGGGTATTGCATTCCATTGTAGGTGTGGCGAGGCCCCTACTAGGGGATTTGGGAGAAGAAGAGGTCAGGGAGGTATTGGGGGTTGAGGGAGAGGTTTTGAGGGTTGAAGGAGAGGTTTGAGGGTCGAGAGGAGTGAGGTGAGGGGGGGACTTAGGAGTGTGGCAAGCGATGTGATGACTAAGTGCACAAAGAGTTTGGGGTGTGAGAGTCACATAAAACAACAACCTTTTTACTGTGCCTTCATTGTAGAGCGAGTAGCCCAAGTCTAGGGCAAGGCTTGAGAGCTGTCTTCCTTGCTGCATAAATCATGTTAATGGCTCTTCTCAGTGTCAAAGTCTAAGTCCAGTCATCATTTCTCAGTACCAACTTAGTACCTGAGCTGTCTGGGTTTTGAGAACCCTCTTCAAGGATGAAACGAGACTTGCAACACTTCTATTCTCTGTTTTCCCTGGTCCTATGAACTAATTCCCTACATCTGGAGCCCACCACAAGGGGGTTCTTTGTTAATCCAACACCAGGTACTAGCTCTGCAGAATCGCCACATGTACAGCCGATGAAATGAGTGGTACACTACAACACAAAGCAAGGGACACGAGAAGCTACTGGGCAGATGACAGGTCCCACAGAGGTTATGTGGCACCAGAAAGGGCACCAACAGGCACAGATAGAAGGCTGACTTACCATGAGGAGCATGATGAGAGAGGATGAGGGTACAGACATTCAAGCCCATATGACAATTATTCTAGGAACCACCCTGTCATGTGCTCTCAGTCTCGTTCTAGAAGACACATGCAGGGAAGCTCATATTCATATACTCTGCAACAAACTCAGGAGCACTCCCCTCCTTGTTAGACCTGAAGATCCCCATCTCGAAACCACCATCATCATCTTGTCGATTCATGCTATTACCCTTGTGCAGAATCTCGTTCTTATGGTAGACCTTCATACAGACAGGGTGAGACACACAAATACATCCCTGAACCAACTAGATCGAGGAGCAGGGAGAGAAGGATGTTAGGTATGAGGGACGAGCGAGATAGAAGGTTGTACTTGTGAGAGCAAAGAGATGAGAGAGGAGAGTGGCATCACAGAGAAACAGAGTCATATTGCAGGCATGAAAGATCAGAGGGGCAAGCAGTCCTTGAGATGTTAGGTCGAGGAACCACAAGCTCTCATATGCCAGAGCTGCTCGATGGAATGCCTAGTTGAAGGTTGAGCAAGGTGCCAAAGTTCTCAGGCAAGGCATGAGACCTCTTAACATACCTGAATGAGATCCAGTATCTATGCCAGTCAGTGAAATGCAGAAGCAAGAGGGAATGGATCAAATGGACATACTGGTACCTAGATGAAGACACTGCGTCCCTGTGGAGTAATATCCTAGGGTGGAGAATGACAGAGTGGAATGACTTCATCACAAGGCTTGTAGGCCTGTACCCCAGGGCCTCAAAACTTGGAGAGGAGTTCATCAGGGAGGACCTGTATGACCTCATAAGGGCGCAGTGGAAGAGGGATTTCAAGACAGAGGAAGATCCTGGTGAGTACCTCCACAGGTACAAGGTGATCATGCAGTACCTTTACTCAAAGGGAAAGATCACCCCAGGTGACTATGACAGTTACATACTCGAAGGCCTCAATCTGGAGTTGAAGCGAGAGGTGTTGACAAACCTGAAGCTTCATTACAGTATATGCTCACACAATGATCCCTGGCCTCTAAGATACATTGTGGGCAGGCTGAAGTTCCTTGTTAGGGACCAGTTCGAGACACAGAGGAGTCAGGCTTCGAGGACAAGAGAAGCGCAGCCCTCAAGATGTGAGGAAGTGACTAGGGTATGGTGGGGTCCAGCTCAGAAGCAGCCACAGGTACGAGTGGAGGCTGAGGGGCAGAGGGTGCCATCCTACCAGGATAAAGGTCAGGCTCGTCCTTCTGAGAGTTCCATGAGGGCAGAAGTCAGGTGGCACCTGGAAGGCCACAGCAATTCAGACACCAGCATAACAGAGGAGGTTATCCCCTTCACATATCAGGACAAAGGATGGCCAGATACTCACCAGTTTGTGATGGACATTCAAGAGTCAGGCTCAGCATCAGCACCAGCAGTGTCAACAGCCCAGATCAAGGTGACTTCAACAAATGATGAAAGTGAGCCAGAGTATGACTTCGCTGCAGCTGAGGAAGAAGTATTGAATGTGCTGGTACTGAGCATGGAGTTCGAGGTGACAAGAGCCCAGAGTTATCAAGGCTCATCAATGCCACCCTCATTCATAGAGGTGGAGCTTGCAGATCAGGTCACAACTGAAGGGATTCTGGATGGTGGATCACAGGTGGTCACCTCAAGGAAAGAGATAGTGGAGGCAGTACAGCTTCCCATCAACAAGGAAGGCTGTGTTGGGATAGAGAAGTGAGGAGAAGGTGAGGGACTGGCATCGAGGGTGTTATTGAGAGTTTCGAGGGTTGAAGTGCAGGTGTTGAGTGAGATGGAGAAGCAAGGAGGAGATGAGGTGTTGGCATCGAGGACAGTATCAGAAGTTTCAAGGGTTGAAGAGGAAGTTTTGTTCAAAGAGCAAGCCATGACAGGAGATCAAGGCACAGAAATTACAAGCTCAAAGGCAGAGAGCACATTATGAGAGTGGGAGGACTGCAATGAGAGAGATCAAGTCAGGGTCAATCAGTGAGGCACAAGTGAGGGAGAGAGGGGAGGCAATGCGAGCCCCCCAGATATTGATGAGGAGGACACCAAGTCCTCGAGTTTACTTTTGTGCTCATTCATGGTTGAGTTGCTGACCGATGTTGTGCAGGAGAGTAGTCCGATTGCCCACATTCTCAAGTATGAATTCATAGTCAAGAGAGTTTGCCCAGCTGCTAGAGAAAGGAGAGTGGAGATTAGAATGAAAAGAAAAATGGTAGGAGAGAGGGTGATCAACCTCTTATGATTGCCAGTGCAACTCTTCGAAAGGGAAATGGACGAGCAGTTGATGAGGGAATGAGGTGACACCTTCGATTGGGACCCAGGTGGACTCGTAGCCCAAAGGTCGAGGGCCAGTCAAGTGGCTCAAATGGGCTGGTAAGACTGTGCTCACTGAGGGGACATGCCAAGAGGAAGTTGTTCGATAACAGAAGGAATAGAAAAGAGAAAGGCCCAGGTGAGCATGTTTATATCATACCTTAATAATTGGCTGTGCATACATGAGCTCACAGTTTAAAGTAAATAAATCAGACCCAAGCCTTAGTTGTTTGATTGTGCCAGGGGGACAGAGGATATTCTGCACTGATAACAAGTTACAGGATGTATATATCAAAGCCATCAAAGCTTTGTGACAAGAGGAGACAAGAGCTGATTATATGTTACAGGAATGAGAGCTGTCAAGGAGCATGCTACGAGAGATGGTCCAGGCTCAAGCAGCCTCCGAGATGTCTCATGGTGATGGCAAATGCAAGTCCCATCACTTTGGAAGTGTGCAGGTTGCAGATCAAAGCCACTGTACTCAGTAGCCAAGTCCAAGGGGAGAGTTCAAGGCTTGGTGGATGAGCCAGAGTCCAAGGTGCTAAATATATTTTCCTAAGTCATCCACCCTATGTAATGTGCTAACTACTCCACCCAGGTACTCGAGGGGGTCGAGGACCCATTAAGTAAGCTGTCTGAGGCTTGGGCAGCCCCATAGCACATATTCAATGGCTTCAAGTTTCCTCTCAATTCTCTCGATGTTGTGCCCCATGAGAATGGTGGCCTCAGGATTGTGTCGAGCATATCGAGGATGGTTTGAGGGCCATTCAACTCTGAGACGAGGGGATGCAGAGGCTTTGTGCCCTTTGTGGGCTGCTCTGTTGTTGGGATTGAGCATGTTGGGAGGGGTTTGTGGTCTTTGGGTTTTGAGATGAGGCAAAGGGTGATGACTGAGGATGGTCATGATCTAAAGCCCCCATCAGATGTAGGTGCTGTAGAGATGAGAGATGGGGACCCTAGGGTTTAGTAGAGGTCTCCTGATAGGAAGAGAGTGGGAATTCATCCCAGGAGGCTGGAGTTGCCTGGTGGAGGGTCAAAGAGTATAGGGAAAAGACCAAAAATGCACCCAGAAATCCAAGTAAAAGCTGTGATAATGTCTAGGGACTGTCTGGGAATGAAGAACTATTATTCCGAGTCTTCCTTTGTCTTATTTCTGGCTTCTTGTCTGGGGTAGCTCGTCTCTTATTTTTCTAAGTATCTACAGTACACTCAAAGTACTCGTGCAGGCTTACATAAGCCACAATGCGTGCAAACACTAAGTAAAAAGACAAGAAAAGATAAAAGAAAACAAATCAGTAAGTAAAAACAATGAAATAAATGAAATATCCTGGTAGGGAGGATACTTTCCCTACAGCACAGCGAGGCCCCTACTAGGAGATTTGGGAGATGAAGAGGTTGGGGAGGTGTTGGGGGTTGAGGGAGAGGTTTCGAGGGTTGAAGGAGAGGTTCAAGGGTCAAGAGGAGCGAGGTGAGGGGGGGGACTTAGGAGTGTGGTGAGCGATGTGATGACTAAGTGCACAAAGAGTTTGGGGTGCGAGAGTCACATAAAACAACAACCTTTTTACTGCACCTTCATTGTAGAGCAAGTAGCCCAAGTCTAGGGCAAGGCTTGAGAGCTGTCTTCCTTGCTGCATATGTAAATCATGTTAATGGCTCTTCTCAGTGTTGAAGTCTAGGTCCAGTCATCATTTCTCAGTACCAACTTAGTACCTGAGCTGTCTGGGTTTCGAGAACCCTCTTTGAGGACAAAATGAGACTTGCAACACTTCTATTCTCTGTTTTCCCTAGACCTACAAACTAATTCCCTACACCATCTCACACTGACCATTGTGTTTACCATGATGGTCCATATACTAATGAATACTACCCTGCAGCCTGGCCTGCTGCACCATGCTGGGTTAACAGGGGTGGTACTACACAGCAGTACAAGGATGACTTCCCTGGGGACTACATAGAAGACTACTACTAGTTGTTTCCCCCACAATACTTATTTTCTTTGGTTGTTTTTTGGAAGTGTCTTGAAGCAAATCTGCAGCTTTCAGTGTTCAGGGATGGATTCATTGCAGTTGGTGTGCACGTGTTAGGTCACTGCTGTGATTAGATGAGTGCAGAACCCCTTCTTGTGGTTAGTTCTTTTCATATCTGCTTGCTCAATCATTGTTTCATGCCATACCAATGCCTCAGCAGTGAGTGGTACTGCTGGTTCTCCCCCCTTGTGCCTTGGATGACTGGTGTCACATATGTGACTGGTGGTGAACTGCAGTGCACCACTGTGTAGTTTGATGAGCCAAAGTCTTCACTTATGGGTTCAGGATTTTTGTCCATTGTGGAAGCTTGTTGTATCAGTGTGCTGGTTTCATTTGGTAGACATAAGCCCATCATCCCCTTGCAAAGTTGTCAATTATACATGTGGGTTGATATGTTTTTTTGCTGCCTATAGGAGTTTGTTGTGCTTGTATTGATACTCATGTAGGTGTTGGAGCAGAGAGGGGCCGAGGGGCTGAGAGGAGCAGGCAGGGTCATGTGACCGCGTGCCAGGTGGTGTGGGAAGTAGCACCAGAGTGACATGACAGTGTAAGCTAGAGGCGGAGCAGAACAACTGAGACAAGGGAGGCACAGTCTGGCTCTTCCATCTGGTGACGAGAAGGGAACCCGAACCCTAAGGAGACAGGTGACTACAGACCCAATTCCACTGCACGCAATAGCAGCACTCAGAGGCATCGGGCAATGGAACCAAAGTGAAGAGAGCGAACCAATGTCAGAAAGTAGCATTTCGGAATCATCAGTATCGGACGAGGGCACAGCGGCATGGGGAATCTCTCGAAGGGAACAGGAGGATTCAGGCATAACGGAACCAGACAGTCAGCAGGAGGATAGAGGAGGCACCCCCCAGTTCAGACTAAGACCAGCTATCTTCGTAATGCCAACCGCAACGTACACGTATAGACCGTATAATACGCAACCAGCAACGCCCCCATCACCCACCCCCAAAGCAAGTCAGAAAGGCAGGCATCGCAGGTCGACAATAGGACGAACACCAGCACCAACTCAGAGCTCACTGTCAGCTAACACGATCCAAGAACCATGACGGATGCAGCAAAAATCATACCCCTGTTCCATGGGGACTACAGCAACAAAGAGGAGCCAACAGAGTGGTTTGTGCAGTTCCAACTCTCAGTACCAGATTCGTGGTCAGAAACCAGGAAAATAGACAGGTTTGGGCTCCAGTTAGCGCCAGGAAGTTATGCAGATGACTGGTTCGAAGACCTACCATCAGAGGACAAAAAGGACATGGCAGCACTAAAGGCCACATTCATGAAAAGGTGGCCGCCAACACGACGCCCCAAGCTGACAAGGGTACAACAGAGGGAACAGATCAAAGACCAGGTGCTGCGGGAAGAGGAGGTAGGAGAGTGGGTAGAAGAAGGATGAGCGGGAGACTATGGACATGTACTTTGGGCAGAGCGGTGTAGGGAGAGAGTACTCCCTAGTAGGATATTGAGTGGTAAGAGAGTGGTTGAGGGTTTGTTTGGTTTTTCTAAGGGGCTTGATCCCTGTTTTGTACCTTGGGTTGGGACTTAGGTGCGAGGCGAGTGGCTGATTAGTAAGCAAGGTTGGACTTGGACTCGAGTTTGTAGTAGTTAAAAATCAATCACCACTATAGAGGCTGGAGAGCACAGGCTGGTGTGACCAGCCTGTGGCAGTCTTTTCTGTTTTCTGCCTTTGAGAGTGAAGTCAGGACAGCTCTAGGGGAGTCCTAGAGTGGTGGGATTGAGCAGAGTCTGTGTTAGGTTTTCAGCTGAGTGTTTCCAGTTTCTTTTCATATTTTCTCTACTAGTTCTCCTCTACAGCAGGGTCCCTATTGGTCTAACTAGCCTTTAGATCCATTTCCCTACTCATTTATTAGTTATCTCTACATCTGGAGCCCACCACGAGGGGGCTGTTTTGCTTGGTACCCCTACTTCTCCCCCTCCCCTCAAGCTGTACACGCGTTTTCTCGAGAACTGACGCGCCGGACCTCTCGCTTTTCTGGATTCGGATTCTACTCGACGAGACCTTTCGAACGAGGTCTTTTTCGTCGCGTCCGCTTCAGTACTTCTGGAGATATTCTTATTTTTGTGGAGAAAGGCCCTGTAGGACGAAAATTGGAATACCTCAGGACTGGGTGTGCCATTTTCTCCGGTTCCTCGTTCTCCCAGCTCTCCTCGTGTGCCTCTACCACCCTCCGAAGTTTTGTAGAATTCCGTCGAGCGGTTGTTCACCAATGTGCTGCTGTCCCCCCCTACCTCCGAGCTTGCACACGCGTTTTCTCGTGACCCGACGCGCCGGACCTCTCGCTTTTCGGGATTCTGATCCTACCCGACGAGACCTTTCGAACGGTGCCTTTGTCGTCGCGTCCGCTTCAGTACTTCTGGAGATATCCTTATTTTTGTGGAGAAAGGCTCTGTAGGACGAAAATTGGAATAACTCGGGACTGAGTGCGCTGTTTCCCATGTTCTTCTTCGTTCTCCCAGCTCTCCTGGCCTGCCTCTACCATCCTCCAAAGTTTTGTAGCATTCCGTCGAGCGGTTCCTCCCCAGCGCGCTGCCGTCCTCCTCCCCTGCCACAGCTTATGCTCCCTGGCACTCTCCCTCGCATTTTAGCTCCCTCTCGAGCTGTAGGGAACTATTTCCCATCATCTTAGAGTCAGTCGAAGCCCTGTCGAGACCCCACCAGCTGCTTCGAGACCCAGCTGCATTCCAGACCCTTTCGAGACGTGTTTGTGACATAGATGCTTTGTTTGACGCATTTGCTTCGTTCGTAACATATTCGAGACGCATTCTGCGACCCTCCGAGACACAGTCGTAATGTGTTCGAGATGCACCCTCATTCATATCGTGTTCCAGATGCAGTCGTAACATATTCAAGATGCAATCGTATCGTATCCCAGATGTATCCGCTTTGTTCCCCCTTCGAGGTGCAATTGTATCATACCCCAGATGTATCCGCTTTGTTCCCCTTCCGAGATGCGTTCATAACGTGTTCAAGACGCTTTCCGAGATCCAGACGAGATGCAATCATAACAAGTTCCAGACGCAGTCGTAATGTATTCCAGATGCAATCTTAATGTATTCCAGATGCATTATAGAGATGAAACAGACGGAATTCCAAGCCAGAGTGCTTGGAATGTTATTTCTCCATTCCTGATGTGCTATACATGTTTTCTTCAGTCTCTCTAGGAATTTTGGGCGCATTTTCTGGTTTTTCACCACTCTCTGACTCTCTGTACCAGGCAACTCAAGCCTCCTGGGTCGAACTGAGACCCCCTTCCAACAGGAGACTCTCTAGTCTCCTCCCACACTCATTTAACATCAATCTTTACAGCAGGTGAAGAGGCTGGCGCTCAGCATGGGAGATACAGGAGGAACGCTAGTGGTATGCATGGTGGAAGGAGCCCCACAAATCCTCAGAGATGAATTAGACGAGGACTACTCGAGTTGGGAGGAATTCGTAGCAGCGGTGCGGAGTGTCAAGGTAGACAAGCTGAGGAGGAACAAAGAGTGGCAGAGCAAGGAACGAGCAAGGGACCAGACCTTGAACGCATTGCTGCAGCAGCAGATGGTGAACATGAGTATTCAAGCAATGAACATTGGCACACGAGGACCTGTGCACACAATGCTCATGCCACAACAGCAGGGACAGTTCGCCACCCCCCCAACCCAAACGTTTGCCATGCAGGGACCAAGCCTCGCCGGCACAACAGCAACGTACACAAGAGGTGCAATGGCGCAGTGGCCACCACTCACGAGGGCACAGATACTGGAGAAAGCGAGTTCACTACCTCGAAGGCCGGACACGGATGCAGGCAGGTGCCAATACGAAGCAGACGTCGAAGTGTGGCACAAAACGTATGGCTACGACATCCCGCCATCGCTCGAGAGACCGTACCCACTAAAACCAGGAACGGCAGCAGCAGGGGCAGGAGAGTGCTTTAGCTGTGGGTTAGTCACGGACCCACTGCACGTGGGGAACACATGCACAGCAAAGGAAACGCTCAAACCTCACGAGATGCGCTGGAGGCAGTTGGTAGCCACCATGTTGAGAAGAACGATGCAACTCAGGATGGCAACGGCGCCGGTAAATTACATGTGGCCGACAGCACAAGCAACCGTGCAGCCATGCCAAGCTGCAACAATGGTACATGCAGTAACTCCATGGGATGCATGGCAGGCAGAGGAGCACCAGAGCGAGTATGAGAACGCATGGGGATGGACAGAGGAGGAAAACGATCTGGGACTGCAGATAACAGCGGATCAGCTGTAGTCCCGAGAACCGATCCACCTGAAAGTGTCCCAGCGGAAAGGAAAGCAGAGGAGCAAGTGGGGAACGGGGATAACAGTAACTTAGAGAGTCATGGGAATACAGTCACTGATGTCTACTGGTTGGATGCGAAGGGTAAACCGATCAGCACACACAAAAGCAGCCCTTTCCTAGCAGTGCCGAGCCTAGAGGGTCCACAAGGGGAATGTGTAAGGTTCCTAGCATTGGTCGACAGTGGAGCAATGATAACGCGATTGACTGGGAAGCGTACCAAAGGGTAGCACGGAGACTGAACGACTTAACGCCATCCACGCAGATGCTAAGAATGGCAGACGGGTCACTGATACCATCGAAGGGAACGTGGTCAGGCATGGTGCGATGGGGACCGGTGTCACTCGAAACGTCTTTTGAAGTCTTCCCGAGCGGCAGGTCGTGGAAAATGCTAGCAGGAAAACCACTGTTGGACAAGGCGAAAGCAGTACATGACTACGGAACAGACTCAATCTGGCTACCGGGTCAAGATGGACGGCACGAAATCGTGAACTACGCAAAGAGAACGATACCGGCGTCAGTCCTGCCAATGCGAGTACTGGGCCCAAGAGGAGGGAAAGAGGTGGACCAAGGGAGTGAAGGTGAACAAGCGCAAAAGAGAGAGGAGGAAACAGAGAGGGGAGATGAGGACCACGCGGGGGTAAGAGCGGTGGCAGTAGAGGAAGAAGCAAGTGAAGAGGATGAGGGACGACTAGCAGAAATGAAGATAAGCGCAGAAGAGAACGGTGAAGGAATATTCACCAGACTCATGGAGAAAGGCCCGTTCTATCCCCCCAGGGTAAAAAGGGTGGTGGCCATGGTTGAATATGGAGATCTAGCGCTGAACGAACTCAAGCAGGTGCAAGACCTGGTAGCGGAGTTTGCAGACACATTCGCGCTATCAGTACAGGAGGTGAAGCCAGTAGACTTCATTAAGTTCAGGCTGAATATCCTGGAGGGTGCCAAGTTTCCATTAAAGGTACATCAGAAGCCATTGATGCAAGTGCAAAGGGAATGGTACCTGCCAGTACTCGATGAGTTCAACGAGGCAGGAATATTGCGCGACATACGGGCAGATGAAGTCAAAGTGGTACACCCAATGGTGTTAGCACAGAAGGCACATGGCACCCCAGGCATAACGATGGACGAGATCAGGTGGATTGTCGAGGAGCAGTGCATGCTAAATGGAGGGGAGCAAAGCTTAGACCCCCCACAAAAGCCAATGCAAACCGTGGTGGACCGACCTCAGGAGGGCAAACCCAAATGGCGAGTCTGCCAGAACTTCGGAGAGCTCAACAAGATAACGATGGTAGCACCAATGCTGCAGGGAGATATCAAAGCAAAACAACAGCGACTAGCAGGGCATGAATATGTCTGCGTAATAGACTTGGCATCAGGCTTCTATGCGATAAAACTCGAGGAACAAGACCAGCCATACCTGTGCATATACACAGAGGGACGAGGGTTCCAATGTTACCAACGAATGCCAATGGGTCTCCTGGGAGCGCCAGCATGCTTCTTGGATATGACGAACGCGGTGCTCAGGGATATTGCAATAGAGTTGGGGCTCGAAACATTCGTAGACAACAATGGTATGGCGGGAGATGTGTTCACGGAGTTGCTACAGAGAGTGTGCAAATTCCTGATGAGGTGCAGGGAAAGGGATCTGTCCCTATCGCCAGCGAAGACAAAGCTGTTCTTCAAAGAAGTCGTCTTTGGAGGAGTAAGGGTTGGGAAAAGTGGCATCAAACTGGACATAGCCAAGCTCGAAGTCATAGCTAAGTGGAAGGTACCAACCACACTGCTAGAATTGATGCGGTTTTTAGGCCTAACGGGTTACTTCCGAACGTTGATCAGAGATTATGCAAGAATAGCAGCGCCACTGACGGACTTGCAAAGGAACCTAGATCTCCCGGACCCAACGGTAAAGGCAGGGAAGAAACGATACCGCCAGTACCTGAGGGATAGGTTGTTAGACAAGTATTGGTCATGAAAGCACACGAAAGCGTTCTTACAGCTGAAACAGATGCTAGTAACAGAACTGGTACTACGAGCGCCCAAATTCGATGGCACACCATTCATCCTCACAACGGACGGCTGCAAGGAGGGGTTCGGAGCAGTGCTGTCACAACGGTTCACCACAGTGCAACCAGGTGGAGAAGAAAAGATAACGGTACACCTGGTGGGGTTTGTGTCAAAAAGGACGTCACTGGCAGAAGAGAGATACAAACTGTACATCTTAGAATTCGCAGCGCTCAAGTTCAGGTTCGACCACTTCAGCGACACGATATGGGGGTTCCCGGTGGAGATCGAGATGGACTGCATAGCCCTAAGGGACATGCTGTGTAGCGAGCGATTGTCCACAGTGCATGCACAGTGGAGGGATGGCATATCAGCATATCAGATCGTAGCAGTATGCCACAGACCAGGGAAAACTAACGCAGCGGCAGATGCACTGAGCCACATGTATACGGGACAACCAAAAGAGCCAGGAGACAGCAGCACTTGGGCAGTCAGTGAAGATTGGGAAGCGACAAGGGGCGTCGTAAATGACTTGTTCACAATAAGCCAGGAACCCACCATAAGCCAATTGCAGCAAAGGTTTACTGACGAACCATTGTTCTTAGAGGTCGTTGAGGCTATCACCAAGCTAGACAAAAACGACACGAGCAGGGAGCAAAGACGAGCAAGACACAGGGCAGAAGGCTACCGCATCAAGGACGGAAAGTTATGGCGGCTAGCATCCACCAAGTCTCTTCGAGCAAGACCGGAGCTCGAATGCATAATGCAAGAAGAGGCAGTGGAACTGGCATCGAAGGAACACCAGAGTAATGGACATTGGGGTAGGGATCTAGTAAAACTACAGCTGATGGACAGAATTTACAGCCCGAGACTCGACCTGTCAATCATGAAAGCCATAAGACAGTGTCTGCAGTGCAAAAACTTTGGCAGTACCGGCCTGCACTCACTATTGTACCCAATAACAAGACAGCACCCGTTCGAGCTGGTGGTGGTGGCCTACCTCAGCCTGCCAAAGGGAAAGGGTGGATACCATACAGTACTCCTGGTACTGGACACATACTCACAGTATGTGTGGGGGTTCAAGTTGAAGACGCACGGCACGGCAAAAACAACAGTGGACGGCCTAAATGCGATCAAGGGAATGTTCCGAGCACCCGAGACTTTCATGACGGATGGGGGCACGCACTTCAATAATGGAGAGGTCAAGATGTGGTGCGAAGAAAATGGAGTGGAACAACACATAGTAGCAGCTTATGCACCGTGGGTCAATGGCTTAGTGGAGAATGCTAACAGGAAACTTTTAGGGTGACTAAAAAGGATGTGCAGCCCGGAGCTCGGAGAAGATGAGGGGGAAGCACCACCGGCAGCAAATGTCACGGCATCATGGCCAATTCATCTCGAAGAAGCAATATGACAGTTAAACGAACGTATAATACCAGCGTTCCAGCTCTCGCCAAAAGAACTATTACTAGGTTTCGTCATCAACATGACTCGGACACCGGTGGACGAAGTGGTGAAGGAGTTGGGAGGAAAGGACGTGGACGTGCAGCTAGCGTACATAGAGCAGCAAAGGCTCGACGGTGCCAGCCAGGCAGTCAAACACGCAGTATGGCGAAAGGAGGCGTTCGACAAGCGAGTAGTAGGTTTGAAAGGAAGGGGAGGTGGTTTTCAGGGCAGGTGATCTGGTGCAGGTGTATGACAATGCACTAGATTTCACCATGGCAAGTGGGCGGAAACTGCTACCACACTGGTCAGCACCAAGACGGGTCGTAGAGCGAGTTGGCAATTCATACAAGGTGACAACGCTGGAAGGTTTCCTGATAGGAGGGCTGGTGCACACCAGAAGGTTAAGGCTCTTCATCCCAAGGGAAGGGTCAGCACTGGAGGAGGTACAAGAGATGGAGAAAGAGAGGGTGGACCGGGAGAGAGAGAACAGAGAGGTGTAGGAGACGGAAGAGCAGGAAGGCGAGTGGACAGAGGAGTGGGAGAGCGACGAGGGATAGCAAACCTGGAGGTTTGCCTCGAGGTTAGGGGGCAGATGGAGTGGAGAGGGGCCGAGGGGCCGAGAGGAGCAGGCAGGGTCACGTGACCGCGTGCCAGGTGGCGTGGGAAGTAGCACCAGAGTGACATGACAGTGTAAGCTAGAGGTGGAGCAGAACAACTGAGACAAGGGAGGCACAGTCTGGCTCTTCCAGTGTGTGCCATGGATGTACTAGCAATGTAATACATTATTATTAATATTGTTGTTGCTGACAGCACTGCACCTTGGAACCATCAGAAACATGACTGGACTTGCAAATGTTTTCCTTAGTCTCCACCATGAATCAACATACAATGTGGCTATTTACTTGTACTGGATTCAAGCATATTTACAAGATCCATATCCTGGGAACCATTTAGTCTTGCTAGGTGGGAAGGATACAAATGACTGACAACATACTGATCATCTGTCAGGGTCACCTTCAAGAGGTGCTTGGATGGTATCAAGTTAGCTACATGGATGGGAAATGCTCTCATTGGGCAACTACCTATTTGTCTAGCTATCCTCCTTCATTATTGCCAGCTTAGCTAAGCCCAAACAGCTCAAATGGAATATCTCAAGAATGGTTTGGTCAATTATTATAAATATTTGTTCCACTGATAGTCACACACAAAAGCCACATGTTTAAATAAAAAGTAATGGCTTGAAGCCATGGAAACACTAATCACTGATAGGAAGTAGACCTGGTTTTGTCTATCAGGTTCATGCACTTCAGTGTGAATGCCATGTTACATAAGAGGTGGATGCTGCAAGCCTACCTGCTATAATCCAAGGAAGTATCATGGCTGTGTACACTTGTTGTCAGATAATAAGTTCCTCAGTAACTCCAAGCTACTGAGGAAAGAAGAAAATTTATCCACTGTATGTTGCAGTTTTGCTTATGTAAGGAACAAACCTTCACACTAAATATAAACTACTAAGAGGGCAGTTTATTATTCCAACACTTGTGATATAGTACAATAATGACAGTGACTCCAAGTATGTCAGGACATGGATCAAAGCTCCTTTCCATCATGAGTAGATTTCCTGGTGGAAATACAGTGCTGGGGTACATGTTGCAGGAGGATGTGAGAGTGCCATATGCAGCAGAACCTGCTAGTTCACCTTCATGAAGGGAGGTGGGATGTCCCATCATAGCCTCACAGGCTGCCATGGGACATCCCTTTCACCTTCATAAGGGCAGGTGGGATGTCCCATCATAGCCTCATAGGCTGCCATGGGACATCCCTTTCACCATCATAAGGGCAGGTGGGATGTCCCATCATAGCCTCAGAGGCTTCCATGGGACATCTCTTTCACCTTCATATGGGGAGGTGGGATGTCCCATCATAGCCTGGCTGCCATGGGACATCCCTTTCACCTTCATATGGGGAGGTAGGATGTCCCATCATAGCCTGTGAGGCTGCCGTGGGACATCCCTTTCACCTTCATATGGGGAGGTGGGATGTCCCACCATAGCCTGCTAGGCTGCCATGGGACATCCCTTTCCCCTTCATAAGGGCAGGTGGGATGTCCCATCATAGCCTCAGAGGCTTCCATGGGACATCCCATTTACCTTCATATGGAGAGGTGGGATCTCCCATCATAGCCTGTGAGGCTGCTATGGGACATCCCTTTGCAAAGCTCTCAGCTTTGGACCACCAAAGACAAGGATTCATGACATGAGCTGAAAATGAAATATGACCTCCATGTAACATAATGTTTTCTCTGAGTAATACTCCTCCAACACCATATTAGGGACATGAGGGACACTGCCTCTTGCATTCAACCCCATTTACAGCAGTTTTTCAAAAGTCTGTGGAAAACTCAAAAAATCAGTTTTTGTGCTCTGGGGGTGGACCCCAGAAGCAGCCCTAGGCAAGCTTAGTACTTACTGATTTAGCTAATACTTACTGTGCATGGAAACACCACAATGGTGTGCTGGAGGGGTAGGGGTGTTAGGTGACTCAATGACTGGGGGAAGCTGGGATCCAGGAAGGGTATATGTTGGCTGGAGGAGGTTGGGGTGTGTTGTGGGCATGGGAGAGGGGGAGGGAGTGCATTGCATGTGTGTGGGGGGGGGGAGGGAGTGTGTTGTGTGCATGGGGGAGGGGGTGTGTTGGGTGGGTGGGGGAGGGGGAGGTGGGTGTGTGGGGAAGGTGGGGGGAGGGGGAGGGGGTGTGTGGGGAAGGTGGGGGGAGGGGGAGGGGGTGTGTGTGGAAGTGGGGGAGGGGGAGAGGGTGTGCTTGGAAGTTGGGGGAGGGGGGTGTGGGTGGGGGAGGTGGGGGAGGGGGAGAGGGTGTGCTTGGAAGTTGGGGGAGGGGAGTGGGGTGTTGCTTGGAAGGTTGGGGGGAGGGGGAGGGGGAAGGGGTACTTGAGTGGGGGATGTAGTGCTTGGGGATGGTGAGGGTGAGTAACCTAACCCCTCCCCCACCATCCCCAGGGTACCCCCTCCACCTCCCCCACCTTCCCCACACACCCCCTCCCCCTCCCCCACCTTCCCCACACACCCCCTCCCCCTCCCCCACCTTCCCCACACACCCCCTCCCCCTCCCCCACCTTCCCCACACACCCCCTCCCCTCCCCCACCTTCCCCACACACCCCCTCCCCCTCCCCACCTTCCCCACACACCCCCTCCCCCTCCCCCACCTTCCCCACACACCCCCTCCTCCCCTCCCCCACCTTCCCCACACACCCCCTCCCCCTCCCCCACCTTCCCCACACACCCCCTCCCCCTCCCCCACCTTCCCCACACACCCCCTCCCCCTCCCCCACCTTCCCTACACACCCCCTCCCCCCTCCCCCAGGCATGCAATACACTCCCTCCCCTCCCCCATGCATGCAACACACCCCCTCCCCCTACCCCATGCACACAAAGCACCCCCTCCCCCATGTATACAAATCACCCCCTCCCCCATGCATGCAACACACCCCCTCCCTGTCCCCCATGCATGCAATGCACTCCCTCTCCCTCCCCCATGCACACAATGCACCCCCTCCCCCCTCCCCCATGCATGCAACACACTCCCTCCCCCTCCCCCATGCATGCAAAGCACCCCCTCCCCCTCCCCCATGCACACAACACACTCCCTCCCCCCCACATACATGCAATGCACTCCCTCCCCCTCTCCCATGCACACAACATACCCCCAACCTCCTCCAGCCAACATATACCCTTCCTGGATCCCAGCTTCCCCCAGTCATTGAGTCACCTAACACCCTACCCCTCCAGCACACCATTGTGGTGTTCCATGCACAGTAAGTATTAGCTAAATCAGTAAGTACTAAATCTGTCTAGGATTTTTGAGTTTTCCACAGACTTTTGAAAACCATTGTAAATGAAGTGAATGATGAGGATAGGTCCCCCACATACCTAAGACTTGGAAGCTCTTTTGCACATGCTACTGATAAACATTGGCTCATTGCATGTGAGAACTGAACTCCCCTGCATGGTCTGTGTAAATGGTTTCAAGAATATTAACACTAGCATAGAATATCAGAGTGGACATACAAAGTATGGCATTGATTTGGAGCTGGCTGCATGCTCCTCCTTCTCATGGCATGCAGGGCACTTAAAGGAATTTTCTGGAGAACTGATGTTATTTGTAATTGACTCTGGTGTGGTGATGCAGAATTGCAGGTAAATTAACCCTCACCTGGAGAGAACTCAACAGAACTGGCCAGCTTGGACAGCAAGGTACCTGACTGACCAGGCTGGTCCAGAGAAATAGGGGAAAGGTATTTCAACAATTGACATCTAAATATAAGTTGAAATTTTTATGAGACATTCTTTATGTGAAGGTCAGCATCTGGGCATATTTTTGTGAGACTAGATGCACATGCCATGGTTGTGTGGTGTGCAAAGATATTTTGTTAGGGCAAGTGTTAGCTTTCTGATGTAAGGGGAGGTGGGATGTCCCATTGTTCCTCTCAAGCTGTCATGGGTCAGCCTCAGATTGAGTTCATATGGTGAAGATGAATGTTCAGTGTAGTGGACACACCCAATGGAAGGCTCATGCTTATGACAAGTGCAATGAGAATACTATTTAGAAGTGAAGCCAAGACATGTTCCCACTGCTGGGTGAGGAATACATCAAAACCATCATCTCGTGGGTGGTTGGTATGCCATTTTGTGACCCACCCACTATCTACCATAGTACTGTACTTTCAATATTTGGTTTGATGTGTTCAAAACTACATAGAATGTCTGTCTGTTATTTCCTCAATGGTTGGGCACAAATCAGCATGTAATCTCATGACCAGTGCTAACATGCAGTTTAATTTCTAATAACCCCTGATTTGAATATGAGAAATCAGGTGTTTATGAATTTCTGGTGATAATTGTGACTGGTTTTCACATGCATTGGCAGGTCTGGTTGTATAACATTCTCTAAATACCTTTCTCATAACAGTATCAGCACAACCATTGTTGATGATAACATCCAGCACCATGATTATTTCTTGAGATGTCAAAGTTGCACACCCAGTTCCACCTGGATGGTATGTATAATGGAATTGGGGTAGATAAGACATTCCAATCATACTCTAATATGTAATCTGGAAGTGCTCCTTTCTTGGGCCTCAACTGTGACAACATATGGACCACACTGCCCAGCACACAATGCTGAATGAGCACTGACAAAGCATAATTCTTTTTACTCTATTATATTCACATCTGTGTCATAGGGCAGGCACAATGCTTCCTGTTCATGATAATTGTATTATCTTGGATGAGTGAATTCCAGTGCTAGTATGGCAGCACTTTTTGGGTAAGGGACCCCAGACACCTGAGGCAATTATGGGATGTCCCAAATTATTTTATTTAAATGCAAATCCCAGGGAAGGGCCAGTGGGAAATCCCATCATGGATGGGCCATCCCAGGGCCTGGAATCATGCTTTGCCCTGGGAAATGGGTGGATGTCCCTGGGATGACTTTGGTCTAGGAGGCATTTAGCTTGAATGGTTTGGAGAAACTATTCAGCCTAAATGCTTACAGAAAAGGGTTACCCGAAGTGAGAGCTGAGGCATACTCAGCATTGATAGCCATTGTGCCTTGTTGAGCACTGCTTCACAACCCACCACCTGGCTGAAAGTTTGCAGGTGTGTAGGTCAGGAAAGGAACTTGCATAACACTGGCATACATTGCCCTGCATTATGGTCATAATTAGTAAGATACAGTGAGCTCAAAAACCCTTTCCATGTTTACCCTAATTGCAGTGCATGAGGTGTACTGCCAGACACTGTGGGAATTCTGCTTAGCTTTGGTGGAGTCATAAATAGTACTTACCCCTGGCTACAAAATGGCCCATAGGTCATGTGATTCAGTTCACTGGCTGGCAAGATATAAGCAATATAAAACAGCAACCATGTGGAAAGGGTTTTTGAGCTTTTGAATAGATGGGTATTCTAGTACTTGGTATAACCTCCTTTTGCTTTCAACACTGCCTGAACCCTTCTAGGCATACTCTCAATCAACTTCTGACACTCTTCAACTGGTATCCCTTCCCATTCCACCTGAACTCTCCCACAATTCATGAATTCCACTAGGGGGGTTTTCATGTTGTGCAAGCCTCCTCTTGAGACAACCCCAGAGATACTCAATGGGGGTTAGGTCTGGAGACTGTGCAGGCCACACCATGGTCTGGAACTCTTGCTCTTCCAGCCAATTCCTGACCATTCTGCAAGTGTGCTTGGGGTCATTGTCCTGCTGAAAGGTGATGTCAGAAGGATTGAGACCATAATACTCCAGGGTTTGCTGGAGCTCATCCCTCAAAATTTGAAGGTAAAGGTCCCCATCTATCCTACCATCAATCTTGGTAGCAAAGCCAACTCCCTGCTGAGTCATTGACAGCCCCACATCATAAGGGAACCTCCTCCAAACTTAAGGGTTCCTTCAACAGCCTATCACTAAGCCCCTCACCTGCCCTTTTCCATGCCCATTTGCATCCATCTGACCCCAGATGGTTGATTTTGGTCTCATCAGACCATACAACCTTTTTTGAGTCCTCTACAGTCCAGTCTTTATGAGCAACAGCAAAATCCAAATGAGCCTTGTGATGTCTAGCAGAAAGAATAGGGCATTTTGTCTTGACTACAGCCTTCATACCAGCTTTCTTCAGGTGAAGATGAACTGTGCTGACAGAGAGAGGTTGATTGGTAATGCTGGGAAGAGTTTTGGTCACTTGGACAGCATTTTCAGCCTTCCCAGAAGTGATGAGATGTTAGGCATGGTGGATATTGGGAGGAGAGAGCTTAGTGGGATGACCTCCAATGGCCTTCAGAAGGGTAGGACATACTAACAAACATTAGCAAATATACTATGATTCTACTCACCAATTCAAAAGCTCAAAAACCCTTTCCATGTGGTTGCTGTTTTATATTGCTTATATCTTGCCAGCCAGTGAACCAAATCATGTGCCCTAGGGGCCATTTTGTAGCCAGGAGTAAGTACTATTTATGACTCCACAAAAGCTAAGCAAAATTCACATGGTTTCTGGCAGTACACCTCATGCACTGCAATTAGGGTGAACATGGAAAGGGTTTTTGAGCTCACTGTAGCACAGCTAATGGTTTGGACATACTCAGCAAATTGCAGCTTTTGGAGCACTTCAACATATTTGACAGCAAGCATCATAGAGTCTGGTTCCTGTGAACAATTTTTCAGGTAATTGAGTTCTTCATGGCACCATGAAATGAAGTCCTTGTCAGAAATGTTGTGTGATGACTGAAAATCTTTCAACTCAGGCTCATATTTCCAAATGATCCCAAGTGCTTGTTTGTAGTTATTGAACAGGAACTGACCTCACAACTTATCAGAACTTGTTATGTGCATCAAACTAAGCCATACTAAGTTCCAATTACTTGTCAGAATCCCACTGATCAAAATGCAGATCAAGGAACTGTGTCCAATGAAACAATGAAGCATGGTGAATGAGTGCTGCTGTACTATTAGAGTTAGCAAAAACCTGCTCACATGTCTCAAGATCTTCAATACCAAAGCCTGCAAGATAAAGCAGGTGATTCTGAAGTTGGCATACATGATTGTGTGCAAAGCCATGAAAAGCATTGATGACCACTTGGAGATTGAGATCTTTTGCACGTTGGCTGAGTAAGGATGACAAAATCATCTTCTGGGATGAGCAACCGATATCATGACCAATGGCTTGGTCACAACTGCAGACTTCAAGCACTTGCTCAACAATGGCAAGGCCATACTTAGCACTATTGCCTAAAATGTAAGCAACAATCATGATGACTCTGGATGACTCACAGTTTTCCACTGCATCTCATTTCTGCAATGCACTCAACAAAGCCATGATGGCATGCAAGTACAAAAATACCCATCTGTTGGAACACTTGAACTTGATCCTCCTGGACAGCTTTTGCCACTACCCAATTATCCAAACAAGTTAATGCACAGCTCATCTCATTGTTCAACTTGCTTTGCATGCTATCTTTGAATTGGTCAACTTTTTTCTGCAGGACAAAGTAGTCACTATGGAAGACCTGCATGTCTGCAGACCCTGACCCATCCAATCGCTTAGTGGAGAAATTTCCATCCATACTATGGAGACAGCTGGGGCACAGCCTTGGTTCATCTGGTTGCTGAGAGGAGATCAAACAAGAGTATACTACTAGAAAGACACACAACTACCTCATATGCACACAGCATACATGCTCCTCACAACTTCCACTTTGACCCATCATGACCAAGTGCACATTTCAAGGTGGTCTGGATATGATGAAGAATACAAAGGTAGGTGTCAAAGGCATCAACCAGCAGGACATGCAAATGGGGAGTGTATGTAACCTTAAAAAAAAACCATAAATATAAGTATAAATTGACCAAACATACATACATTATGTAAGGCACATAGAACCTTGGCCATCACTTGGATGCTGAAAGAAGATTGTCAATGGTGGATTTGATGAAAGAGCTCCAGGCAATGAAAGCTGATGGTACAGGAAGGTTGAGTAGGAGAACAGCCTAACAGTCCACAGTGAATCAGCACTACATTCACAGTATTGCCAACCTTCTGGACCACAGAAGTCTGCACCTTGAAGTCTGGCAATGATGAGTCACATGCATGTGAGGGACCTATCAACTTACCAAAGACACTAATGACATCAATGTGAAAGATATGATCACCAGGTTCATGAACAACCTCGTCATTAGGTCCATGCTTCCATGCCAAGTATCATTCAACAAGCATTGGTATCTGCAACTCCCAAGCACCCTGCACATGTGCATAGCATTGAGCACGAGTGCAAGTATCATGGCAATGAGCATTGTGGTTCCAGCTGCATGTGGAGTGAGTATATCAAAACACATATGGCAAAGATGATTACAAGTGAGATGCCAGCAGGCAGTAGTTGGAGAATATTGGATTAGCATGGACCAATTCATCATCATCTTTGCTGCTGCTGTCACTATCAGTGATGTTTTCATGGTCCATGTCTTTGGAAGCACCCTTGTCATGTAAAGAAGTCATTTCAAAGTCAGAATGATCATCCAGGTAACCAAGCTCAAGCACAGCTTTGACCAAAGTGTCCTGGATGCAAGATGCAGTTGCTGTGGAGGGTGGTTTGCAGTCATGGACATCCTAGTTAAACAAATGACTTGCCTTCTTCTGTCCACCTCCTCTCATCTTCCAGACACCATTCATGAATCTGCATCAAAGATAAGGGTGAGGTATGAGTAATGAAGTTGGATCCAAGGACAGTCATTTTCACCTGATGGGATGTGGAGAACTTTTTGGAGCACCCCATAGCAGTTCACAGGAATGCAATGGTTGACAGTACACACAAGTGTGCTTGAAAATGCACTGGACAGGCCTGCATGCTAATGTGTCAGCAACACATATACCACAATGGAGGAGACATGATCACAAAGTGGGTGTTGTAATGTACAATAGGTGGACTTACATGAGCAGAGAGTAGTAGAGTAGATGCATGGAACTAAGAAGCACAATGGGTCAATTTCGCATTGAGGCACAAGAAATGAATGGGAGAAGAATTGGAGATAAGATAGCAAGGACAACAGTGTGTTCACTTGTTGCAACAGTGGAAAATGACTATATGGGAAGTGTCAGTAACAGAAAACAATGCTGGGGATGCTACTTAAGTCTTACAGAGTGGCAGAGAAGAAGAGTAGAAAAGAAGGCAGAGCTGAACAATGTTAGTACTTATGAAATGAGTAAGATATCAGAAACTTGTGGTCTAAACTCCGATTATCAGAGTGCCAGAAATCTCATGTGATGGGCCAGCAGCACCTACTGGAACATTCTCATTGATCAAACATTGCAGGGAAGGGGATTGTATAGAATGTGGGGGGTGTATATTCTTCAATCATTTAATTACACACATTGAGTCATTTGTACTGCACCTAAATTCCTACTGCTTTGTGATTGCATAGAATGTAGAATGTGTGGCATGCCTCTGTACAGTCATCATAGTCATAGTCCATGCAGAGTCAGCAACTATCTGTCTACATAAGCGACACCTCCAAATTCTGGGTAGTTCATGTTTGATGGAATCCTGTATGATCAAACTGTCCAGTACTAGACAAGCAATGATCAACAGTAATGCTTACCTTTCTGCAGAATGTGCAGGTATAATGAGTGTGCCAGGTATACTCACCTGTGAGACATGCTTAGATCAAACAGATCCATTTGAAGGTTGCACCTTTTTCACTTCCTATGGAGGGAGGCATCATAACCCCTGTGTAATATACCAATCAATAAAACAGGTATGCACATTACAAGCACATAATGCACTGTGCCATACTTTCTGATAATGCCAACTGTGTAAGTAGGATAAGGTCCAGGTCCTGCAAATCATTGTGTACCATTCAAGTTCCTTTGACATTGCTGGGTCACTGTTCAATTGACCTTGCAGGCCAATGTGAATGCAGAGATGAAGAAACAGCCAGAAGAACCTCACTCAGCAGGAAAGCCCACCCTTAGTCAGTGTAGGAGAACAAGAGTGGTAAACATCATGGAGATAGCGCCTCATTCAATGAGAGGCATAAGAAATGGCTATAGTAACTTTGCAACTGAGCCAGAGTGTGATAGAGGTAGTTCTTGACATACAAGCAGGTGGGTGATGGCCTTTGGTGCAAGGTCACAATATATGTTTGCAGCCATAAAGGGGAACAGGACCATGTTGCTGAGGCAGTTGGATACAAGCAAGGGTAAGACTGGGGAGGAGTGTTACAGTTCACACTTTGCTGTGGGACTTTCTTTCCTTTCCTGACTGTTTGATGCTGTTTATCTTGTGCTATGCATTTCTCTCCTGTTCCTTTGACTCGTGCTTTGGCTTGGCCAATAGTGGAATCTTCTCTCAACACATGTTCAACACATGTAGGACTCTGGCCAATGGCCTTTATCTCTCTAGCTACATGAGGTTGCCTTGAGGCCTCTTTCTCTGTACTATATATAGTCGCCTCTAGTCTAGAGTAGACCCTCAGACTAGAGCTGCCCAATCTACTGGCTAGTTCCTCAGAACTTTGAACTTGAGCTCCCCAGCTCACCATCAGAACTACGATAAATCCTTCAGACAGAAGGTTACAACTGTCATGTTGTAGAATGACTACTTGGGCTTGACCTATGTTACAGACTTCAGTCTTAGCATAACAAAAGCTCTAGTCTACATCCTGGCCATCATACCTGATCATCTGCTGTTCAGCGAGACACCATTTTCCCTCAAAGGAACCAGATTGTGGGCAAGCCCACTCAAACCACTCGAACCTGAACCCAAGCCATCGAGCTCTGACACTGAATATAGTGCCACTGAAGCACATACCCCAACTGACCCAAACCCCTCACCATCTGAGGACGATACCAGCTTCTTACAAAACACCCTCCAGAGCATACTATCCTCTTTAGGATCCCCCCACCCCCTTACCTCTCAACCTCACCTTAAACCCAGAAGCCCGTTTACCATGTCAGGATCTGGATCTGGTGGCCTTGGCCTAGGATCATCGAAGGGTGGAGCTCCCACTGCTCCAGCTAGACCCACCAAACTAAAGATAGGCACACCATTTGAATATGATGGTAGCCACAAAACTGCCATGTCTTGGCTGTACTCAGTCAAGGCATACCTCCTAATCAATCAGGATGTCTATGACAATGATGATAAATGTGTTGCATATGCCCTCTCTCACATGAAGAAGGGGGTAGCCCAAGCATGGGCAACAACTTTCTACCAGGCTGCCCTGGAGAAACAGAACCCCAGTTTTGGGACCATGAACAACTTCAAAAAAGATTTTGAAGCAGCATTCACCCCAGCTGACACTGCTGGCACTGCCATCGCTAAAATTAGGACCCTGAAGCAGAAGGGGTCCATTGAAGAATATATTTCCAAATTCAGGACTGCTGCTGCTTGCAGTGGCATCAAGGAAGATGCGGCCCTCATGGAATTCTTTGCCACAGGGCTCAAACCTGCACTTGTCCACTGAATCTATGGGATGGACAAGGTACCCACTAAGATTGAAGAATGGTATGAGAAGGCTATGCACTTTGAAAACCAATGGCAGAAGGCTTGTGCCATCACAGGAAGAATTGACAACAAGGGAAAAGGAAAAACATACCCTTGCCCCTGATTCCAGCAACAGGAAGAGAGAGACCCCAATGCCATGGACGTTGATGCAGTCAAACTCTCCAAAGAAGAAAGAGACTGCCACCTCAAAAATGGCTTGTGCTTCAGATGTGGAGAAAAGGGACACATGTCCTGAGAATGTCCCAACCAAAACAGAAACCCCACTAAAAAGGTTAAGGAGGTAAAGAAAGAAGAAACAGATGATGAAGACGAGGCCTCTGTGGCCCTGATCAAGCTGACCAAGTTCTCAGAAAGGGTTTTTGAATGGGGAACCAGAGTTGATGCCTGGAACCCCTGAACAATGTATCTTGTATGTGGCCTCTCCTGTAAAAGTATCCTCTCTCCCTGAGAGAGTTATGAAAATTCCCATCACTGTTTTTATGAGAGCCACTGGAGAACAAGTTGTCAACACCACCACCCTAGTAGATTCTGGAGCAGAAATATTGTGCATCGACTGGGCATTCATCTGGAGAAACAAACTCCCTACTGAACAGCTTCCTAGACCCATCTCGGTCACCAATGCTGATGGGTCTCCCAATGAAAAGGGATGTATCCTGTTCACCACCACTCTGTTTGTCAAAATACAGGGAATAACCCACAAGGAAAAGTTCTATGTGATGAACTGTGGATCGGAAAATACCATCCTTGGCATACCATGGCTGCAAAAAAACAACCCCACCATCAACTGGCGAAATGGAACATTGACCATTGATGAGTCAACAAATGTTGCTGCTCTATGAATTCCTCAGACCCCACCAGAAGAGTTCCCTGAGACAGCTCTCCCTGATCCCCTCGAAAGGAAGGGGGTCAACATTTACCTCGACCATGAAGAACCAGCTTTCACAACCTGGGCATACAACTGTATGTTTATAAACTGGTTTGCAAAAGCTGCAACCCTAATTGCCCCAAACAACAAATGGGTGAGAAAACTCAATCTGGCAACTGAGCTTGCCCAGAAAGAAGAAAAGAACAAGCCAAAGGCCATCCTTCCCCCAGAGTTTGCTGAGTTTGCCTTGGTGTTTGAAAAACCCTCTGATGGAACCCTTCCCCCCATACAACCCTATGACCATCCAATCAACCTGGTCAAGGACTTTGTGCCAAAAGTGGCCAAAGCATATCCTCTCACTCTGTCTGAACAACTTGCTGCCAAGAAGTTTGTGGAGGAAAACCTCTGAGAAGGAAAGATCAGACCATCAAACTCTCCTCAAGCAGCACCCTTTTTCTTTGTAGGAAAAAAGGATGGAAGTCTTAGACCATGTCAAGACTATCGGTATCTGAACAAACACACAGTCAAAGATGCCTATCCACTACTGTTGATATCCAACCTGGTAGACAAACTGAAAGGAGCCTCTGTCTTCACAAAGATGGATGTTCAATCCAGGTATAACAATGTCCAGATCAAGGAAGGAGACCAATGGAAGGCAGCATTTATCATGCACAAAGGACTCTTCAAGCCAACCATAATGTTCTTCGGTTTGTGCAACTCTCCTGCAACCTTCCAACAGTTCACGAATGACTCCTTCTGAGACCTCATTGCTGAGGGATGGTTGGTTGTCTATATGGATGATCTCCTGATCTTCTCAAATGATCCAAAAGAACACCAAAAGAGGACCCTGCAAGTCCTCCAGAGGATGAAAGAACTCTTGCTGCTGCTGAAGTTAGAAAAGTGCCAGTTCAATCTCTCTGAGGTGGAATACCTTGGAATGATCATCAAGCAGAACACTGTTGCCATGGACCCTGTCAAGGTCCAGGGAATCACAGGTTGGCCCACCCCCACGAAGGTCAAGGATGTTTGCTCCTTCCTGGGGTTTGCAAACTTCTACCAAAGATTTGTTCCATATTATTCTGATATTGCCCAACCCCTTATTGACCTTATGAAGAAAAACACAGCTTGGGAATGGTCGAAAAAGGCTGAGACTGCTTTCCAAACCTTGAAAAAGGTTTTCATGAGAGAACCAGTCTTACTCATGCCAGACCCCTCGAAACCATTCACAATCTCTACTGATGCCTCCAAGTATGCCACTGGAGGCATCCTTATGCAGGAAGATTCAAATGGACAGTGGTGCCCATGCACTTTTATCTCTCAGTCGTTCAACCCTGCTGAGAGAAACTATGATATATATGACAGAGAACTGTTGGGGGTCATTCAAGCCCTTAAAACTTGGAGACACTACCTCCAGGGAACCCCCATCCCTGTACAGGTTCTCACTGACCACAAGAATCTGACCTATTTCTGACAACCTCAAAACCTAAATCGCCACCAGGCATGCTGGCTTCTGGACCTCTCCAACTTCGACCTCTCCTTCACACATGTACCAGGAAAGGAACTCTGCACACCTGATGCACTTTCCTGCCACCCTGACCATGTCCCCAATGAAGAAACCGACAATGAAGGAGTCACACTCCTACTCCAAACCCTGTTTATCAGAATCATTGACACCACCCTTTCTTCGAAGCTCACAGAGTCATCTGCCAAAGACCCAGTGGTTCTCACAGCCCTACAGGCCATCAAAGGGGTAGATATGCCCCTACCATTCAAGTCAAATCTCTCTGATTGGTGCTTCAAAGGAGTTCTCCTCTACAAAGACCGAGCCTACATCCCTGAAAACCCCACTCTTTGCTGACAGATTGTCACTCATCACCATGACCACCCCTCTGCCAGACATCCAGGAATCCTCAAAACAAGACAACTACTCTCCACTGAGTACTGGTGGCCCAGTATGGCTACATTTGTACACAAGTATGTTGAAGGATGTGCAGTGTGTCAACAAAACAAGGTCAACATGCACCCCACTACCCCACCCCTCACTCCAATCCCCTCTACCCTCTATTGCAACCTGACCCTTCCAACAGATTTCCTGCAATCTTGTCACTGATCTTCCAGTGAACTCCAGATATGATTCCCTTTTGGTTGTAGTAGACCATGGGCTTACAAAGGGGGTAATTATTATCCCAACCATGAAAAATGCCTCTGCCCTTGAAGTCACAACCCTCTTTTTCAAAAGAGTCTTTTCCAGGTTCAGCCTGTATGACAAAGTAATATCTGATTGGGGCCCACAGTTTGCCTCCTCATTTGCAAAAGAACTGGCTAAACTCCTTGGGTACTCCCTGGGGCTCTCCACTGCTTATCACCCTCAGACTGATGGAGAAACTGAACATGTAAACCAGGAAGTCAAGACCTATCTTCGAATCTTCTGCCAGAATGAACCATCCTCATGGGTCCAGCATCTACCCATGGCAGAATTTGCTCACAATCACCAACCTGACTCCATCACTGGTCAATCCCCATTCTACCTCATGTACAGCTATGAGCTGAAACCCCTACCAACCCTTATTGTCAAATCAAAGGTCCCTGCTGCCGAGACCAGAATAGCCAAACTCCACAAGGCACAAGAAGAGGCCCTCGTGGCTCATGACCTTGCATGAAAAACAATGAAGGACTGCTTCTCGAAACCCTTCACCCCATTCCTAAAAGGAGATAAGGTGTGGCTGGAAGCCCAAAACCTGAAATGCTCCTATGAAAACAGAAAGTTCACACCAAAATGGGAAGGACCCTTTGTTGTCTTGGAAGTCCTCTCCCCTGTCACCTATCACCTCGACATTCCTGCATGATGGAAGATCCACAACGTGTTCCATGCATGTCTTCTATCACCCTATCACAAAAACACTGTACATGGACTGAACTTCCTGTCTCCACCCCCTGATATCATGAATGAAGAAGAGGAGTATGAAGTGGAAGCAATCATCAGCCATAAACAACTAGGCCAAGGACATGCATTCCTTATCAAATGGAAAGGGTATCCTTCTTCTGAAAACTTGTGGCAAAGTCCCAAACACCTTGAACATGTGGCAGATACCCTGTCTGCCTATAAAAAATGATTCCCCAGAGACTTTCCCCCTCAGAAACAAACTCCACCTTGAACAACCAGAAACGTCTCCCTCATCTCAGTCATGCCTCCTCATTGCTCCTCCACCCCAATTGCCCATCGCATCTCCCCCACAACTCACTGCCCTGCTCCCTTTACCCATTGCCTGCATGTCCTGGCCAAGGAAGGGATGCTCAACACCTACCAGGTGTTCCTTGCTGACCCCTCCTCTTACAACCCTGTCATGTGGGAGGTCGATACTGACTCCCCCCTTGATTTGGTCTACTGCATCACCCTCCAGGGGTTCCGAATTGAAAATGTTGCCTGCTACATCGAAAGACAGGGCCCCTGCCTAAGCTTTACCTGCACCATCCTCAAGGAAATCTCGAGGGAACAGATCCCATTGATCCTCCACCTCTTTGATGTCCTCAGAGGGGCTGACCTTATCCACAATGTCTGCCAGCATACTGCTCCCATCACTGCTCGTCCCCCATCTCAGTATAGAAACTTGTTGTCCTTGTCATCATCTCACTCCCTGCAATTGTCACCTTCCCCACGAAGGGTTTGTCCCCATGCCTGTTGTTTGTCCCCATCCTCCCCATTGTCATCCATGTCCCCAAACATGGTGGACCCTCAAGAGGCATTTGGCCTCTCAGGAGAACAGGTTGCCAAACTCCTCAGCCAAACTGAGGAGGCCCATTGACCTCCTGCTATCCAAAGCCAGCCTCACACTGCCATAGACACTGAGCTTGGGGTGCTCAGCCATTCTCACCCATTGTACAATGAAGCCTGCTTCGTCTGTTGCTGCCTCGGTCATATCTGAGTAAATTGCCCTGCCTATGAATGTCCCATCTGTGGGATGAACCCCCCTGGTCATACCCAGGCAAACTGCCCTGCCTGCCATCATTCCCTTGAGGAACACTTTTCTGTCCCTGTTGTTGAAGAAGAATAGACTCTCATCATGGAGGATAGTGACTACGACCCCCAGGACAATGACTTTGATTTCAATGACAACACCATCACCAACATGACCAGTGAACCCTATGGTGACTCCCATCTCTGAGAAGTGGGAAACCAGTGGCTTCCCCCATATGAAGGGGGTAATGTTATGGTTCACACTTTGCTGTGGACTTGCTTTCCTTTCCTGACTGTTTGATGCTGTTTATCTTGTGCTATGCATTTCTCTCCTGTTCCTTTGACTTGTGCTTTGGCTTGGCCAATAGTGGAATCTTCTCTCAACACATGTTCAACATGTGTAGGACTCTGGCCAATGGCCTTTATCTCTCTAGCTACATGAGGTCACCTTGAGGCCTCTTTCTCTGTACTATATATAGTCACCTCTAGTCTAGAGTAGACCCTCAGGCTAGAGCTGCCCAATCTACTGGCTAGTTCCTCAGAACTTTGAACTTGAGCTCCCCAGCTCACCATCAGAACTACGATAAATCCTTCAGACAGAAGGTTACAACCATCGTGTTGTAGAATGACTACTTGGGCTCGACCTATGTTACAGACTTCAGTCTTAGTGTAACAAGGAGTTGTTGTCACCATCTCTAGATACAGTTGTGGTAGTCAATAGATTGGACTGCCCACAGAGAAAACTGACTTATTACACTCACATAATGTTAACACCAATGTATGCTGAAACTTCACTCAAATATATGAATATTTGAGTGAGTTGTCATGCTCATCATGTGCAACAGCAAGCACAGGTGTGTGAACATTGTGGGAAATGACATGGAGGAGTGTGCACCCTTGGCAGCAGTTTTTTTGGGTTCCCATGGTCCTCAGATAGGGTTTCATTGTAAGGTGAAATGTGTCTAAAAGATATCCTCCCTCGGTGTCTTCCCCACCAAATTCCCAATTTGGACAGGGTGTTTTTTGACCATCAGTGATGACCCTCCTGGTGAATTTTTTTGATTACACCTGGTCATCACCCTGAGGCTCTTGGCTGTTGTGAGTGTTACTGGGATCGCTGTAACCCACTGTTCGAGGTATGTCCGAGCCTATTCTGAGGTTATTCACCTTGATGATTCCTCCATCTTTGTAGTGTTTCCCATGTTACATGAGAGGCTCTGACAAGTATTGTTTTTTGACCATCTGTGATGACCCTCCCAGTGGATATTTTTGATTACACCCAGTCATCACCCCAAGGCTCTTGGCTGATGTGAGTGTTGCTGGGATCACTGTAACCTGCCATTTGGGGTATGTCAGAGCCTATTCTGAGGCTACCCACCATGATGATTCCTCTGCCTTTGTAGCATTTCCCATGTTACACAAGAGGCTCTGACAAGTATCATACATTACAGAAGAGGCTCTAAGGAATATTTTATTGTCATGGTAGCATGACATTTCACAAATATGTATGTTTTCCTCTATGTAATGGAACTGGTTTCCACAGCCATGAAGCCATGCAGTGGTGGAAATCTAGAAGCTGCTGTTGAAGCAGGGTTTGTGTAACAATAAAGATGAAGACAGAGACATGCCCACAGCTCAGACATGGCCTTGGTACTTTGAGACACAAACATAGACACAAACATACATAACCCCCAGTGCCTAACCTATCCTTGGGCTTCAGATTAACATAGGGAAAAATGGAGACATACTGATACATACCTTTTCACATGTCTCTGGTACATGCAATATTGTTGCTAGCTGGTGGGTCAGTTGAATCCAATACAGCACCTTGGCAGGTTCCTGCAGAATGTTCGAGTCCACCTTGAGTGCACAGAAGTGCACCAGCATCAGATGGCACCAAGTCATAAACCTGGGCCTGTCGATAGGCCCTCACAGCTGGTAGCTCATGGCTACCACTGGCATTGGCATATTCAGTCTCATGCACACCAAGGAAGGGGGGAGGTTTATTGGTATGGTGCCCAAATCCCCTCATGCCAGGTGGCCAATGAATTGTTGGATCATTAGCATAGCCATGGGCTGGGTAATGATGTGGAGGAAATGGAGGTGGAAGGATGTACTGCAGGTGATAAGGGCCATAGCAGACCTCAGTGCCTCTGCATGAAGGGTCAGGGATTCATACTCGGGTGGTAGGGGATTCCATTGTAGCTGAACTGATCATTCCTGCTGTACATCCTGTCAGTGCCCACATTTACCTGCAGCTGATGATCTCTATTCATTTGTGGGTCATGCTGAAGGTGAGGCAGAGGCAGGTGTGGCTGACCTAGGTATAGCTCTCCTGGCAATTCACCAGCTGGGGGCTCCAGCTCCATCCCTCTTTCCCCAGGTGAAATGCCAACATCACCTTCCTCAGCATCTAATAGTCTCACAGAAGCTGCAAAACTCAGGATCATGGACTCAGCTATGGATGTGCCAGGGTATATCCTTCAGCATAAGTTGAATGCTACATCCAGGCCATCCTTTCGCCCTACTCCCTGCACTGGACATGGCCTTGGTCGCCTAGACTGAAGATGAGAATGCTGTATTGGTAGATCTATGGTACAGTTAGTATGACAATGTCATTGTCAGAGTGATGACATACATGGTGGTGGGTTGTGATGTATGGTTCCAACACCCCCTCCACTCTCTGTGGCCTCAGCCATGGGCAGCGAGACCACAACTTCAGGCCATTCCTGTGGAGATTCACATGCTGTGGAATAAAGTGGTTAGTACTTAGAAAATTCATCTTGTTATTCCATACCTGTCTCATGTAGAGCAGTCGCATCCCCCATTGCTATGATGTGGAGGTGGAGTCAGCGACTATTAGGAAGTGTTCATGACTTATGTTTTGTGCTATGGGCACCTGCTAATGGTACACCACATGCTTGAGCATCCTGGGTATTTTCTTGTCCATGCCATAGCTCCACCACTGGTGGGACCATTAGACTGTAAATATTCCAACACATATGATGGCTTACATTCACCAGAGTGGTGTTCAGGGTGTGACACACCCAGTATTGGATTGCTGGTAGCTGATTGTATATTGAGTGGGAAATGTATTCAAAACAGATGATTCACCTTCAGGCTGAGGAGGCTCCTGGTGCAGCTCACTTGGTAGTCAGATAGCACAAAGCTTGCTCAAGGTTCTGCTGGACTGCTGATCCTCTTGGACCTGATGTGAGGGCTGTTGGAATTGTGTCTCTAAAGGAGCCTGATTATGTGGGATGTGAAGGTGTTATTGCTAGTGACTTACCTTCATTGCACAGAGGCTCTTGGGAAGGTAGGTTCAGTAATTCATCATGATGAGAAGGCATGTTGGATAGTCATTTTTCCTGGGGCAGTGATGGAGTGAGCTGTGTATGCATTGCTGAGGTTCATATGTCAGGTTGTTTGAGTGTACATCCCAGGCAAGTGTCAACTTACATTGGTTGATGTGGATTTCCACCAACAGCTGTTGATGATCAATGAATGCCTTGGATGATGTTGCATTCAGCTCATCTCTAGGAGGATCACACCCAAGCTTCTTTTCACTGGACAATTCAGAACTGAGTGGCAATATGAACCAAAGCTTATTTTTCTTGGTCGCTGGTCTTGTTTGTGGCAAGGCATTCATCACCTTGGGACTGGGGAGCTGTATGGTGTCACTTTCCAGAGAGGATGTGGGTTATTTCATGGAGGAGTCTCTGGCCATGATGGCTCCAGGGAGCCTCTCTTCACTAGATGAGTCAGAATCGAACAGTGATATGATCCAAAGTCTTTTCTTGGGTGCTGTTCTTGGCTGTGAAGGTGCTTTCATTACCTTCAGATTGGAGAGTTGCATAGTGTTCATGTTCAGCGAGGATGCCACTCATTTTGTGGGGCACAAGGACTGTTGGGAGTTCACTTTGCATTTGTGGGTAGATGAGCCTTGCTCATCATCTGAAAGAAACAATTGAGCATAGTCATCTGAGGCATCCCCCCCAACTCCAATATTTGTTTCACCAGGCTTGGAGGAGTCTCCAATCATGATAATGCTGGGTGGTCACTTCCCTAATTTCTTTGCTGTCCTAGTAACCACTACCTCCACTTTCCTACAGCCATACATAGATTTTGGTGCACCTTTGCCTGATGAGTCCCTTTCCCTGACAGCAGCCTTGTGCATCATAGAGCATAGCATCCTTGGAACAGGCAACAGGGATGAGCTTGAATGTCCATTGTCCTCCACTGTCCTATTGGTAGTCTTTCTGCCTCCTACCTGCCTTTTGATTCATGTCTTGGCTGGATTAGGGAGGTGTGCAGGGCCATCATAATCAGTCTTGCCATTGTAGAAGATTCTCTTTGCCCTTGATGACTTTGAATCATGCAGTGGTGGTGCACCAATGATGACAGCCTTCTTGGAGGCAAGGTGATCTGCTAGTTGTGGATCGGCTTTAGTAGCAAGTGGCAAGTTCATTTGCACTCACATTTGCTGTTGGGTTTGAACTTGAAATGTAGCCTATAGGGTCTGTGATCCTGTATGGCCACAATAATTTGGGTGCACTCGAGCATGGTAAGGTCTGAGATACCTTTAGGCATGCTATGTGACAAGCACTCTTGTCCAGGAAACAACACTGCATCTGGCCAATTTATGCAAACAAGAGTGTTCTGGCCAAGTCTCTGCAGAGGTTGTTTCCAGGGAAACAGTTTTCCTGAAGCCCATGATTGACCATGATTTTCTGAAGTCTGGTCAGAACCATGTGCATCATGTCAAGTAGTATAACAAACCTATTAGGGCGGTAAGGAGCCTCTTCACTAAATTGTGATCCTCTCATTCATCGCTCCCATTATCCTGCACAAGGTCATCATTATCAGAGGTCAAGTCAACAACATTACATCCCATGTCATTATGTTCCTTTGCCTTTCCTTTCTTGTTGGCATGCAATGCCTCTGTCACACATGCTAGAGATGACCAGTTGCTGATGACACAAACCAAGCATGAGACTGGGAGTAGCACTGGAAGGTTATATGTACTATATGTGGGCTTTGAAGTGGCTGATGATTGCATCAGTGTCAGTGCAACAGCGCTCCACAAAGAACTATGCAATACTGGAGAACTATGAGTCAATGGTAGGGTATGATGCATGAACTTACATCCTCTGCACCTGGCATAGTGTACACATATCCAAGGGATGCATCTTGGTTCACAATGCTACCTGCCATTACAAATGCCATTTCAGTACCATGCAGTGTGCCTTTGATAGGGCAACAAGCTAGACAATGGTCAGCAGTGCCATCAGACCATCACAGTAGAGGCTCACTGACTGAGCAAATCACTTCGCAGATTTATTGAATAACTGCTGCCATTGGGCAATGGTCTTCCCAGTTTCTGTATACTGCATACTTTCCTCAAATTTGATGAGGGTCTCTTGCCAAGTATCATGGTACTCCTTCTTGAAAAGCTTGTAGCACTTCTTGTGGACTGTGGCCACTGTAGATTGGTTAGAGCACAGCAATACATTATACTTCCAAAATGCACTTACATGGTGTACTATCAATCACTGCGGAAACGAGATTTTTAGAGGGGGGATAATCCGAGGGTCTCAGTTGAAACAATCCGACCTTGGAGGTCTAATAGGCAATATTTGTAGCAAAATCTGACTCATCAAATTAAGTAGTCAGTCTTCACAGCATAATCCAACCTTGTCAAAAAATGACCATCACATCCAAATAATCAGACCATAAACCCACTCAGACAATGTACAATGTGCTGTAATCCAACCTAAAGCAGACCTGCACATCACATCTTGCCTGACTCCGACTATGCTCGGTCACATTCTCTATAATCTACCCCTACCACCATCGGAAAAGTATCTCTGCGAACAGTCAGAAAAATGGATGGCCTTAGCCTGGACTTAGCTGATTTTAGTGCTTATTATATAAGCACAAATATTATTGCATGTCGCTGTTTTCCATGCTCTACACATGCACATAGTCATCAGTGCTATCAGCCTTGAAGGGTTTATCCCATACTATCGTGTTGTTTCCCACCAAACTAAGCTCTGATGGTGAGCCCTACCTCTACTGTATCAAACCAGTGCTGGTTTATGCCTTTGTTTCCCCAAGTGCATGTGTTGCACGAGCTGATTGGTATGTACCACATGCTCACTATTGCTCACATTAATGTGCATATAGGCTGGTGGGATGTCCATCTCAAACTCGTACATTGGGTTTTCCTGCACCCTGCACACTTGGTGCATCTGATATCCTAACATGACAAGATTTTTTCTTAACAAAATGAACACATCATGAGGCAGGCTAGTATGACAAGACTGGGTACCACTACACCTGACACCCTGGCAGTGAGTTTACTGTGTTCAATTCTTCAGATGTCCTGCAGGATGCAGCAGCTCTTCATACCCATACAATGACTTCTGCTCATGCAGCTGTCTCAGCCCTGGTGGATTCCCCGCTCTCTGTAATGCCATCCTGAAAGGAGATGCCCCCTCATCTCAGTCATCCGTTGTTGTCCCGAGTCAGCAACAGAACCTCCATGGATCCTCCTATATGCGCCCTTCCCCAGTATGCCCTACTGTATGTGTTCATCTCCAGGATACACTTGGACCTCATGGTACAGTTCTAGTTTACATCTGTTTGTACAAGTAGGGGGCTAGGGACCCTCGCAGCATGTGCAGGTCCCAGTCACTAGTATGCATTGTACTGAGTTTATAATCTGAATATAACCTGGTCTGATTATTCTGAAAAGCCAGAGCAAGGTCGAGGAGAATTGGGATATTAATACGATGCAATTCAGAGCTCATGAGCTATAATCCAACTGTAATCCAATGTGAATATCACCTAGAAGCTTGGTATTGCCATAGGAATAGGTTTGGGAATCCGACCGGAATATAGTCTGATTCGAGAACACTTAGCTACTATAATCTGAGATATTATTGGAACTGTGTGACCTTGGGATATGGTCATACTATGACCAATAATTCGACTATCTCTGGATGTGATAAAAAACTCGTTTCCACAGTGAATGGAGCCAGTGAATGACCCAGACTTCTGGAGACATTCTAATTCCTGCTCTGTGTAGTGGGAAAAATACTTCGAGTATCTATTCCAGTCGTTTGCAGGGCTTAGGTGGGCATATTGCTTGAGGAAGCGATCAAGAATCTGCTGAGGGGGTTGTCCAGAACATGTTGCAAGGTCAGAAAGGTATGCAGTGATGTGATCCAGACCCTCCTGGATCATGTTCAGAATGGCCTCCAACAGCCTGCCTACCATGAATGTACTCCCATCAAATATATCATCTGGATTGATATTGTCATTGCAGAAGTGTGACTCTTTGGGTGAGACAACAGAATTCCCTGCAGAAAACACAGATGCCCACAAAGCACTGATGAAAATAAAATAGTCTACCAGCTACATCAGTCATTTGGATGGTTGGAGTGTCACCCCCAGTAGGTAGCACCTCCAGTGGCTCTTGAAAAGTGCCCAAGGTGGTACAAACAGTTGGAACATCACTGCAGGTAGGCAGTGGGGCCCCCAACAACAATTGGACAGTGCCATATGCAGTCTCTGTAATGTGAGGATTAAACCTCCCTCCATTGTAAACCCATGACATCTGAGACATACCAGGTGTAAAGTTACTAGAGTATGCCTCTGTCACTGCAGTAGCAAGATGGACATGGATATCATCACTGCCACTGCAAGCATTTCACAATTTTTCATGCCAAAATATGCTGAAAAAATTGAAAAAAGAGATACTCTTTTATTTCAGCTGTTTTCAAAGTAAAAAGGTGAATATAATGTAATGTTTTCTTTGTCTTTTCTGCCAAAAAACATGAATTAATGGTAATGCCCATTAGGTTCTTCACTAATGGGTATTAGCATCAATCAATGTTTTGTAGTAAATCATGCAAAGAAAACAAAGTGTTATTATTGCCTTTTCTCTTTGAAAACATGTGTCAAAAAAGAGTATCTCGTTCTTCAATTTTTTCAGCATGTTTTCTCAAGAAAAATTGTGAAATGCTTGCAGTGCCTCACAGCTGTAGAGTATCGCACAAAATAGGACACTGATTAGTAGTGCATATTAGTACTAGTGTTGCCATGGCTCCAAGCCATCATTTTTTTTTTTTCCTCTGTTGGGTTAATGGCAATGTAGTCAGTCTAAACTATGTGGCTTTTCTGTGTGACTATCAGTAGAAAAAAAAATTATAATAATTGACCAAACCATTCTTGAGATATTCCATTCAAGCCATTTGTGCTCAAGCCAAGCCAAATCATAAAGATGAGCTTCTCTCTTGAGAGTGGCTAGACAAATTCACATAGAAATTTGGGGAGTGGATGAAGGACATTCTAAACTATATGTCATTCACTCAGGTCAAGTCATTTAATGCAAAAATAAGTGTGCTAGGTGGGAAGCCATGGAATAAGCTGAAATATACCCAAGCCAAGCTGAGGCAACACTAATTAGTACACATTAACAAGATCATTGCCCTGGCCTATAGCCAATAGTTGCCTTCATTATAACTAACCTGGAGTCTGAGTACAATGAATTTTGTAGTTGTTCCAGATTTTGTGATGGTTATGTGACACTGTCATGACTACTGTAACCTGTGGGACTATATAGCTACCCTGGTATAATACCTGACCCCTCATGACTGTAGAGTATCACACAAAATAGGACTTGGATACTGCACAGGACCAAAGAGCCTCCATGTCACACAGGTATTTCAGCTGAGTCTTTCTCTGAGTATCCACAAATGAACTCATTCAGTACCTTGTTTTGCATACCTACTACACAATGCATACTTATGAATAAGATGAACTTTCTGACATCTGCTTGTAACTCCAGTCCACACTGGCAACTAGCTAGTGACCCTCTCTCCACAGCTTGCCACTAGCTGGCAATGATGAACCACTTGAAACAAGTGTATGTACTATGTAAGTTGCAAGCATCTACTAGCTACAAGCTTTGACATCGAGTTAACTACCCCACATTGGTGCCATGCTTTGCTACCAGCTCTTACAGATCTTACACCCATCCTGCTACATGTAATCATCATTCCTGAGATCGATGTATATAGCAACAAGTAAAATCTGTGGATGTAATCAACCTAATGCTGCTATGTGAAGGATAAGAGCACAGAGAAAACAATGGAAATGGCTGATGTTACACTCTTCAATACCAGTGACCTCATAGCCCCTCAAAACAGCAGCCATCTGCACTAAGATCCAGACCCCACAGTCATATCTGTTAGTTTGGCATGGTGCCAGCTGTGATGCCCATTAGAGGATAAAAGCAACATACTCCTAAGACTCACCAAAATGGGTTGGGCCATCCAGTCACCCTGATCTTGATGAGTGGTTCCCAACCTTTGGGTTGCTAAGTTGGAGAGACAACAAATGAGCCACATAATGTCCTGTGAACAAGTTAGAATGTAACCTGTTTCTAACAATGACCCACCTTAATGTCATTCTTCCAAGGTTTCTGTTTGGCAAGGCTGTTGAACAGGAAGAGCTGCCAAGAATGAAAGTCAATGGTGCAAAGGACCCAATGCCCCACAGGTGATGAGTGATGAATTGGGAGGATCCAGATGGATTTTTCCCAAAATTGTGTCCATGAAAGGTTATGCCAGAGCATATCATCTTCAGCAATAAAGCAGATGCAGGGAAGGTCATGGGTTGAAAAAATTGCACAGGATGTGGCAGTGGGAATGAACGCAGAATATAACAGAGTGGCACAGCCATTGATACAGGTATCATTGAGTTGAGTGTGTGGAGAAGTTAGTATGTTGATATCTCCCGAAAGGAAAGTCTGCCATGGGAAGCCATCAATTGATGTCCATATTACAGGCAGCTTGATGGCCTGGACTTCAACATCTGGTGCCAAGTCAATATGGCAATCAATAGCAAGTGCCTGTCAAAATGTCAGAGGGTGGATAGTAAAAAATTAATGATAGAATATGCTTCATACATGCAATATCTTCTATTTGAATGATACTGGTGGCAGGGTTTCAACATTGTCCTGATCATCGGCATGACCAACTCCAAGGATATCTGAGAGGGTGATTTGTTCTGGTGCAAGGGAGAGGTCCATGGGATCAGGCCCTAGCAAGTTGGTGACTCCCAAAATGTCCTCGTTGTCATCATTATTAGCATGATCATTGACCACTACTGGTGTAAGCCAATTCAGAGAGGGAAACCAGGCTCCCATGATAGTCTCTGTGAGCTGGATGGAAGCTCGAGCCTGATAAGTGTAACAAGAAGATGAACATAGAACCGTTGGCCATCACTCCTGCAGCTCGAGTATGGTTTCAAGATCAAATGATAGTTGCCATCTGCAATCAAATTAATTTACAACACAGATTTCTGATGTTGAACTCACTTTCCAGCTGCCATAAAGCCACTTGAATGGCAGAGAGCTCATGTCCAAACCACCAGCACATATTGTCTGCTTCTGAACCGAGACAGCATTGCTCTTCTAGACAGCATTCATGCTTGAGGAGTGCTCAGATACCATCTTGCACATCAGCATCTTGTAACCATGGAGGAGTCTCCCCTGGAGAAGGGGTGATCCAGATGTCCTCCATGAGGGTCATGTCATTTCATAAGTTGACAAGTTTGGTAGGTAATGGGATGGGGAGAGGAATCACCCAAGAGGGGTCATGCAGTTGAGAAAGTTGCTCACAGTAGGTGTTGTATTTGCAGATGGCTGACATGAGCATGGGTTGGCACTTCACAATGGCCTTGCATGTTTGTTGATGAAGTTTAGTACCTAACAATGTCTTAGACAGTAGATAATGAGCTGGTAACCAGGGACACACCTAGTGCTTTGTCTTTACTGCCAACTGCATGGTCAAGTTTGTCCCATTCAAAAAAACTACCAATCGCTCACTTGAAAATGTTTATTTTCAAGTCATGTGCCATGAGTAGTGTGTGCACAAAGTCAAGACTGACATTAGTGAGCTGTGGAAATTGCTTGTGAACATTGAGGGAGGAGTAAAGAGCCTCTGCCTTGATGATGAGCCTTGTATGACTGTGCTCCACACTTGCAAGAGTGTCAAGAATGTCAGGTGTTACATTCCCCTTCTCTATGGTTGCCCAGGCTCCTTGGACAACTTTAGTAGTGGTATCCAAGTTGGCTTGCAATGTGAGCACAGTGTTGAGTTCTGTCTTGAGCTTCACAGGTGCATCTAATGGAGTCAGTTGGGAATAGGAAATTTTGGGTTTTAGAAACTTATACATATGTGCTCTAATGGACAATTGCACTGCTCGTTGACTAGTCCATTGTTCCCAGAGTTCTGTAATACTCATTCCACAGTTGTCAAGGACTTCTTGGGTGGCAGAACCTTGTTTGTGTACTCCCTTCCTAAGGCAGTGCCAAATCCAATTGCCAGGTTCCATCCACATTTCATAACCAATTGCTGTTGCATGACAATCGAGAAGCCAGATGCAGTGTTGATGCTAAGCAATGATGAGCTAACATCTGACATGGTTATGATATGAACTCACAGAAGAAACACATTTGATGCCAATAAGTTTAGTGCAATGGGACCACAGGCACTCTGTACCTTTGCCATCAGATAACCCTAAACCTGAGATGAGTCATGGGTTGTAAATGAGTTGACAGGCCCATTTGTGACCATATGCATGCATCGCCATGGTCATGCAACAAATGCAAGGCATGAGACCTTGGTCAAGAATGTCAAACTGAGGAAGGCAGTGATTAGCGAATGACTGGAGCTGGTTGTCCAATGTACCTGGGAGAGTGAATGAGATAAAACACACCCCACATCATACAACACTACTACATTAGCCTGGCATGGAAGAAGAGAGAAAAGGTGCTGAATAAGGGCAACACCATACTTTTGCTGCTTGCCTGGGGTGTCTATGTTTGCAAAAAAAGGGGAATGCCATGTCGACAAATGAGTGCCATTAACCCAGTGTCATCAAAGCCATCCATTGATGCCTTTTGTTTCTGGCTGTCCACAGCTTCATATGAAGCTTCACATTGATCAATTGCTTCATCAAAGACCATGGATCACAACCTCTTGGATGGACACCAGCGAGCTTGATCAATGTGCCATCCAACAGCATCTACCTGTGCCTTCAGAAGGAGGTAAGATGGTTCATAAAATAATGGAGAAATACCTGCTGAATGCCAATGATGGTGGTGGAAATTACCATCCATCACAACATGGATGCCACCACCCTTATCAAGTGGTGTCCCAAATGAGACACCACTAAAACAGGCTGGACAGTGTTGAATGAGAACCTTGGCACAGGAAGCTTGGGAGACAGGCTCCTGCAGGGTAGATGGAGATGGGCAGGACATAGGAGGATGGAGGGAACAAGACTCGATGGCTGACAGCTTGACAAGATGTCAGCAGTGCTGGAGGATATCATCCACCTGCTTGTCCACCTCAGCTTGCAGGATAGCATACCATTGCACAGCCTGACTGAGACCATGTCAGAATGGCTCTTTCACAGTTGTCCCCTGATAACAGTTCACACCTATCTGAGGGAATGGTGTAGAGATGAGAGAGAAGAGACCCTGGGAGTAGGTCAAAGGTCTCCTAGTGAGAAGAGAGGGGTGAATTCAACCCAGGAGGCTAGAGTTGCCTGGTGGAGAGTCAAAGAGTATAGAAAAGACTGAAAAATGTGCCCAAAGTCCCAATAACAACTGAGATAACATCTACTGAGTGTCTGGGGAGGGAGAAACAATATTCCAAGTCTTCGACATCTTAATTCTGGCTTTTCATCTGAGGTAGAGCATCTGTTATTGTTCTAAGTATGTACCCTACACTTCTAAGTGCTCGCACAGGCTTACATAAGCCACAATGCATGCAAACACTAAGTAAAAGACAAGAAAAAGTAAAAGAAAACAAATCAGTAAGTAAAAACAATGAAATAAATGAAATATCCTGGTAGGGAGGACACTCTCCCTACAATGGAGAGGCACACAGTGAGAAGTACTTTTTGATTTGTCACATGGAAACCATGCCTACTGTAGTATGTGTTGAGGGCAGCAGCAAGTGCATTGATTGCATCACATGAATGCTCAAAAAGCACATGGTAGAATGAAAGAAGTTCCACAGACACAGCCATCTGGGGCTGGGAAGGTGCAGAGGGAAATAGCCCATGAGAGATGAGGGTTTGAGGGAGCATGGAACAGTCACAGCTTAAAACATTGATAGATGTAAAACCTAATGCAGACCATTGTCAAGCTGGAGCATGACCACAGGGCACAGACTTATGGTCAAGAAACAAATGCAATATATTGGTGGCCTTTTGTTCCTGGCAGTGAGCAGTACATGAAGAAAGAGGTGAACTGAGAATGGGCAAAGGCTTGCCCAGCATTGAGGTTGTGTACTTGACAAAAGGGTCGATCACAGTCCAAATGATAGCCTTCCAGCTTGCACACAGTGAAATCAACTTCTCAGTGGGATGGGTGGTACAAGTCTCTTCGACAGTTGGATTGCCAGATGACACTTCTTCACTGTCAAGCATAAATAGTACTTCCTCTGGTTCTGTCAGCTCCAGAAGTTCTGTGGGATGGTCAGTGGGAGATGTAGTACCACTGCAGATATGCAATCCAGGTTCTGGATATGGTGGTGAAAGTAAATCAGCTAGTTCATTGAGGAGCTTTTGGCATTTGAAGGCATGCACATGAATGGGAACAGTCATTGAGGTTTTCTTCTTGTTCCATGGCTTTCGAGGGCTAGAGAAATGTCTGCCCATTCCCTTAGTCATAATGGGTAGAGATGATTGGGAACCATGATGTGCAGACATGGTAAAATGTTAGGTGAGTACAAAGAGCAAGGATGTTCGTGGGATGGTCAGCACTGGGTGTGAGGAGATAGATGGTCTTACTGGCAGAAGCCAAGCAGCTCTCTGAAGAGGCTCTTGGAAGTCAAACGAGGCCTCCAAGAGGATCTGCAGAGGGCCAGTCAGTGTGTCTGGGATGTTCATGAGATGGTCAGTGCTGGGTGTGAGGAGATAGATGGTTTTACTGGCTAAAGCCAAGTGGCTCTCTGAAGAGGGTCTTGGAAGTCAAACAAGGCCTCCAAGATTCAGATCTGCACAGGGCCAGTCAGTGTGTCTGGGATGTCTGTGAGATGGTCAGTGCTGGGTGTGAGGAGATAGATGGTTTTACTGGTGAAAGCTGAGCAACTCTCTGAAGAGGCTCTTGGAAGTCAAATGAGGCCTCTGAGAGGATCCACAGAGGGCCAGTCAGCATATCCAGGACATTGAAGGAAGATTTGCTGAAGGGAAGCTGACAAAATGAATATTCAAGGCCAGCCAGGTAGTTCTGGTGTGGATTGTTGGTCTCTTAGATATGTTTCTCATAACATAATAACCCCACCTGTATGACCTCTATTGATGCTGAGAACTGCTGCCTAGGTGGGAGTGTGCTTCATCAGTTAGTATTACAAACTTATGTGTATGTTCCACAAACCTTGGACATGATTATATAATAACCTTATTTTCAATCCCTCCAGTCTCTCTCCAAATGTAGAGACATATTTTCATATGTTGTAAATAATGTACAAAAAAAACCAGGGTCAAAAATATGAATATTTGAGTGAGATGTTGTGCTCATCATATGTGACAGCAAGCACAGGTGTGTGAACATCATGGGAAATGACACAGAGGAGTGTGCCTCATCAGTTAGTATTGCAAACTTATGTGTACATACCACAAACCTTGGACATGATTATATAATAACCTTGTTTTCAATCCCTCCAGTCTCTCTCCTGACATAGAGACATATTTTCATCACTACAATGCATTTATCATATTTATAGAATGTTGTCAATAATGTACAAAAAAACCAGGGTCAAAAATATGAATATTTAAGTGAGTTGTTGTGCTTGTCATGTGTGACAGCAAGCACAGGTGTGTGAACATCATGGGAAACGATGTGGGGGAGAGCTGGTAACAGTTGGCAACATAGCTTGTATGCTGTAAAGATAGATGTCAAAGGAGTGTGGGAGGAGACTAGAGTAGGCTCCTGTTGGAAGGGGTCTCAGTTCAACCCAGGAGGCTAGAGTTGCCTGGTAGAGTCAAAGAGTGCTGAGAAAGACTGAAAAATGCGCCCTAAAATCCAAGAGAGACTTGAGAAAACAGCTATAGCACATCAGGGGATGGAGAAACAATATCCTGAGTCTGTTTTGTCTATATTTCTGGCATTTCGTCTATGGTGGAATGTCTATTGTTTTTTTTAAGTATGTACACTGCTCTCAAAGTGCTCGCACAGGCTTACATAAGCCACAATGCATGCAAATATGAAGTAAAAGATAAGAAAAAAAGAAAAGAAAACAAACCAGTAAGTAAAAACAATGAAATAAAACAAAATACCTAGTAGGAAGGATACTCTCCCTACAATGCATGCTTCTGATTATCAGGCATGATTATATAATAACCTTATTTTATCTTTATCTTTACCCACTGGTGTTGTCTGATATAACTTCTATGCATTTTACTGCATTAGCTACAGGGAAAATGCCTATGGTCTGTATCTATGTTGCATGGATGGAATGTTTGGGTTTGGGCGAAAACCGAAGGTTTTCTGGCCTGAAGCCAGGCCCGAGTGGTCGAGCTGAGCTGTGAAACCCAACTATGAAGGAGTAAGCGACACATCCAGCGAAGCTCAAGACCCATGGATAAGGAGCTGTGACTTACTTTAGCATACTGGAGGAAGAAGGTAGCATTTGAGGGAGCTAAGCATCTCTGGGTTGGATTGCAGGAAGGGGGCGAGGACTAGGGCATGGTGACATAGATATATGGCAAATGATTCCCCTGACCATCTGCCCATTGTCTTGACGATGTTGAAAGGAACATTGTTCAATAGGTAGAAAAGCATTCCTCCTATGGGAAGGCTGTGTCCTTTGAGATTTGGTATTCCTGTGTAAAGTCTGGCGATTGTCATGATCTTCTTCGTAACCTCTGTCTTGGATAGGGGTCTGATGCCCAAGGTTGGGTGATGCCATGTGAAGAGGTGTGCCATATCTCCTGCCAGGTTTAGGTGGAAATGGTTCTCGAGCGCATGTTGGGGGTCAGAGTTGGTGGTGGGTTGGGGGGCACATTGGACCATCTCACCTTTGGGTGAGCATTTGGTGGTGGGGAGGTGGAAGACCATAATGGGTAAACCTTCATGGTTGTGGGATGGGTGGTATCTTGCTCAGGTGATGTGTTTCGAAGGATTGAAGCTTTTGATGGCAGGGACCATGAACTCACCTAGTCTGGCAAGGCAATAGAATGAAACTGAGAGACAGGTGAATATCACAGCATTGCAGGGGTCATCCTTGTTGAGTACATTGTGGAAGAATTTGAGGGTGTCCATGGTGAAAGGAGCTCTGCAGGGGCACTTGGATGAAGCAGGTGCTAGTCTCGACACTCCTTCCAAGATGGCTTTGTACTCCACTTCGTTGATGGACCAGTGGTAGCCATGCACTATGTGCCAGGCTCGTATGCCTGCGGCATAATTGGCCAGTGTAGAGCCAGAGTGTGCTCCTGCACAGCTGGCCAGGAAAGCAGCGAGGAGGTCAGGGGAAATGGGACAGCATTGTGCATCCAGGATGTTGTTCATGTCACAGTATATGTGGTATACTAGAAGACTCATGCCATATAATTCCTTTGTAGACTCTGTCCATGAAGTGCTTATGACACTAGTTATCCTCTCTATGGTCTCTATGGGGAGTGGGTTTGAAGCGGAACTCCTTGGGTGAGATGAGGATGGGTGCCAGGCGAGCAGCCTCTCTCTGGCTAGGCAGTGAGGCCTCAGAGGGGAGAGGGCTGGTGTGAGGTGTGGATGGTAGGGTGGGGTGGGGGTTACCTCGCTCTCTTTGTCCACTAGTGGTGCATTGAATTTGTATTGCATGTTCTCAGGTCCTTTCTGTGATGGTCCTTTCGATGATGCTGTCAATGGATTGTTGATAGGCGATAAGGTTTCGTTCTGCTTCCTGTTGCCTGATGATGCAGTCAATGACAAGTTTCAGTTGATGGGCATAATAGCCTTCTTGTCTAGCTCTGAGCTTGACCAGGGTGATGGGAGCATTGAAGTTGACAATGAGTGCTGTAAGGAAGTCAGGTATGGGGACAGGAGGGAGGAGGAGTCTGGGATTTCCATATATGCCTCGCAAGGGTTCGTTGGCTGGGTTTTCCCTGCTGGGTATGTATGCTGTGTGGATGCTAAGGATGTTAGAGGCATTATCAGAAGTGATGGTGTGAATACATTTGAAGATTTCATTGACTTCCCAGTTTCAGTGTCTCCCCATCCACCAGCCTTCAACAATTCCATTGTTGTCACCATATGCAATGACATGAGTCAGGAGTGGCAGGATGGCGTTGATGGCTTGAACAAGGAATTTGAATCCAATGGCCTCTGCCCAGCCAATGTTGCATTTGCCCCCTGTGTCTTTCCATCCTGGTATGAGGCGCCACACTCTCCATTGGCTCCTGATGACAATCACAATGCCAAAGCCAGAACTAGCATCGGAAAAAGCTTGTAGATCTGCATGGGGGGGTGGGGGGATCAGCAGGTGATGAACTTTGCCTTCTTGTAGGGCAGTAGTCCACCAGTCTAAATCCATTTGGCAGTATTTGTCTGGCTGGTGTGGCATGAACAGTTTAGGCGAGCATATCACTAGCATTTGCTCAAGGCTCGTTATGTATGCTCGGCCCTGTGGAATTAAGCTTGACACATGCAGAAGTTTACCATACAGTTCTTGTATGTCTTGTAAGGTGTCCACGTTTCTTTTGCACCATGTGTGAATGGCTTGTAGGTACTTCATGGTTTTCTTTTCACTCAGAGACACTATCTGGTTCTTCAGATCCCAGACAAAGCCGATGTACATAGTTGAATCTTGGAAGGGCTGGTCCTTCTCTGCTTCCCACAGGATGTCTAGTTCTTTTGATACTTTGTCTATGTCATGAAGACTGTAGGTGAATTGCACATTGTGTTCTGATCTTGGGGAATTGGTTGAATGATCAGTTAGTGGGAAGGTACAGTCTTCGTTGTATTCATCCAGGGTACCATCACTGCATGTGGCTCCCTTGAACCATAGGCAGCTGCCTGATTGCTGCAGACCTGAGGGTGTAATCTGCACACTCCATAGCTTTCTGTTAGTGTTGTATTCCCATAGATACTTCTTCAGAATTCTGAAGAAAATGTGGTTGTCGACCCATTCATCTAGCAGTCTGATACCCCTGCTTCTGAAAATTTCTGCTCCTGCATCCACTAAACCGCTGTAGATTCCTGCCAAGGGTGTGGCTCCAAAGGCTAAGCACATGTCTATGTAGGTGAGTTTCTTGGATAGGCAGACTACTGCTGCAGGCCATTGGGATGGGTGTAGGGGGATCATTTGGTAGGCTTCAGCTACATCTCGTGTGGCTGCTTCTGAGCCTGGTGGTAGGTGCAACACTGTTAGGAAGACTATGGAGAATTTTCCCCATGTGCAAGGGAAGTTGTCAGCAGATATAAAGGAGTTGATGGTGGGGTTGATGTGGGGTGACTGCGATGTTAGGGGGTAAGAGACATTCTGTATTAGCCTAAATTTATCCAGTCTACCCAGTTTGGGAATTAGGGAGAGGGGCGACGATTGGAAATGCCCTATTAATGATTGTAATGTTTTAATATCGAAGGGGCCTAGATATCTTCCTTTGGCAATTTCTTTATTAACCATTCCTTCAAATTTATCATGATATGTATCAACAGATGTTTTATTAGAGGGAAATTGGGTATGCATGATGGGGGGAAAGTCTATCGTGAATCCAGAACGTAGGCTCTGTGGGATCGATGTGAAATGGGTGTGGGGGTGTGCTGCCTGGAGCACTTGCTCCCATGTGTCGGCTTTATACAGAGTGAGGGGAAGGTGGTGTCTGTGCTCAAGGGCAGTTGCTGCCTCCATGGGTGGCAAGCCTGCAGCCAGAACATAGGTGTTGGTGTCATGCTTTTCCAAGCATCCTTCTTCTTGTTGCCACCTTGGGCAAAGACGGATCCCTCCTTTGGAATATAGTATCTTGTGAACTCGCTCGGCAAAGGTATCGTGTTTGTTGTCCCAGGTTCTTGGCACTTTAGACTCGATGACTGGCATGCTGTGATGTTCTCTGCTGAGGCAGACTGCACAGACTGGTAGGAGGTTCCCTTCTGGTTGTGTGCCCAGGGAGTGAAAGGGTCTGGGTCGCTTGCTTGAGTCAGTGGGGGGGTTGGACAGGGGAAGGGAGTGTTTGGCTGCAGTGTGTGGCCTGGACATGGTTTGATTACTGAGGCTGGAGTTGTATCTGTTCGTCAGCTGTATAGTGGGCATTTACACATGGTGTACATGAGTGTGTTATGCATGTACATCGCCCGATGTGCAGCAGGGTGGTTGCATGGTTGGGTGTCCCAAAAAGGGGCTGAGTGCAGTAAGACGTGTCCCGTGTTCCTGACTGGTGTTTGGGGGGGGGTAGGTAGGTGGAACAACATGTTCAGTCGTGTTCAGATGGCAATCTGGGACTGGGTTGATTGTACATATATTGTGGGTATTAGGGAATAGGAGGGGTGGTTTCTATGGTGAACATATGTTCAGGACATTGATATACGAGTACTGACCTGTTTTAGCGATTCCAGCTCTGTCATGCAGGCTGTATGCACTAGCTCATCTCTAATTTGGGTGAGGAGCATAGCATTGATGTGTGTGATGTTGAAAGAGTGGGGGGTGGCAAGGGTGTCATGCCAGTTGCATCGAACTCTTGCCTGATATGCTAGCAGCACACATTTGCTGATTTTGCAGTGTCCATGTCTCCATGGGTGGCTTTCCAGTGCTAGCCAGAACTTTATGTGGTTGTCCACCCACTCCTCTGGCCAGCCGTTCTCTCTCATTGCTGTTGTGAGGTGGTGGGCTGCTTCTGCGAATTCCTCCCAGGACAAATCTTCATCTTTGATCATGGTGCTTTTGGAGCATGTGGATGCTATTGGCACGAAAGTGTGGAGACCATCTCCTGTTTGGAGGAGGGTCAGCACATCATCATCTGTTGAACAAGTGGTGAGTTCCGCTTCTCTTAAACCCTTGTTCGTGAAGAAGTATAGTTCAATGTAGTCTCCTTTTTGGAGTTTGCAAATGGCGACTTGAGACAGGATGATGATGGGGTCCATCAGTATCACTGCATCCTGAGGGACAGGAGCATGTTTGTGACAATACTTCTTCTTTTCTTCTTGGAGGGCTGCTTTGTGCTCTCTCTCCTTCTCCTGTTGTCATTGTTCTTCTTCTTCTTCTTGCATCTCTCTTTCCATAGCCTGTTGCCTCTCTTGGAGGACCTGATGGTCCCATTCTTGTTTCTCTAGGTCATTGTTTAGTGTCCATATGAGGGCTAGTTGTTGGGCTGTGGTATTGTGGTCACCTCCATTGGCTATGAGTTGTTCTCTGGCTTGATGGAACCTTTTGGTGGGATGAGAATCCACACTCTAGACAGGGTAGGAATGGTTGGGTAGCCTAGTGGTAAGGCACCCCAGTACTAGTGGGAGGACCCAGGTTCGATCCCTGGTCTGGCCAGTATTTTCAGTCATTACCTTTCTGATGTGAAATCGGGCTGAACCACTTGGTGCGGGTTGCATGTGAGCTGGGGCATTGCAAAAATGACAAGTATGGGACGAGGGACTCAGCTGAGTCTTGAGGCCTGAGGCACGGGTGAGCAGATTGAGGGAGAGAGGCACTAGCTAACTTCATTCCCACGCAAAGACTAAATTCTCTGTACACTACATTCCTTCGCTACTGAGAATAACCAACTACATAGCCACTAAGTTACTGCTGAGTGCTGTGGATATTGCTGCAGCACTGTAGATGTGTGAAACCTGCCTAATTAGCAAGGAGGCAAGGTGCCAACTCTGTTACTAATATGTAATGTTAATGGTGACACACAGGTGATGTTGCTGCCAGATGTTTCTGCTACACCCATATTAGGAATTCACCCCTCACATGAACAGTGAAGGCTGCATAGGAGCCTGTGTTTTCACATGCTCTAGAGATTATTTGACCATTTTAGGAAGATATTATTATCAATCACCTTGTGACATTCATGCAATATATAATTTTCAATCATCTTTGGATACATGGTGCTGCATCTGTAACATTATTATGCACTGTTTTTTTTCAGTGTGCATTTTTTTTTGGTATATCCCGCACTTTTTTTTTGGATTACTTCTTTTTTTCGATGTGCACAAACTTTTTTTTCGACACAAAGAATATGGTAGCAAGCAACTTTTTTTTAGCAGAAGTTTTGAGGCAGTCTGTGCATTTATGGAAAATCATCCATACAATCCATTTGATGTCATGGATGCAAACTATTACCCTGTGAGCTACAAGATCATATATCATCGAAGATACCTTCATCAAAGTCAGGTTCAGAGATCAGATGCTCAGCTAAACCCCGTGCTGTGTGGCCAATGATGTCATTCTCATGGTGGAATGCCTTCTTCCCTTTGATAAGGGTGATCATTGCATTCCAGCATTCTGGGTCCATATATCTGTAGCTGAGGCTTTGGAATTGCAGCACCGCAGACATATAAGGCTGGGGGTTATGGCCATCGAGCAGGTAGCGACCCATCCCATTCCACCATACCTGACACCAGTCCTCCGAGCATTTCCACTGGTCCTGGCAACAAGCTGAATGCACCACAGGTGGTGGCTCACATGCCACAATGTGGCGATGGACCTCAAGTTGTTCCTTGATCCTGAAAAGGGCCCTCCACACAGGATAAGTGAGCATTTGGTAGTCCACATCCTCCAGGTCATTTACATGCATTAGGATCAACCAGTTGAAGGCATGACAAAAGATCTCCTTGATTTGATACTTCAGGGCAAGTGATATTAGTGGGATGGGTTTGATTGAAAAGCGGCAAAAGACAAGTTGCTTGACAGCATGGTCATGGACATCCTTGGACTCGTACATTCAACTCAGCTCGAGCAGCTGAAGAATAGTTTTTTCAGAAGCCTCTGCAGTATCTGGGCACCACCTCAAAGTAAAATATTAGTACAACTTTTTTTTACAATAGTCCCATGCTCATCGACTCACTTGTTGTAGCATACAGATAGAAAAAGTTCAAATGCAGCTTCTGAGACTTGGGAGGGTACCTCAATTGCAAGGTCATCGGTTTGTCCATCTGCTGGGGGAATACCAGCATCGTCATTTGCATCAAACATAGACCTGAAGGTGATGGATTTATTGCTGAGGATGCTCTTATGGACTCGGAATAGCACATTTTGAACCTGGGTGTAGTTGAGTATAAATGATCTCTATTATAGACACTAGGAAACTGACCCAGAAAACATGGGTACCATCGTGATAATAGAACATGTGGTGTCATTGCACATGTCGCACAGTTTGGCTGGCCATAGTTTTTGCAGGGTTTCCAGAGCATTGAACGTTGACATTGAGCAGCGATGGGCTCATGCACAAACAGATGTACATGCTTCACAATACAACCAAAAGTGGCCTTAGCAACACCTGGACTCAACATGAAATTTTCACCAATAGCAGTACTGCAAATACTGGGGTGGAAATGAATGTAATTAAAGGGCTGTGGGGGAAATATCGTGCTAAAAAGAATGTGGGTTAAAGGTGGAAGTCTCTACGTTGCGAGCTACTTCTGGTTCACTCATGTAGTACTCTATCTTGCCAATGAAATAATCGGAGGACCATGGATTAACATATCACTGGAAGACAAGTTCCAGAGAGTCGATGACTGCTCTGAAAGCATCGATAGACTTGATGAGCTCAATAGGTGGTGTGATGTGGCAAATCACGTTGGCAGCATGGTTTGGGACTTGAAGCGACTGATTCACATGAACTTGTCGAAGTGGGGAGACGGAAAGCGATTTCATGTGATCAGGGAGGGCAGTCACATCTATTATATTGCTACTGCCAGACTTCAGAAAAACTGTTGAAACCATGAAATTAAGCATGTGTCAATATAAAAATAAGGAAGTGGAACATACATTTCGGTGGCTTGGTGGCTTCAGCAAGAATGTGAGGTATGCCTCTGGCTTGGCTGCCAGAGGGCAGCTCACCATGGTCGGAACTATCAATTTCAATTGTTGAGCATGGCAATGGGGTATGATATTGGCCCCATTTTCCCCATGGTTGTTCTGCATGGAGACAATTCCATAAGAAGAGTGAGCCATGATTTATGGATACATACCCAGGTGTCGGTTGTGTGATTGCTTTCTCATTGCTGCTTGGAATATTGATTGTTCATCAATTGAGTCCTCACTCGGTGCCAGTGGGGCCAAATTGCTACTGTTGTACCTAGTTTCTGGGTTCCATGACACATACACATCGTTCGGTACAGGAGTACACAATGCTGCAATGATATATTAGTACATGCCAGTTTAAAAAGGAGTTCAGTTGTCGTACCTATGATTACATTGGCATCCTTTCCGCATTTCTGCCATCCTCCCCAATAGTATTCAAGGTCACTGCCACAGGGCAGACCAGTGGTTGGTGCAACCACATACCATTGCTTCACCTTGATGATGAGTTTCCAGCACCCCATGTCTTTGCTTTTACCTTTGCCTCTGGCTCAGGCAGTGCCATATTCAGCAGCAAATGCCATTGCACATGGAAACACCTTTTCTTTGAGGTATTTATTGACTTCTGCATGAGACCGGGTAGCCCGAAATGCAAGATTAGCTGCTGCTGTGCCAGTATGAGCACATTGGTGTTGCTCTGCTTTATATATATGCATTTTGTCCAAAGCTGCTGAGTCGCACAGTTCGCCATCCTGTATGTTTTTGGTTAGTATATGCTCACATAGGCTAGTATCTGGCAAGCATGAACTTTCCCCAGCGCATTGACCAATAAAAGCCAGGTTCCAGCACAGACATCGACATTTTTTGGATCTACATCATCACCCTGTGGCTTCCCAGGCTGCCTCAGCTTACAATGTTTAATATTAGAATACATGCAGGAAAGAGTCTATGAACTGACATGTACCTTTGTCTTGTTTGACACAACTCGACTTTGTGAGCCCTGAAATCCCTTCAGCACCTCTTGATGTGCCTCCCCAAGTGGGTCCAAAGATCATAAGTCAGTCGAGCAAGAGGCCTTCTGATGGCAGAATGCCTCCAGAAGTTTCTGGCTGGCATCTTCAGGCTCCACCTTCATATCCATGGCCAAAGAGGAGTCTTTAGCAAGCAGATGTTTGCTGAAGCCATGCTGGCACTCCCAACAGTGAAGGGGCACATGTGGGTTGACAGGTGCTGTGAACAGCTCGCAGCTACAACGCTTACCATCCTCGAGAAAGCCTCAGCAGTATCTTTCACCTGCATCTGACATTGAAGTGCTGCTGAGTCAAGTTGCAAGTAGGCAAAAGAGGCACATCAGTAACCGGGCACTAGCTTAAGTGAACCACAGAGTAAATACTTACGTGCATGGCAACAAGTGGCATATGTATTAGTCCAGGAAGCTACTATTACACATCAAAGTAACCATCTGAATTGAAGAGAGTAAAAACTGCAAGTGCCTGGCACCAAGTCTTCACCTGCCTCGACCATGTTGGCCCTGTTAATGTCACAGTAACAAATTGTGTTCCTCACTGACCAATCAAAATGTGCTCTTGTGTTGATTCGTCACCATCTTCATCTGGCAATAACCCATACCCCATTGGCGTGATATCTTCAAGGATCACATGGTCAAGTGATGACCAAAATTTCGCCTCATCTTCGACACATGCAAAGGGTGATCCACTGCTGGGAACCTCCACTGCTTCATGACACACTTGCTGCTGGAGGTCAGCTTCAAGCCCTCTTAGAATACCACTGTGTCCATCCATGACAACTTCTTCATCTGCATCTGGGTTTTCATCAGGGGGATGGCCTGCACCAGTTTGACCATCCTGACAGATTCGTTCATGACCATGAATGCCATAATACCATTCGATGGTGAGGGGATGAATACCCTCACACTCATCAGGGTATTCTCCTAGCATGACATTACTATTCACATTGAAAGTCCTCACAGTCACCATTGATGGCCCCAAGAAAGAGTCTTTGAATGAGCCACAGGTGATGGCTATTCTCGACATCAAGGTGGTGACATCTTTCACACTGAGTAAAAAATCCCCACCAGTGGTGTACAAATTGGGTTCTGAGTTCAACCCACATGCGCTCAATCCTTGAGTTTCTGGTAGACCTACAGTAGTACACAATGTCAAAAAGGTAACCATCAACACATTTGTGACTTACGACCCCCACAAGAACGATCCATGGTTGGGACCTCATACAGCCACCATGTATGTAGTGACATCAATATTTTCACCACCCCGATCACCTCTCATATGTAATGGCAAGCCATATTCTGCTACTGCATTGAGGAATATGTCAAAAACAGTTGATGTGTAGTTATCTGTACTTGCATGTAAGCCAGTCATCTGTTGAAACCATAAAAACAATCAGATGATAGAACATGTCAATGAACCTATGTGTGATGCACCGTTCAACAATAACCATCAACAATTCCATGAATCACAAACCCCCACTGGATGAGTTTGTGATGTCTGTCAATGTGCCAGAGTGCATTCGCTCTCTTTACACAATATGCCCTGTGTTTAATAACATGCTGTTTGCATAATCATTGACCTAGTCTATCCACACAAGACAGTGACCACCATATTCACCTTTGCTGGACTCAAACATCATGACACCACAAGTGTCCAACTAAATAGCAGAAGCCCAACTCTGGTTTACATTGCTTGAATGCCTTCACAAGTACATCGAGGTCATCATCACTTAACACAGTGTACCTCTGCTTCAGGCTGTGTTTCCACATAGTTCGCCAGAGCATCATGTGGCTAATACCTAAAATATGGGCAAGTTCACTGAGGTTGATGTGACAGCTATTATTCATGACAACCTCACTAAGGAAGTCGAGGTGTACAGACTTCCGAGGCCGTCCCCATCAACCACTCCTGAATTCCGTTACAAGTTCAGGAGTACAAACCTCTTGCTGCTTGCTAACAAATAAGTCAAGCACTACTGCCTAAAAGAAAACTGGACAAACAATGCATTAATGACCTGTGCCATGTCCCAGAGATCTTGGACTGTCTGCCCGGTGAGCCTTGCAACACCCACTACCCACTCATGAGGAAGGTGTCCATCCTCATGGTTAGCACCAGGGATAAGTGCTTCGAGGATAGGAAGCACTGTTGAAGTGAGTGTGTCGATGTGGAATGAGACCTGGGTGGGATCCAGAAAACCATCAAAGTGGAGGACAAACAGAGCTTGGTTATACATTTTCTTCAGGGTTTCATGAGCAGCAAGAATATCAGCCTGCCATCTGCCACAATTGTGTTGTGGAAGTGGTGGGAATGCAAGCTGGGAAGTAGACATGGAGTTCATGTGTGGTGATTATTGTACACCATGCATCATGTATCAGCCTCATTTTCTGGTTGCTAACATAAGCAGCTGCTGTTCTTTCCCATCACAACTGTCCCCCTCACACAGTTGCTCATAACCAGATTGGCAGGCTTGTGTCAAATAGTGAACAGAGAATGAGGAAGAAATTTCAGAACTCTTCTTTCCCTTCTACTGAGCTGAAAGGGCTGCCACACTCTGTGCCTGCAGAGGCTCTTCCCATTTCACCCTCTGCCAAATCTGATGCCACAATTAAGCAGCCTGCCTCTCCTTCACCCATCATTCGAACGATTTACTACATCAAGGTAAGGACATGAAATATATGACTATAGTTCTCTGTAACTGATCTCATTCATCAAGCATGATGCAAGGAAATCATGCAGGTTATTTCTGGCATCAAGCAAGAATACTTAGTGGTAAGCTGCAATGACTCTACAGATTTCAAGGGTTTAAAGTGTATTTGAGTGCAGTACAAAGGGATATCTATGAGTGATTACACATACATCACAAATCGCTTAGAAAATGCTGGGTATTGGAAAATGTGGAACAGGTGCATTGCTTCTTATCACCATTGCTAGTAGCCGTTGGGAGAGCTAAGTGTGAACCTGCTGGGACGTGACTGTGTGTCTCCTCACACTGTTCATACATGACTCGGTCGTGGAACCCGTCTACACTACCCTGCCTGACCCCAGACCCCTGCCACTCGGTCACGTGACCTCCCTCGCTCTCCCCCTATCCCTCGCTCTCCCCCTCTCCAATCCTCCCCATTCCATCTGCCCCCTCCTCACTGAGGCAAACCTCTGGGTTTGCTAAATCCCCCTTCTTCGTGCTCCATCTCCTCCTCCTCCCATTCATCGCCTTCTTCCCACTCCTCCCTCTCTATTCCGCCATCCTCTGGTTCCCCTTCCGCTTCTTGTACCTCCTCCAGTGCTGACCCCTCCCTCGGTACGAAAAGTCTCAGTCTTCGTGCGTGGAACAGCCCCCCCATCGGGAACCCTTCTAACGTGGTTAATTTGTATGAGTTTCCCACTCTTTCTACAACCCTCCTCGGCACTGACCACCTCAGCAGCAGTTTTCTTGAGCTAGCCATCGTGAAGTCCAGTGCACTGTCGTGGACTTGTACCAGGTCCCCTGTCCTGAACCTCACCTCTCCCACTGCCGATCCTATCACCCATTTGTTGAAGGCCGCTGTTCTATTGGCTGCATGTTTGACAGCCTGACTCGCTCCGTCCAATCGCTGCTGCTCCACGTAGGCTAGTTGAACCTCAACATCCTCGCGTCTCACCTCCTCCGTTGCCTTGTTTGGTGGTGTGCGCACGGTGTTGACTACGAAGCCCAGCATCAGCTCCTTGGGTGAAAGCTGGAATGCCAGCACAATGCGTTCATTTAGTTGTCATATGGCCTCCTTGAAATGTGCTGGCCATGCTGTCAGTACATCGCTCGACTTCAGTGGTTCGCTCGTGTCCTCGCCCACTTCGGGGCTGCACATTCGCTGCAACCGACCTAACAACTTTCCATTAGCATTCTCTACTAAGCCGTTAACCCACAGTGCGTATGCTGCAACCACCCATTGTTCCACTCCGTTTGCCTCGCACCATGCTCTGACCTCCCCATTGTTGAAATGTGGGCCACCGTCCGTCATGAGCGCTTCTGGCACCCAGAATGTTCGTTGTATGGTTTGCAAGCCTTCGATCGTGGTCTTTGCAGTACCATGTGTCTTCAATTTGAACGCCCATATGTACTGCGAGTATGTGTCTAGGATTAGTAGCACTGTATGGTACCCTCCCTTACCCTTCGGTAGGCTTAAATAGTCTGCCACTAACAGCTCGAATGGGTGCCTTCTGGTTATCGGGTACAATAATGAGTGCAGGTTGGTGGGCCCGAAGTTCTTGCATTGCGGACATCGATGTAGCGCCTGCACTATTGACTGGTCGAGTCTCGGGCTGTAAATGCAATCCATCAGTTTCAGCTTGATCAAGTCCCTACCCCAGTGTCCGTTGTCTTGGTGTTCCTGCACGGCCATCTCGACTGCTTCTTCTTGGGTGATGCACTCGACTTCTGGTCGTGCTCTGAGTGACTTGACTGATGGCAACCACCATAGTTTCCTGTCCTTGATTCTGTAACCTTCTGCCTGATGTCTTGCTCTCCTCTGCTCCCTGCTCGTGTCCTCTTTGTCCAGTTTTGTGATCGCTTCGACGACTTCTAGGAATAGTGGTTCATTAGCAAACCTACTACATAGCTGCGTAATTGAAGGGTCTGGGCTTATCGTGAACAGATCGTTTACGATCCCTTTTGCTGCTTCCCAATCCTCACTGACCAACCACGCACTGCCATCTCCCTGCGTCACTGGGAGTCCCATGTGCATACGGCTCAATGCGTTGGCTGCTGCATTCATCTTCCCCAGTCGGTGGTGCACGTCCACAATCTGGTACGCTGATATTCCTTCCCTCCATCATGTGTGTACCATGGACAGTTGCTCGTTGCACAACATGTCCCTGAGAGCTATGCAGTCTGTCTCCACCTCGACTGGGAACCCCCATATCGTGTCGCTGAAATGATCAAATGCGAACTTGAGTGCAGCAAACTCTAGTATATATGGTTTGTACTTCTCTTCTGTCGGTGACGTTCGCTTCGACACAAATCCCACCAGGTGTACTGTGGTGACCTCCTCTCCATTCAGTTTTTTCGACTTGAACCGTTGTGCCAGCACTGCTCCGAACCCTTCCTTGCAACTGTCCGTCGTAAGTATGAATGGTGTTCCATCAAACTTCAGTGCCCTCAACACCGGTTCTGCAACTAGCAGTTGCTTTAACTTTACGAAGGCCTTCGCATGTCTTGGCGTCCAATACTTGTCCAACGTTCTGTCTCGTAGGTACTGGCAGTAGCGCTTCTTTCCTGCTTTCATCGCTGGGTCCATGATGTCGAGGTTTCGCTGGAGGTCTGTTAGTGGGGCCACTATCTTAGCATAGTCTTTGATCAGTGACCGGAAGTACCCCATTAGGCCTAGGAACCGCATCAGCTCTAGTAGCATACTGGGCACTTTCCACTTAGCTACCGCCTCCAGTTTGCTGACGTCTGGCCTGATACCTGCTTTGCCAACCCTTGCTCCTCCAAACACAACTTCTGAGAAGAAGAGCTTTGTTTTCGGCGGTGACAGCGATAGTCCCCATTCTTGACACCTCGTTAGCAGTTTTCGCACCTGTTGCAACAGTTCTTCAAAGATGTTGCTGGCTATACCATTGTCGTCGACAAACGTTTCGAGACCTAGTTCCATTACAATATCCCTGAAGGCTGTGTTAGTCATATCTGAGAAACACGCTGGTGCTCCTGCAAGACCCATGGGCATCTGCTGGTAGCACTGGAACCCTCGCCCCTCCGTGTATACACACAGGTACGGCTGGTCCTTTTCCTCCACTTCTATCGCATAGAACCCTGACACTAGGTCGATGACGCAAACATACTCATGTCCTGCCAGTCGCTGCTGTTTCGCTCGAATGTCACCTTGCAGCATCGGCGCCACTGTCGTCACCTTGTTGAGTTCAGCGAAGTTTTGGCAAACCCTCCACTTCAGTTTGCCCTCAGCTTCTTGTTTCTTCACTGTTGGCTCTGGCCTTGGCGGCAGCTCCATGCTCGGTTTCTCGCCTTGTGCCATGCATTGCTCCTCGACAATCCATCTTATCTCGTCCATGGTGAGTCCTGCCACTCCATGCGCCTTCTGTGCTAGCACCATGGGGTGTACCACTTTGACCTCGTCTGAGCATATGTCCCTCAGGATCCCTGCTTTGCTGAACTCATCCAGCACCGGTAGGTACCATTCTTTCTGGGCCTGCATTAGTGGTTTCTGATGTACTTTCAGCGGGAACTTAGTGTCTTCCAGTATGTTCAACCTGAATTTGATGAAGTCCACTGGTTTTACTTCCTGCACCGACAGTGCAAAGGTGTCCGCGAACTCTGCGACCAACTCTTGCACCTTCCTCAATTTGTCGGGTGGTAGGTTCCCATACTGCACTGTCTCCACCACCTTGCATACCCTTGGTGGGTAAAATGGGCCTTTCTCTGTCAACCTCGTGAACACCTCCTTGTTCCCTTCTTCCTCCTCTATTCACATCTCTCCTAGCTCCTCCCTGTCCTCTTCTCCTTCTCGTTCCCCCTTGTCATTCCTCGCTGTCACCACTCCTACTCCTACTGCCAGTTCCTCGTCTCCAACCACTTTCGGCACTTGCGTGGGCAAGATGTTCACTGGTATTGCTTTTCATACGAAGTTCGCGACTCTGTGCTGGGTTGCTTTCCCCAGTAGCAAGATTGAGTCCATTCTGTAGTCGTGTACTGCCTTTGCCTCGTCCAGTAGCGGCTTTCCTAGCAGCATCCTCCACAACCCTCCACTGGGGAAAACTTCGAATGCAGTCTTGACCGACACCAGGCCCCATCGGACCCTGCCTGTCCACGTCCCTTCTGAGGGTACCAGCGAGCCATCAGCCATTCGTAACGTTTGTGCTGATGGACTCAGTTTGCTTAGTCTCCTGCTCACCCGTTGGTAGGCCTCCAAGTCGATCGCGTTGATCATCGCACCACTATCGACCATGGCTAGGAACCACACGCATTCCCCCCGTGGACCTTCCAAACCCGGTATTGTCAAGAACGGGTTGCTTAGGTGCATTCTTACTGGCTTTCCTGTCGCATCCACCCTGTACACATCAACGACTGTATTCCGCCCCGACTCTACATTACCACTAGCATCCACAGGCGTCGTCCTCTCATTACCGTCCTGCACTGGTTCATTTCATGTCGGATCCTGTTCCGGGACTACAGCTGATCTGTCCTTATCTGCAGTCCCCTCCCATTTTCCTCCTGCACCCACTCCCATGCGTTTTCGAACTCTCCCTGCCCTTCTCCCTCTTGCCACATCTCCCATGGTGTGACTGTGTTCATGAGCTTCCAACAACGGTGGGGTGTCATAGCCATACGTTTTGTGCCACAGTTCGATGTCTGCCTCATACTGCCACCTGCCTGCCTCTGTGTCCAGCCTTATAGGTAAGACACTCGTCTTTTCCAATATTTGCGACCTCGTTAGCGGAGGGCGTTGCATTCCCATGCTCCTCGCATATGCTGCTGGTGGTGGGTTGGAGCTTGGTCCGTACAACGTTGCCATTTGTGATGGCCCCACACCTCCCTGTCCTTGGATTTGTTGCACGAATGCTGGTCATGCATACCCTTTCATGGCCATGGTATTTGTTGTCCGCATTGCAAGGTTGGTCATCTGCTGTTGTAAGAGGGCAACCGCTTGATCCCTGGTGCATTCTGCGCTCTGCTTTTCTCTGTTCCTCCACAGCTTCTCCACTTTGATACTTCATACCGCTGTGATGAACTCTTCCCAACTCGCATAGTCCTCATCTAGCTCGTCCCTGATCATCTGCGGTGCCCCTTCTATCGCATGTACCACCAACATTCCCTCTGCATCACCCATGCTCAGTGCCAATCTCTTGACCCTCTCGGCCCACAGTACGTGTCTGTAATCCCCTGCTCTCCCTTCTTCAATCCACTCTCCTATTTCTTCTTCTTTCAGCACCTGGTCCCTAATGCGTTCTCTCTGCTGCACCCTTGTCAGCTTGGGTTGCCTTGTCGGTGGCCATCGCTTCATGAATGTGGCCTTCAGCATCATCATGTCCCCCTTATCCCCTGAAGGTAGGTTTTCGAACCATTCGTCGGCATAGCTCCCTGGTGCCAGCTGTAACCCAAACCTGTCTATCTTTCTCACATCCGACCACGAGTCTGGTACCGAGAGCTGGAATTGAGCGAACCATTCTGTCGGCTCTTCCTTGTTGCCATAGTCCCCATGAAAGAGTGGCACGATATTTGCTGAGTCTGACATGGTTGTACCATTTCCTCCTAGCATTGGTCTGCGATATCCCCGATGTTGGGCAGCCTTTGGTGTCGGAGAAGGGGGTGTTGTTGGGCATGTGCTCAGCGGTCTGTGCATAAACGTTGCTCTCGGTGTTATGAATACAGCTGGTCGTAACCTGAACTGGTCCGAGTCTCCTGCTAGTTTTGGCTGTGCATTTGTTTCCCCTGCTGTTGGTACTGTGTACGAGTTCTTTCATCTCCTTCTCTCTGTTCCTAGTGCCCCTGTGCCACTTCCTGATGCCGATGACTCTGAGATACTGCTTTCTGACATCGGTTCACTGTCCGAGTTCTGGCCTTGTTTCCCTATTCCTCTCAGGGATGCCACTGCCTGAAGTGTGATCGGTGCTGTTACTGTTCTCCGCCATGGGGTTCGAATTCCTCTCTCATCACCAGATGGGAGAGCTAAGCGTGAACCTGCTGGGATGTGACTGTGTGTCTCCTCACACTGTTCGTACATGACTCGGTCGTGGAACCCGTCTACACTACCCTGCCTGACCCCAGACCCCCGCCACTCGGTCACGCGACCTCCCTTGCTCTCCCCTATCCCTTGCTCTCCCCCTATCCCTTGCTCTCCCCCTATCCCTTGCTCTCCCCCTATCCCTCGCTCTCCCCCTATCCCTCGCTCTCCCCCTATCCCTCGCTCTCCCCCTATCCCTCGCTCTCCCCCTATCCCTCGCTCTCCCCCCTATCCCTCGCTCTCCCCCTATCCCTCGCTCTCCCCCTATCCCTCGCTCTCCCCCTATCCCTCGCTCTCCCCCTATCCCTCGCTCTCCCCCTATCCCTCGCTCTCCCCCTATCCCTCGCTCTCCCCCTATCCCTCGCTCTCCCCCTATCCCTCGCTCTCCCCCTATCCCTCGCTCTCCCCCTATCCCTCGCTCTCCCCCTATCCCTCGCTCTCCCCCTATCCCTCGCTCTCCCCCTATCCCTCGCTCTCCCCTATCCCTCGCTCTCCCCCTATCCCTCGCTCTCCCCTATCCCTCGCTCTCCCCCTATCCCTCGCTCTCCCCCTATCCCTCGCTCTCCCCCTATCCCTCGCTCTCCCCCTCTCCCCTCTGATCCTCCCCGTTCCACTGTGACTGACCTTGAATTATCATATGAACCTTAGGTTGACCTATTTCCCAAACCATCAATGTCTCATGGTTTCAGCACCCTCTGCTGTTCACAAGTCCATCTTACATGCTATCATGGTGCATCTCATTATCATCCTGGGGAGTATCCCAGTTCCCGAAACCATGCTGGCTTTCCAAACTATGCCAGCTGAGTCGATCATGGAACAATCAGTGGTTGTGGTCCCAGACTTGGCTGTCACAATGTGTACTGGGGGCATGGCAGGAGAGCCACTTTGGCTGATGGAGTGTGCCTTTTTGCAAAGTGATTGCGATGTCATGCAAAAGTTGAATGCTTATGTCCAAGATATTCCTAGCCTCCTGGTCATTGGCAAGCTTCTGATCAAGCAAGCTCAATGGTACTGCAGTCTGGGGTCAAACAGCTCCATTGCTCCCCACCTTCGGTCATCTACTTTGATGACACAAAAGGAATGGACCGCAGATCATAGGCCCAACAAACTTGACTGGGTTGTCGTCGACGGACACACATGGTTTACCCTGTCATCGGTGGAAATCCATGTCTGGACACGACAACATGGCATGTCCAGGATCGATCTAGGTCATATGGATGGTGATGGATACACTTATGGGGTATGTGATCTTACATTGTGTGCGTGTATGATAACTGACCATTGCTCATTCTCACCCACCAGACACTTTACCCCACCTTTGCTCTTGGAGACGTCAACCATGCTTTCCATCGTGGCCTTGAACTTCTCAAGCAAGAGGCTCTCCTTGAGCTGAAGACTGTTAATACAAGTCAAGAATTGTTTGATGGCATGGCAGCATGGTCACCTCCTTCCTGTCCTCTGAATCCCATGTTGTTGACAGCTTTGCTTTCCTATGGCGCTTGGACAACAGCATACAGATGATACAAGAATTGGCACTCCGATTTGCAGAAGAAACCATACAGTAACATGACATGAGGATGCTCTCGAACTTCTCATCGCTGCACTGCTAGTGTAAGTACCTCCCCCCCATTTAATTACTTCGAGTTGACTTTTTGGCAGCCCATTGAAAATGAATCCAATTCCTGATCTTACACATATGCAATCCCTACTTCCATCTCTGAATCATAGTCATACCCTGATCCCCAGCAATTGTATCACCTACGTATTAGATTTGCAAATGGTGATTTTCCATAAATGTGCAGACTGCCTCAAAACTTCTGCTAAAAAAAATTTGCTCGCTACCATATTCTTTTTGTGTCGAAAAAAAAGTTTGTGCACATTGAAAAAAAGAAGTAATCCAAAAAAAAAGTGTGGGATATACCAAAAAAAAAATGCACACTGAAAAAAAACAGTGCATAATAATGTTACAGATGCAGCACCATATGGATAGCATCTTAATGTTCACTGCAAGCATTCACTGCAAGCATTTCACAATTTTTGTTCAGAAAACATGCTGAAAAAATTGAAGAAAGTGATACTCTTTTTTGACAGCTGTTTTCAAAGAGAAAAGGCAAAAATAATATTTTCTTTTCTTTGCATGACTTTCCACAAAACATTGATTGATGGTAATACCCATTAGCATAGAAGCTAATCTGCACTACCATCAATTCATTTTTTTGCACAGAAAAGACAAAGAAAACAAAATATTATATTTGCATTTTTTATGTGAACACAGCCCAAATGAAAGAGTATCTCTTCTTTCTATTTTTTCAACATATTTTGGCAAGAAAAATTGTGAAATGCTTGCAGTGATTTCACAATTTTTCATGCAAAAATATGTTGAAAAAATTGAAAGAAGAGATACTCTTTTATTTGGGCTGTGTTCACAGGAAAAATGCAAATATTTTCTTTTCTTTTCTTTGTCTTTTCTGTGCAAAAACATGAATTGATGGTAATGCTGATTAGGTTCTACACTAAGGGGTATTACCATCAATCAATGTTTTCTGGAAAGTCATGCAAAGAAAAGAAAATATTATTTTTGCCTTTTCTCTTTGAAAACAGCTGTCAAAAAAGAGTATCACTTTCTTCAGTTTTTTCAGCATATTTTCTCAAGAAAAATTGTGAAATGCTTGCAGTGGTTACTCCCAATATATGTAGACTGGCAAATAAAAATTATAAACCCTCTCAGGACAAAGTCTTGTGAGCATGGTAATATGAGTCTTAATAAAAAAATTACCATCAAATGCATACTCTTTAGAGCATGTGAAAACATTGAAACTACCACTGTGTTATTAAGTGACACATCAAATATGACACTATAGCATGGAAGATCAGAACCGATTGAAGGTAGCAATACTGCTGCCCTGGTACTAAAGACATGTCAAACACTGCCAACGCACTAACCAACCAGTCCCAAAATATGACTCTGAAACTTGGGTCGAAAGCCTTCAGGCCCCGACTTGAAGCACCCTAAACGAATCGGATCCTCCACCCTCCATTCCAGCAATGACAGCCTGCCTCACAACACCTAGATACTCTCCTAACCTCCGTCCATCTGGCTGCAAGAAATCATCGTAGAGTTTATACCTTGAATCAGCGACGACATTGGCGAGTTCGAGGGCGATGCGGAGGTTCCTGCGTAAATGAATACATGGTACGTGCACAGGTTAGACATAATACGTTTGTGCAAGTATGATATTATGGACGCACCCTGGGATGTGTTCCCTTGACGAGTACAACATGACATGTAACCGAAGGATCAGCTCGGGTACATATATCTGTCTCACCCTCAACATCTCCAGATGTCGACGATCCACTGCAAGCATGCGCGTCAACATGCTAATATCACCAAAAACGCGAGACGTGCTAACCTCCTCCGTCCGCTTCGTGCTCAGGAAGCATCCAATCTTCCGTCAACAATTTAACGATTGCCTCATAACATTGTTCGATGAGTTCCTGTTCAAAAGCGAGTGAGAAAAAAGAATTGGGCATCAGTCGCGTAAATATGTCGCCTAACCATATAATCACGCAACCACTCTACCCGCGTATCCTTATTCATCAGTGAAACCTCCAACGAGCGACACTCCGTTACACGATCGAGAAGTCCCCAGATATTGAAGAATTGTCGATAATGAAGGTACTCCGTTGCGCGATCTTCGGGTTCGTTGATCGCTGCGATTTCGGGAGGGAGCATGTCGAGGAGTTTTCGGGCGAGGTTGACGCGTCCGGTGCCTGTGCAGGCCGTGGTCAGGACAGGTCTGCGACGAGTTGGGAGGAGGAAAGGCGACGTACCGAGGAAATACCGTATGATGACTGTCGCCTGTTCGAGCGCTGTATCATATGTAGCTTCCATAAACGTCGTCCACTCTATCGAACGCAGAAGTAACATCTCCACATTTGAAGGCTCGGGTTGCAACGCGATAATAGACGGCAAGGGTCCCCTGAGTTGTGGAAGATGCTGTATAATGCCACGAGATCCATGGGCTCAGCGGGATCATCGACTGCAGACGAAACAAAACACACCTCGAACGCTTTTTCGATCGTCCGTTCAGCTGTGACGATAGCAACGGTGTTCATGTCTAGACCGTGGTCGCGGGCCCGTCTCAAAGCCAACCGTCGCTCCTTGATATCCGCCGAGAGATCGAGCGAGGTGAGGAACATGGCGTAGCGCTCTACAGCGTTGTCACCCAAAGCACCAGCATACATCGCTATGAGCTCTCTTTGACCGGCGGCCTGGATGAGATGATGGGACTCAGCCCTTTGGCCCATGTGGCGTGCTGGATAGGACTGACCTCTAACACCTGGAGATATGCTTCCAAGATGACCTGAGTCGCCAGAGGTGGTGTATATATATCGATCATTTGCAGAAAGAGACATAGGTGGGCGAAGAAACGGGTCATGGTTGGGTATCTGATGCAATGTCAGAGGAACCACTAAACATGCAGTGGCGGGACGCACTCGGATGAATCTGGGTCATACATGCCATCTCTCAAACCGGCTGCAAAGGTGTCTAACAACGGCTGTATGCGGTTAAGGATGATGGCAAGTTGAGATACGTGAAACGCGTTATCCGCCGAAGGTCTGTCGCAAAGTCAACGAGAGTAAGGAAGAGGGCAATATGAATCTTACCCGTCCTCGACCACCACACCACCCAGCGTTTCCAGCGCAGAAGTGACTTCCTTCTCCCATTCGGCTTCCTCCTCTTCGTCTGTGTTATCCAGAGACACTGGCGTCTCTTCTAGTGCTGCTAAACTGCCTTCCCAAAAACACCCCTTGAGCCTCATCATTTCCGAGCCTTGCTTCTCTTCGCACAGAATGCTGATTTGAGCCCAAAGATGATCTTCCCATGTACGACACGCTGACTTGAGGACGGTGAACGTCTGTGGCGTAGGTGCGAGCGCTGCATACACCACTCGCTCCGGATCAGAAAGGTTAGACTGTAAAGAACGCGTTAAAGACAACAGGACCGGGATATGAAAGTGAACTCACGCTTAGGGCAGCACGTACGCAGGTTGATTTCCAGAGGCGTCTGCGTTGGTTTCCCTGCCATCCCTCAGCATCATCCTCATCATCCAAGCCATCGTCACGCTGCTCGTTTGCTTCGCACCACAATCAATCCAGTACACTCCATCCAAGATGATATCGAGACCGACCTATTGCTCGCCATTGAAACAACAGCGATCCTCGAATACTAGCAGCTCTCCACGGCTGATGTGCTCTCCGACATAGCTCGACCGCGTCGTCCAGCCGTCCAGCTCGAATGAACGAATAGACAGCTTGCGCAAGTGACTTTTCGAATGCCTAGTGTGAGTTCATGTCAGTACGTGTCGATTCGTGTGCCCAGCTTGCGTACCGCGTCATCGGCAGCGAGTGTCCTCCCATCTCCCCGATTCACTGCATCGGGGTCCATCTCTCTCACCAGACCCTCCCTCATACCCGCACCCGTCCTCAATCCCTGCATCACGCTGTGTTTTGTAAACTTCCAGTATCCGGTCGTGACTTCGGGATGCTGAACCGTGGACGCTGTTTCGTGTAGCCACTCTCGGACGACGACGAGTTCGGAGAGGAGGGGTGAGGCGTGCATGATGGCCTGTGCGAGTGTGGACGTGGGCGTGAATGGGTTTTGGGCGAGCAGAGTTTGGGGGTGCGGTTGCGATGCGGGCTCCATTTTGCGTGCGCTGTGTGACGGTGGACGTCAGCGACGAGGTTCTCGTGTCCAACGACGCGCACCTACGGCATCAAGGCCTGGAGGAGCCCCCAAGTATTGGCTTCCATACGCAGAGCGTCCAATTCTGCTTGAGAGACATCTGCCGACGCTGTTCGCTCGAGCTCGTCAATTCTAGTAGCATGACTGGACGTGAGTGGACTCTCGGATGTGTGATACGAAACGCACTTGTCGCGACACAAATGCCGCAGTCTTGGAGCGAAGCCAGTTGAAGGATCGAGCAGAGCTGCAAGGTCGTCTTTGAGGTCCTGACATGCTGTGAGGACCTCTGCACACGCTGCGTACAGTGTTTCTGACATTTATGTTGTAGTCAGAGGGACGGGCGTCTGTTTGGTACACAACAACTACTAGGTAATTGTACACTGCGAGCTACTGAAAACCTCATGCACCCCACTCTTCGATGGATTCAACCTCGGACGCAATGATGGTTTGATCAGGGAACCACCCCCATTTCGTGAACTCGATGCGGGACTCTCCAAGTATGCCAGTGCGGACAGACACACCCTCATCTTCGAGAGCATGTTTCTGGAGTGCACCTAGTCCGCCATGGTCAGCCACGATACCAGAGGTGGATACGACTCGGTGCCAAGGTGCACTTGAAGATGTTTGACCGAGAAACTTGACCACTGAGGACACAGAATGAGATGGGGCGGGTCGAAGAAATGGGTGGACATACGTTGGTTGACACGCCTAGCTTGACGAGGTGCACCCGCCAGTTTAGCGATGTGCCCGCACGACGTGACCTTTTGCGGGGGAATCAGCTGGATAAGATTGTACACCTGTCAGGGAGTCAACTTATCAGACACAGCCAACGAATGGCAGGCATACGCTAGCATTGAACTGTGCTGCATCGTCCATTTGGCGGGTGCGAGGACGATATCATCGAGGGTATCTTGTGCATGCTTTATATCGCTGCGCTGAACATTTACACTGCCAAGGCGTTCCATGGATACCGGACAGAATATTTCGATCATATCGTCAAGTACAGCACCCGTCCTGGTCATACATAGCCTTGTGTGTCCCACTACGTACGCCAAGTCAGGTTTCCCCGTCCATTTGGATTTCTCAGTTCAGCTTTACTCTGAATCGCTACCGATGTCCCTTATGATGGTCAAAGCCTTCCACTCCTGCAGCGGGTCTGCGCAACCACTTTGACCAGGCACATTCACCGCCAGCTACTATCAAGGATGTCAGAGTCTCCGATGGACGGGACGACCCGTTCGGCTTCATAGGTTCAAGTCTGACACGGAAGCCACTACAGCAAAAACCTACTTCGATCATATACTTTTATTGATTCGACGCGGATAAGCTTTGAAATAGGTCTACTCTTCCCTCTTCCCTGCATGTCACTGATAGAGACAACATCGTGCAAAGGGCCCATACGCACCAAGACCAGACAAACGACGACACGTTCAGCCCAACAAGCCAGCTAGCTCGCCCGAGGACGCGAAGTACAAGAAGAATCCGAAGCAAGATCACAACCAATGGAACCAGTTGAGCGGGTTCTTCTAGGTATCGCATCCCTGCAAAGGACCGTCACGGTAGACGATGTCAACCTTCCCTCATCTTGCCTTAGGGCCCAAGAGCAACGAGAAACCTAAGACCGGGGGCCAGATGCGAGGTCTCGCGGTATCGGACCTCGAAGGGGTGAAACGACGCATGCCCCTCCACATCTCCGAATCAGACAGGACCTTCCAGCAAGCCGAGGATGAGGACGAAAACAACACGCCTCCACCGCAGGACATAGATCCGACTACGGCGACGATCCTCCAGACCGGACGCTTATGCTTTCGGAACCTTGCGTTTCCGTGTACAGATACCGAACTACGGGGGCCCCTTCAGTCGTTCGGCGAAATAGAGCAGGTATCTCGCTTGAAGTTATATGACTTGCGTATTTCGTTTCCTCCTCCTTTGTCAAGTTCAAGAAGTCATCTCCTCCGCTGGCGCACTCGATAAGAGCCTATTCTAAGGTCGACCATTGCATATCCTTCCCGCCGTAGAGCATACAGGCAAACTCGAGGTACCGGAAGGTTATTGAAGGAGGATCTTTGTCAGTTTCGAGGCACTGGGCGTACTAGGAAAGCATTCAAGAACATGCAAGAGTTTGATCTGGACGGGCGTGCTCTCCATTTGACATTTGCAGGACGCGGGTAAGAAGATTCCAACGATAAAGTGACGGCGAAAGCATGGCCGTCCAAGATGATTGTGAAGAACGTGCCGTTCGAGGCATCGAAGAAGGATGTACGGGAGCTGTTTAGGTAGGCGACGTTTCTTTCTGCCTTTTGGCGATTCGATCTTATTACACACAGCACACATGGCACGACAAGCTCAGGTCTGTTTGACTACTAAAGAAATTTGACTCTCGATCTCGCCGGTTTGCATTCCTCGAGTCCCTGACGCGTCGAGAAGCCGAAAACGTATTGATAGCACTCCAACATACGCACTTACTCGGTCGACACCTTATATTGGAGTGGGCCGAGGATGTTGGGCAGGATATGGAATGCCTACGGACGAAATGGAGGGGCAGAACTCCCTGGTAGAATGCGGAAGCTGCGTATTGACGAGGATGAGTCTCATATTGACGTCCTACGGCGCGCTTGACTGAAGTCGAATGGCTATTCGCCAATGATATCCTGAGAATCTTGGAAATCAGCGCGTTGCATGCATCAGAATACCAATACTTGCGTGCTTACGAAGGCTATATCACCCCTCCTCCCTTCCTCTCCTTTCACAAGTTCCTTCGCCGCTGCCGGCGTTCCATCACCACCCTCTAACTGTAACTAACCCTGAATAGGTTTCTGTGCCAGCCTATTCACCGAGAAAATGACCGAGCCCAAGCGGATGAACCTGCTGCGTTTCGAGGGGAAAGACAGTGGGTGGGTTTCGGGGAACGCAATTCTGCGATGTCATGCATAATGCAGATGGTTATTTAGTGGCACTCAGTTGATCCTTAGCTTCCTCGATCTAATGGCCTCTCGACCGAATTCAGTGCTTGCGCCAACTTTAGATATCGACCCTGGTGTAACACGTTCATCAGCTTATGGTAAGTTGGTTCTGAATGCGAACTCTACGTGGGTCCTTTTGTCGATCAATTAGTTTGCGGTCTTGTCTGTCCGCATTTTTGTCTGACCTTCCCATCAGTGATCCGTGAACGCCATATCTGCAGCGTTCGACGGAGGTTATCCTGCGTGATGATCATGACACCATCCTCTTCCGCGGTTTGTTGATACAGTTTCAGTTGTATACTATCAAGTCCCTTATATGCAGTGTGGGTGTCCCTTTCGGACGAAGTCTCCTGGAAAAAATTCAGCCAGCTTGTACGCCAGCACTTACATGGATGAACATGCCTCCAAGTGCCGCTGCATCCAGACCACATCTCCAACTGGTTGGATGATAAGTCACAGCAATCGATATCGAGTATCGTCGGGTTAAAACATACGGCCCTTGGGAGGGTGTGAGATGTACCCTGAGGTAGAATAGCAGAGGAAGGGGAGGGCACACCATCACACCTCACAGAATATGTATATCACCGTAGACCAGCCACAAGGCCAATTCAAATGCATGATTGATGGCGAAACAGCTGATATTGCGTCCATGGTGGTTGTCTACCCTAACGGTTCCTGAAATAATCAAGGACGTGCAAGCCCTCACTCTCAACGCCGTAATCCCTGACAAGGACAGAATACCTGCTTAACGTCCTTGTGAGGGCTTCCTACCTTGTCGATTTTCCACAGGCCCGCCCACGTAGCAAGCACCTTGGGGTTGGCGCCGACTGGGATCAAGTTGATCTTGTGTTTTGACTTCGGTGAGCTATTTGGCGTCCGTGCAGCTTTCGACGAGGGCACGGAGGTCGCCTGGCGTTTGTCCAGTGCCTAGGTGGCACGTTCGCGATGTCCACGGGCGAGTCGCATACTAGAGTGCTCGTCAGAACTTGCTGGACGACCGTTGGTGCCGCGAATATCGTTAGCTGATGTTGTTGGGGCTCACCTGAAGAGAGTCTTCAACGTAGTCACCTCGATGGCCAATGTCTCCTGCTGTGTTACTCAGTCAGCGCGGCTCAGTGCCAACAGTTCGTAGATTAGAGTTCACACAATACATACACCTCGATCTCTAACTCGGGATCCTCCGGTATAGACTTTGTTCTCTCCTAAGTGAACACTCAGCATGGTTGGTACTTTGGCTTGCGAACGAAACAACACGTCACTGATGTGGTTGTCTTAGAGTCTCGCGTTCGTCAATGCGCTCGAGTCTAAAGAACGTACGCGTCGTCGGATTTGTCACTGCGCTTTCGGATGATAAAATCCAATTTCTTTCCAGCCCATGCCGACGAGGTGTGGAACGTCGCGTGGACATCCAATGATACCGTGGTATCTGGTTCCGCAGACGGAACCGTCAAGCTGTGGGACTCTACGTCCGGTCAAGTATCACTATCGCGTCCACCGCATAACCTCGCTATCGTGTCGCTGTCGGTATCCCCAGATGCTCGGTTTGTACTGTATAACACTCTGGAGGGGACGACGTGTCTGTGGGATATTCAATCGGATAGGATCGTAGGGAAGCACGAGAGTTACGACCGTTCGACGGGCGATGGTGCGGAGCCGTGTAAGTTCTATCTACTATCTAGGAGATCACCTTCGAGTTAACGAGTTTCCGCGTGTACATGCATCAGCATGGTCCGTATCCCTCAATCCAAAGGGTGGGACGTATGCTGCGAGTAGCGGATCGGGGAACGTGAACGTGTTCTCTGCGAGTCCCGATTCATTTGGTGTCAAACAAGCCACCCTCGTCAGCGGCAAATCCAAGTACGGTATGGTATGCAAATACGTACGTATCTTTCCCTCCGTCTCCTCTCTGTGTTTGGCTGGCTACGTAGATAGCATACACGTACTTCGCATGCCCCCGCTTGCTGGTTTACTTTTTGACTGACCCCGCATATAGAGCCCGGATGGTCGTCGAATAGGCCTCTCCCTCGAAAACGGCCAGCTCTTCATATTTGATATCAACTCCCAATCTCTTACAGCTACGTACTCCTCACACGCGATGACAGTACGCGACTTCGCATGGTCATACGATAGCAGTGTTCGTAATGTGTTTCCGTACCTTCTTACCGTTTACCATCTAACGTTTCCTCCTCTCCGACCTTCGCCATCGATTAACGTCAACTGCTCCGCAATCCGCGATCCGCGATTGGGGTGCTCAGTTGCTACTCACCGCATCCGACGATAAGCGCCTCACACTCCATGACGTCCGATTGACGCCATCCGGAAAACCAGGTTCTGGAGCTGTAGCTACACTGGTTGGACATTCTTCGTGGGTGCTCAGTGCGGATATATCTCCGGATAGTCGTCTCGCCGTATCCGGGTATGTCTTATTCTCTTTCCCTTCCTATCCTATCTTCCTCATCGCCTCTCATCTCACTTGCTCATCTCGTATCCCTCGTATCTCACGGCATCCACACAGTTCTGCCGATAAGTCTATTAGAGTCTGGGACCTCTCTGCCCGCTGCGCGGTGTCGACGACTCACGAGCCCGGCGAGATTTGGAGCGTATCGTGGCGCCCGAAACCTGCTGCGCCAGGCTCAACAGGTGCATTCGTGAGTGCCGGCCAAGACGGGTGTGTGAGATGGTGGAGGAGTGCTGGGGTTTCGGGGATGTGAAGACGTGTCGTCTACCACTTGTAACATTTTTCTTGTCGGGAGTCTGGTCAGTTCATCTTCTGTTAGCTGTGGTGTCCACTCGAATATCCCTCACGATGTTCAGCATCACCGGATCATGTTCGTATCCGGGGTTTACATAGAATATTTTATCTGCCTTCTGATCAATCCAAGCGACGTCGAGGCACCCCAAAGCGAAAGTACATTCTTTGCAACTTCACGGCTCGTCGTCTCGCATTCATAGGAGACAGGGATGTATGTATGATTTGTGCTTCTGCTATATACCTCCAGCGGTCAAGTCATCTTGAGATGACACTCCTTAGGCAAAAAAAAAAGGTGTGTACCAACCCACGACTGTAAGTGTTGTTAGAGGTCAAGGGGGAAGTTCTTGACCATTGGTTGAGTGATGTGTGGGATGGAGACTATCTATAACCAATCAGTACGGTAGCATATTGTCGGACCCACATACCGAATTTCACCAATCCGTACGTAGGTGGCGCCCTGCCTTGGCCTGCTGCAGAGTCTAGCAGTGAATCCATATCGACATCCATCGGTCCAGAGAGGGTATCGGCACATGCCAGCATTAGGGTAATTCGGAGTTGAAATCGATGGCGGATTTCCCATCGATTTCAACGTGGATTTGGGTGTGGACTTCGAACGCGAAATCGATGCGAAATCCGTTTTCAACTCTGACATACTTGGATTTCGCATGGATTTCGCTACCACACCCTATGCGGAGTTCGAAAATCGCGCACACACAGGCCTGAAGCCGCGGCTCACGGCTTTTCAAAACATCAGGCCGGGCCCAGCGCAACACTAAACATGTTTTGTCTCTTGGTGTTGCCCTTCACACATATTTGCGCAAGGTGATTGGAAGGTTGTTCCCTAAAAGAGGTTGGGCCCGAAGTTTACTGCCTAAAGTAGGAAGTCTTAGGGCAAAAAGCGCAAAAATTTGTAGCACGAGTGTCCAGCTTTCCACAGGTATCTGAGTATGATTCGGTGTACATACGAATGAACTGACTCATTTGTGTAGTTTATCTCCATGAACTATGTACTTTGAGGCGTAGTTAGCCAGCCAATTTATCCAATCCATTCCTCAACCAGGCTCCTACACAGCCCTTCCTCTCCTTTCTACATCCCTTCGTGGTTGACGCGTTTCTTGTCCCACGCCCAGTCGAATCTCGTGCCCTTTTGCGTTGCTGCCACCTCCGCTGTTCAGGAGATATAGCCTGTTTTGTGGAGAGAAGTAGGGTAGGATTGTTTTGCTGATAACTTGGGATCAGGTGTTTCTCGTGGTTCCTTTGTCTGCATTCTCCCCACATTGCCTGCGTCTGTATCCCAAAGTTTCATACCGTTCCGCCGAACAGTTGCCCGTCGGCACACTCTTCTTCCCATCTCTCCATTCATGTCCAGTGCATTCTCTCCCATTTTTCAGCCGGTGTCTCGCTTTTACAGGTCACTGTACCACTTGAACGAGGGCTCTCGAACAGTGTATTTTATGTCGCCGCCGTCGTCCTGGTTGTGGGGATAGTCGAACTTTTGTGGATGAGGGTGCCTTCAGACGGTTTTGCCCGACATCAGGAACAGGTGCACTTGTTAACTTGGTTTTTTCAAAGGTTTTTGTGTTATGTATTCTACGCATTTCCCTCTGCCGTATCCTTCGCATTTTCATGTCCATCACCCTGGCTGCTGCCTTTGACGGCTTCCTGACCTCCTTCCCCTGCTGGCTATGGCTTTACATGCACCATATCTTGACTGTCTCTCTGCGGAGCCTCTCACTTTTCACGCACCTCGTACTACTGGACGAAAGCTTGCTGATGGTGTACCTTACGATGCGAACGCTGTCCTGGTTGCGGAGATATGGCAACCTTTGCCCCCAGAGGACGTTTCAGACAATCTTGCGGGGTATCTCGGGAATGGAGGGGTCAATTGGTTTGATCCCTGTTGCTCTGTATTCACTCTGGGTCAACCACCTTTCGGTAGCTACCTGACTCGCAAAGATGACAAAATTTGATAGCTGAATATGGTTATGTCTATACTCTAGCTAGTAGGGTTTTCCCTCCGAAGCCGCTGGCGTGCTGCGTTTACGATGGCAATTGGGAGGCTGACAATTTCGGAAGCTCTTCCAGTCAGCCACCTGCTAGCAGCTTGGTCAGTACGAGTAGTAGAGATATCTACAAGTTACCCGTCATTCAATTCTACACCGAGGGTGCTGACACTTCCATTACAAATAATGTTTCCCAGGCCTGGCTTGTAGGACCTTTCACACAATCAAACTGGCGGGTTGATAATTCACAACTTATGAACTAAAATTCCGTGTAGCTTCCAACAAACACACAAGCAAGATCCATGACCAGAAGTTTTCTGCCATCAAGGGAGGCAACTTTGCCATGTACAGGTTGCCTCTTTGATAGCAACACCGGTGTTGCAGCTGTGTGCCGAAGTAAAGGCTAAGCATATTTTTCTGAAGCGAGTGGCTCTGGTCATGTCCTAAGCAAAGAATTTTGCATGCAGTACAAGTTACATCATCTGACATTGACAACTGGGATGAGACAACACTAGAGAGAGAACATCTTCCTTCAAATTTGTTATAGTCCTTCATAGCACGACCTTCAGCCAACTTGTGGATGATAGGCCAGTGGGGGTGTGCGAGTAAAAAGTCCTTCGCGAAGTAGAGATCATACTAGACAAACAGGAGGGCATACCACAATGGAGTAACATAGAGTTCGCCATCACTAAGCACCAACTTCCTCATCTTCCTCACCATCACCCCAGCGTCTTTGCCAATTCCCTGCAGCAAAAAAAGCATGTCAGATCACTCATCATACTACTTGCCAGAACACGGCACACACAGCACTTCTTTTTGTTCCAGATTACTTCTCGTCAATAAAGAATGTGACTGTACCACATGAGCACAGGAAGGTAGGATGAGTGGATAATACCCATACCATACAATGGATGCGCGTGAGGGTCAAATGAGGAGACACTGGTTCTGACGCTCTTTTGCTCTGCTTCAATGTGCACTACGTTGCTTGCAGAAAATCCACAGAGGACATAGATATGTATCTTCACTACCTTCCCATCAGTGTGGGAACCGCTAAATGTGAACTTGGCCTCTGTTCCATATGGGCCTGTTTGTGTGCATGGTCAGAAATCATTTTAGTACATTATCTGCGCTCGTGAGCTGAGAACTTGCCTAACTTGTCCTTGACTTGGAAGGTGTCTGATGTCGAGCGTGCCGGGACTAGTCCTTTATTTGGCTTTCGTAACAAATAACCTGAGATGATTTCTGTCTCGCTGAGCTTCAAGTCGACATCGGTAGCATTGCTAATCTGGAACTCGGAAGAATAATCACCCATTGCGTTGAAGTAAGGTTGGCTGAGAGTGTATGTTCTGAGGGTGGTGTTTGCCTTCAACAGATCGGTGAGCACCAAACCTTTATACAGAGGTATCCAATTGCCTAAATGTCATGCTGAAGTCCGCCGAACATATATTGGTGGATACATAGTAAGCACGATCATCTGGACATCCATGATATCACTCCATAGATGTCATGCTGAAGTCCGCCGAACACATATTGGTGGATACATAGTAAGCACAATCATCTGGACATCCATGATATCACTCCATAGATGTCATGCCGAAGTCCGCCAAACACATATTGGTGGATACATAGTAAGCACGATCATCTGGACATCCATGATATCACTCCATAGGATCCTGTTCGGCAGAATCTGTATCATATCACCCAAATCAGTCAAGGCCTCGCCGTGTGGGGCCAGGCTATTTGGTTCAATAGACAGACATACTATGACACAACACATTTTTTGAGATTTGGGACCGGTTTTAATGACAAACAGAATGTCAATCTTGTACTTGAAATATAATTTTCCATTTTAGGAAAAATTGAGGCTTCAAATAATGTACCAAATTATATGTGAATGCAAAATTTAAATATTGCTTCACATTTAGGTCAACATTTAAACCTGGTCAAAATGCAGATAACTTCCCTTTTAGGAAGGTTGTTGACATTTTGTCTAGATCTAAATGTTGATCTAAATGTGAAAACAATATGTAAAGTTTGAATCCACATTTAATTTGGTACAACATTTGAAGTTTTCACATTTCCTAAATGACAAATTATATTTCAAGTACAAGATTGACATTCCATTTGTCATTAAAACTGGTCCCAAATCTCGAAAAATGTGTTGTGTGAGTCCATTGATATCAAGTTGTGTATGTAATAGCCATGGGGCATCTTCCACTCATTTCATCGATACCCCCCAGTTATGGATGATACCTAAACTAATCTCGGTACAGTGCATTGTTTAGCCCTAGTGCTCTGACAGATTCATGTTTGTGGTTGTTGTCCAGAATCAACAGGGAATGAACCAGGTACTCCTTGTGCAACGTTGGAAGGTGGGTTCATTGTGGGATGCTTGGGCGTCTCGGTGGGGGGAGTCATTACATCCGATCCAGTAGACTGTGTCCACGCCCAGATACATATGTGCTGTAGGTTCCTCTATGATCAGTAGATGCACGCCTTCTTCTATAGTTATGAATCACACATGACATCAGTGACATCTTCTTCTGTAGTCACTGATGTCCGATGCCGAAGTCTGCTGAGCACATATTAGTGGGTACATAGTAAGCACGACATCTGGACTTCCATGATATCACTCCATAGGATCCTGTTCGGCAAAATCTGTATCATATCACCCAAATCAGTCTTAAGGCCTCGCCGTGTGGGGCCAGGCTATTCGGTTCAATAGACATACTATGAGTCCATTGATATCAAGTTGTGTATGTAATAGCCATGGGGCATCTTCCACTCATTTCATCGATACCCCCCAGTTATGGATGATACCTAAACTAATCTCAGTACAGTGCGTTGTTTAGCCCTAGTGCTCTGACAGATTCACGTTCGTGGTTGTTGTCCAGAATCGACAGGGAATGAACCAGGTACTCCCTGTGCAACGTTGGAAGGTGGGTTCATTGTGGGACGCTCGGGCGTCTCGCACAACGCGGTTAGCAGAATTTAGCACAGGTGTAAATGTTGTGGGAAATGTGAATCAGAAATTATAAATTTAACCTGATGTTTGTGCACTGGCATAATTTGAAGTATTGTTGGTCGAAAAAATGAAGGTAAAAACTTGACAAGGAAACGGTCATGCTGCCTAGGTGAACATGTTGTCGTAAATGTGAAGCTTTAGCACCGGGAATATGGACATGAAAACTTCAAGTTTTGCCTTCAGGTTCATGACCGGACTAAACTTGAAGTTTATTCAGGGCGGGAACAGGGGTGAAAACTCCAAATACTCGTGAACAATAGGCAAGCAGTCAAAATTTGAAGGAAAATCATGTACAAAATGTAGTATCAATTTTCATGTATTGTCCACAGATTAAATGAATTGCCCACTGATCGCCCGATGGTGGTGCGATCATCACCTGACTCTGTCCTGCCGTCAAGTAAAAACATCGCCATTGGTATTGTACAAGTCGATTCCGCTATTTAAATCCTACCACCAGCTTCCCCAAGTTAGCGCCTTGGTAGGCATACTAGTATATACAACGTGTTCAACCGATTGATCCAACCTGCATAACCAATCTTCACACAAATAAGTGGTACGATAACAAATAGCAAACTAGGGAGGCTCACCGAATCAACGGAAGTAGAGCATTTACACAACTGCTACTTTCATCCAAGGGAACAGTGCAGTCGAGATCTCCAGTGATTCCTTCTGGCGTTCAGTAAGGCCGGCAATCCAAGCACCATCATATAAGGCAAGTGGTAGTTCTTTAACAGCGTCCCGCTTAGTTGTAGGGTTTTCGGTTGCATGTATCCTATGTAGGGGGTGCAAACCCTGCGGGGAAAATATGTCAATGTCAACCATACGCTGTAGATCCACGATTTCTAATTTGCGGTCAATGTTTCGACGCCAGCTCATGGTTTTTACACGGAGAACGTTCTCCACTCCATTCTCCACTGCACTCTCCTCAGAGCTCATGCCATGCTCGCCTAAGGTCTTGATGAGGCGTCCAAGCCATTGCCAACTAGGTAAATCGTTGTCATAGGTGTCAGATTTGAGGGCAGCGATGTGATCGAGAATCAATTTTCGGCACTCGTATTTCTAAGAGGTAGTTAGCATATGCTTGATTAAAATTTTTGGGCAGGCCTACATTGCGACGGCAGGTCGCCTGTCTACTCTCCTTGCCAGCCTGTGTCCGCTCGTTGATTAGACGAGCTTCGACCTCGCCCAGCGTTTCGAGGTGACCTGTAGCTGCCACTTTAGGCTGTGCATTCCTCTAGATTGTATGCAAGCGTTTGTAGCAGTCCCTCAGAATCTCTCTGATATAGTTATCTGATTTCTTAATTGGCCAGTTTTCCTCCCTGCAGCGTGACTGCAACTCCTGAAGAAGTAACTCAAGTAGAAAGGCATTCCATGGGGATGCATAGTTTTGTGAAAGATCAAATGCAATCGTGTTCTCATCGGGTGTTGGACCATCTTCATGTTCGTAGGCATGAACATCATGTACAGAGGCTGGCTTATGAGTGATGAAGTCAACATCTTGGGTGATATAAAGCCTCGCCTTGAACAGGCGACGGACCTCGGCCTAACAAATTATCAGCGACAGAAACTTCAGGATGGAAACACCTACCAGAATGAAATCACGATGGTGACTGGGCTCTGTAGCTTTCTCCAGAGCCACCTCCCTATCTTCCTTCCTTTTGCGATGTGGCATGTGCCTACGATTTGGGAAGGGCTGTAGTGTACCACTGATTTTCAGAAGGATGTTATGCAGCGCTGTTGCTAAGCCTTCAGCAATCGCATTCTCCATTACTGACTCAGATGTAGACATGATAGGGTTCCTAGTATCGTCGTCGTCATCCTCAGTAACGGAGATATTGTCTGGTCTAAGCTCAGGTCCTGAAGGCCTTCCAGTCCCGTTATCATTATCATCCTGTTTTGTGCGTCAGGTTAGCGTCAAGTAGCCTGCTGACTTGACGTGTACGCATATAGGTGATACTTACATCAATCAGCACGCCAACAAGACGTGTTCGCTTGGAGGTCCCTCGACCTCTCCTGATACATTTGATCGCATCTATGTTGGGCGTAGTTAGTGATGTCCGGGGCTGTGGTCGGGTCAGTGAAGATGAGGGTTGCGCTGGTGTGCGTGGCAGTGTTGAATAGCACGGCGATTGTTGCATAGACATGCATAGGGTTGAGCTTCCGGCAGTTTGCTTTGGCTGTCCCTCGTGGGCTCTAGCAGTGAGCTCCGGTAATTCCATGTCCACGTCATCCTCTAAGGACGTTGGCAGAGCCTACAAGATTTGGTGTAAATGTCTGCAACTTGAAGAGATTACGTACCGGTTTCCGGGAACATGAGTGACGCTGCTCGATATTGGCCAGTTCTCGCTCCTTTTCAGCCTAGTAGCCATATCACACCAATACTGCCACATTATGAATTTAACGTTTGACAAACCTGGAGTGATTCTTTCAACCTTGTAATTTCCTCTTGAATGCGACCCTCCATTTCAGCAGTCCGGTTTGCTTGTAACCTGTCCACTTCTGTGCGCATGCTCAACTGACCAGCCGTCAGGAGCTTCATTATCCATAAAATGTCTGATGTACTCACTTCGAGTTGGTGGCAAAATCCATCAAGCTGTGCGGTGTATCGCTGGGTTGCAGCCTCCTGAGCTTTTGTGTGTTCTTGACTTTGTGACTATTCCTGACCAATGAGTAGTGAATGAGTACCAGATGGAAGTTCATACCTCCAGTACACCTCGGAGTGAGTTCAGCTCATTGTTTCGTTGTGTGAGGAGTTGCTCCAGAGCCTGCTTCTCGTTGTGGGAGTCTTGCCGCATTGCTTGTACAGCTTGGTCCAACAATTCTCCATAATATCGCCGTAATGCTTCCTGGAACTCTTGGTTCACCTAAAAATTATTGAGCACATTTGAGAGTTTTCAGCCAGTCTGTACTTACTTGTACATTCTTTTTCCGGAGTTTCATTCTGAGTTGGTCGATGAGGTCCTCTTTGGCAGACAATTCCCCTTCTTTGGCATACAATTCCTTGCGGAGTGACAGAGAATAGTCAACCTCATCATGGCGACACTTGTCAGAGGCCACGGCCTAAGACGTGTGAGCAGGATAGTAAGCTCTGATGATACTGCACGACATACCAGGACAGGCTTCTTATTAGCAGGGGCGAGGTGCGAGTCCGTTGGTCTTTTGGAAGTTGACGGAGCTGTTTCTCCCAGGTCCATGGGAGTTTCCGGTTCTGCAGGCCTGCTGGTGTCTACATTTGGTATGTATTCTGGCTCCGGTGTAAAGATTGATGATAAAAGGAGTGTGGGAGGAGCCTAGAATAGACTCCTGTTGGAAGGGGGTCTCAGTTTGACCCAGGAGGCTTGAGTTGCCTGGTAGAGGGGTCAAAGAGTAGAGGAAAAGACCAAAAACGCGCCCTAAAACCCAAGAGAGACTCAAGAAAACCTTTATAGAACATCAAGGGAGGAGAAATAATATTCTGAGCCCTCAGGCTCAGAATTCCGTCTATCTTGTCTGTGGTGGTACATCTATTATTGTTTCTAAGTATGTACAGGTGCTCAAAGTACTCGCGCGGGCTTATGTAAGCCACAACGCGTCCAAACACAAAGTAAAAAGATAAAGAAAAGGAAAGAAAACAGACCAGTAAGTAAAAACAATGAAATAAAACAAAATACCTAGTGGAGAGGATACTCTCCCTACATCCGAGGGTGGCTTCGGATAGTGACTGTCCCCAGTCACCACGTACCGAGCTGTATCACAAAGCGAGACCAGGGATATCCTCCTTGAAACAAAACTCGAAGTCAAAACTCAAAAAAAAACGCGAACTCGAAGGTGAAAGAGACCATAAACAAACAAAAACATGAATGAGAAGGGGTACCCATGCAGCAGGAGAGGGTGCCAGAGTGGCCTTGAGGGGCAATGAGGGGACTCGAGGGGGTGGCTTCAAAGACGAGAGGGACTCGAGCCTAGACAGGCCTTGGAAGGTGACTCGAGGGGGAAGGACAGCTGTGCAGAGGGGCAACACAAGCCTTCGAGAGGCTCTGATGAGCCTTGGGACTCTACTCGAGGGTGGGACTGGGCTCGAAGCGGCAGATCGCTCTCGAGGGGGACATGGGACTCTCGAACTCAAAAGGCGCTCTGGGGTAGTCTCGGGGTTGACTCAGAGCTCAAAGGGGAAGGCTTTGCTGTCAAAATCACAGCCTCATGAAGGAGGAGCAAGGTTCTGCAGGGGGCTCGAGATCCGAGGGTGGCTCAACAGAGCCCTCGAAGCAGTTTTGAGGCAGGGGGAACAAACCTTCTAGCACTCTAACAACCTACTGAGTGCACACACAACTTCCAATCCTCTCTCGAGCTATGAAGCAAGTGTGGAAGCTAAGTCACCAGCCTGCTATCCGGGACACACCACCGTGGCTAAGCCACAGTGTGCCACGAGCCTGCATAAGTGACTTGGCAAGGAAATGAGCTGCTTGGAGCCAGCTCGGGGGAGAAAGGGAGGTCCTTTGATGTTCGAGGGGATGCCTCAAAGGGGAAATGAGGGGGGAGCTTCGTGCTCGAGTGTGCCTCCCTGGGAGCATCTTCTAGAACGAGACCGAGAGTGCTCCACAGGGGTATCCCAAGAGTAAGAACTGAACAGATAAAACCAACATATATTTCACAAAGTGAATACGACACAAGCAGGGAGGGTGTAGGGGTACAGGTGCATCTGAGGGAAGCGTCTATGTCATGATTGCGTCTTGACAGGTCTCGGAATGCATCTCGATAGGTCTCAGAAAGCGTCTCAAATACGTTACAATTGTGTCTCGGTAGGTCTCCGAATGCATCTGGAATACGTTAAGATTGCGTCTGGAATACGTTACGACTGCATCTGGAAAGGGGAACAAAGCGGATACATCTGGAATATGATACAATTGCATCTGGAACTTGTTATGATTGCGTCTCGTCTGGATCTCGGAAAGCGTCTCGAACACGTTACGAAGAGGGCACGTCTAGAACACATTATGAACACATCTTGGAAGGGGAACAAAGCGGATACGTCTGGGGTATGATACAATTGCACCTCAAAGGGGGAACGAAGCGGATACGTCTGGGATACGATACGATTGCATCTCGAACACATTACGACTGTGTCTCGGAGGGTCACGGAATGCATCTCGAATATGTTACAAACGAAGCAAATGCGTCAAACAAAGCATCTATGTCACAAACGTGTCTCGAAAGGGTCTGGAATGCAGCTGGGTCTCAAAGCAGCTGGTGGGGTCTCGACAGGGCTTCGACTGACTCTAAGATGATGGGAAACAGTTCCCTACAGCTCGAGAGGGAGCTAAAATGCGAGGGAGAGTGCCAGGGAGCATAAGCTGTGGCAGGGGAGGAGGACGGCAGCGCGCTGGGGAGGAACCGCTCGACAGAATGCTACAAAACTTTGGAGAACAGTAGAGGCAGGCCAGGAGAGCTGGAAGAACGAAGAAACATGGGAAACAGCGCACTCAGTCCCGAGTTATTCCAATTTTCGTCCTACAGAGCCTTTCTCCACAAAAATAAGGATATCTCCAGAAGTACTGAACCGGGCGCGACGAAAAAGGCACCGTTCGAAAGGTCTCGTCGGGTAGGATCAGAATCCCGAAAAGCGAGAGGTCCGGCGCGTCTGGTCACAAGATATCGCGTGCACGAGCTCAAAGGTAGGAGGACAGCAGTGTGTTGGCAAGGAACCACTGGGCAGAGTGCTACAAAACTCCGGGACATCGTAGAGGGCATCTAGGGGTGCTGGGAGACCAAAGAAACGAGAGGACCGGCGCACCAAATCCCGAGCTATGCCAAAAGCTGCCCTACAGAGCCTTCCTCCACAGAATGGGCAATATCTCCAGAACTACTGAAGCGGACGCGACGAGAAAGGCACCGTTCGAAAGGTCTCGTCGGGTAGGATCCGAATCCAGAAAAGCGAGAGGTCCGGCGCGTTGGTTCTCGAGAAAACGCGTGTACAAGCTCGGGGGTAGGGGGAGAAGTAGGGTTACCAGGCAAAACAGCCCCCTCGCGGTGGGCTCCAGATGTAAAGATTGATGATAAAAGGAGTGTGGGAGGAGCCTAGAATAGACTCCTGTTGGAAGGGGGTCTCAGTTCGACCCAGGAGGCTTGAGTTGCCTGGTAGAGGGGTCAAAGAGTAGAGGAAAAGACCAAAAACGCGCCCTAAAACCCAAGAGAGACTCAAGAAAACCTTTATAGAACATCAAGGGAGGAGAAATAATATTCTGAGCCCTCAGGCTCAGAATTCTGTCTATCTTGTCTGTGGTGGTACATCTATTATTGTTTCTAAGTATGTACAGGTGCTCAAAGTACTCGCGCGGGCTTATGTAAGCCACAATGCGTCCAAACACAAAGTAAAAAGATAAAGAAAAGGAAAGAAAACAGACCAGTAAGTAAAAACAATGAAATAAAACAAAATACCTAGTGGAGAGGATACTCTCCCTACACCAGGGTCCACCATACATTGTTGTGTTCCGGTTGCAGAACTTTATGCTGACCAGCAGCATCTATCATCGGGTCAGAGGGAGTGACTGAGGTCGGTGCCTCTGGTTGCGCATGGGTGACTGAGGTCGATGCATCCAGTTGTACATGGGCAACTGAGGCCGATGCATCCAGTTGTGCACGGGTGACTGAGGCCGATGCATCCGGTTGTACATGGGTGACTGAGGCCGATGCATCCAGTTGTGCACGGGCAACTGGGGTCGGTGCATCCGGTGATGCATTGGCTATGGGGGGAAGGGTGTCCAGCTGAGACTGAGCTGGTGCGGCGCCATCGATGCGATCACCAGAATCGCTGATGGATGTCATATCATCGTCAAAGAGGTTATCTTCAGAGAGGGTCTGAATATTCTCCACCTGGCGTGGGGAACGCCATGAGTGCCAAGGGTTGCTGCTGAATAATGGGTTGGAGAGCATATGGGTTGGGTGACGTTGCATGGTGTGAGGTATTTCATTGCAACCCCCTTGTCCTATATATATTGAGAGCAGATTGGAGCAGAGCTGTTAACACAAAACAACTTACACATGTTTAATGTTGTGGGCATGACATAAATTCATTTACTTCATTGGACAATTGCCACTGTCTTGTGTCTTCTAGGATTTAATTAATAATTAGCAGTGACAATGACACACACACACACAAAAATAACAATAGGAGGTCAAACTTTTGAGACATTGCTAAGACTGCACTCTCTAGACAATAAGGGGGAAGTGGGGAAGAAAAGCGGAGGAACGCTTAAAACCCTGGGTATCTTTATGTCGTCTCCTCCAATTGTATGCAACTAAAGCCCCCAAGTCCTCCGAACTATGCCAGTAGCAAAGTCACGACCGGTTCCCGCACTTCACGACAACAGCCCCCACTTATTGCCCATTCTGTCTTCTCAGTTGGAGATGGTTCTTCTGCCAGTGGGGCGGGTGCGCATTAGCGCGTTGGAGTCAATGACTTTGACTGAGTTAGATGTTCTCTTGTACACTAATGTGGAAGCCAGAGCGAAGACTCCCCGGATGGCGACCCCTAGAGCGACAACTCCCAGGGCAATAGCCCCTAGAGCAAAGACGCCAAGTGCGACCACTCCTAGAGCACAAACTTTCGGGGGACAAACACCTGCACCCACAGGGAAACAGAAATTAGTCACTATTGAAAACCTTCCTTCTGACTCAGAGCATTCAGAAAGCTCACCTGCACCGTCAGAGTCGAGTCTGTCATCTCTTGAATCCGAGCTGGGGGCAGACGACAAAATCCCTAAACCTGAGTGGTGAGGTAGGTCGACCTGGCCGCGGAGGTTACAACTTGGAAGAGCAATTGGGCTGGGGAGAAGACGGCTTCAAACGCCTTAAGGTGAGCGTATATTAACCTCATAATGACACTGGCACTCATCTGACACCAACTAGAAATTTGTAAACAAGGCTATTAAAAATCACTTAGATACCACCAAATGTCGAAGCCAACACAATCGCAAAGCGCTGATCACTGTGTGCGACCTGGTAAGCTTATCCATGTTGACAATGATAACTGCTCACTATGGAATGTGCAGGCCACAGTCCGAATTTCCAGACTTAGACGGTTTCGCAAACCACTGGCCCATTTTTGATTTGATTCAGATGTGCCTGAAGTATTTATCTTCGAGAGCTCGGCAGAAGAGGAAAATGAGTACTGAGAGTTCGAGTGACGCAGCGAAGAGCGAAAAGAGAAGGGCTAGATCGCCCAAATCGAAGTCACCCGGGCCATCAAAGAAATAGGTGTATATCGAACGCACATTGATCAGTCTTGTGGTCTATTTTACCGGGATCAATTTATATTGTATATTCGCTGTGAACTGGGAGTAAGAAACAGTCAAAGGAGCGTGGATGTGTCGCACCTCAGTTGCTTTATTCCTAGGTGTGCTTATTCTTGCAATAGACAGGTCTCCCTGCCTTATTCACTGATTGTTTCGATCGCACCAATGACCTCCGCCTTATTTTCAATCATTATTTCAATGATGCCACTACGCCAATGACTAACTGCTAAGCCTAAGACTATGTGGTGGTGACATTGAGAAAAAAAGATTCGTGAGAAAGTACCGGCTGACTTGATAAACTGAACTGTTTGGTTGAGCACGTGATGGTGAACACGTTTTGGAGAGCACGTGATGGTGAGCACGTTTCAGTTTATATGCATTTCAAGCTCCGCAATTTCATTCTTTTCCTCTTCATGTTCTCTCTTCATGACGTAGGTATGTGTAGTACGTGTAGTACGTGTAGTACAGTAGTACCTCTGCGAGACGGAGTCATGTGAATAGTTTCGGAGCATCTTGCGCCCTTAGGCCGTTGTGAAAAGTTAGCAAACAAAGGGAGCATTGCAATGGCATACAATATATTATTGTGGTCGCTATGTGTACCTGCGTTAGGCACTGAGTACTATCCGAGACACGGGGGCATGTGTATGTGTTTGTTTCGGGTATCGTGGGGCTATACTAAAGATTTTGGTCACGTAGGTTGCAACCCAGCAGTCGACTTCCCAACACCCCATATACCGTCCGTGACGCCCTGCCTGCAATGACCAGCAGCAAATTTAATATCACTCCGAGGATGCTTCACCTCCAATCGTTCAACTGGTTTAAACAGTTTGCAGAGGGTGCCATCTTGATGGACACGGCACTAGACAGCATCGAATTCACCCTCGGGTCTAATTTTGACCACGATGAGTGGATGGACCTCGCTTACTGCGTCGTGATGGAACCAGATTGTTGGCGTGATATCGAGAGGGCATTTATGCAGAAGTTGGGCATCGGGGGATCATCCTCTGGTACAGTGTTCCTCTTATTTTTATTCATAGGTACCCCCGTTCTCTTAAATCTCCTTTGCCAGAGTTGAACGCCCCACTACCTGATGTATCACCCCTGTCCGGTGATCAAGAGTCTGCCTCGGGTACACTGTTCTATTTACATTTGATGCTATTCTCTGAATGTCTTCCGTAGATATACGAACTTCTCTGTCCCTGCCCCCAGCCCCAGTTCCATCGGGTGAGACCTCGGGCGATCAGGAGTCGGCTTTTAGTATGTCGCCTCACTTAATTTTGATGCGGTTCTCGGAATGTCCTCCCTAGGAGTACGAACTTCTCCGACACCAGCTTCCCCTCCATCTGGTGAGATCATTTCCAACGTGTAACTCCTAAGATCCTATAGTGACTCCCGTCGTAGCTGGTCCTTTACTCAAAGACCCCTCGGCATGGCGCCTTATGATGGATTGGGCCCAAGATAAGTTTGGGTACGGCGAGCTGGATGATAAGATGCGAGCCTATGGCCCTCGTTATGTCCACGAGGAGTGGAAAGAGCTTATTAACGAGGTGTTCATGCAGTCGGACCCAGGAGCTGAAAATGCTATACCCGCTCCCCTTGTCGTTGAAAGGGCGATGGAATTGCAAGGCATTCGTTTGACAGCTGATTCTGCTCCTGCTCCACCCCTTGGGCCTTCCACTTCCGATGCTTCAACATCGTCCCAAGGTGCTACCCGTCGCCGTCGTTTGTCATCTTCTGGAGCCACTCAGAAAAAGCGTCGTAAGCTGAATGCAAGCATTTTTCTTGATATCGATGCCGAGGACGAGGGCGACGATATAGACGAGGGCGACGATGTAGATGACTGTGTGCGAGGATGAGGAAGGAAATGGAAAAGAAAGATCTATCCGTTATCCTCAGCAAGTTGGACCCTCGGGCAAAGGCTCTTTCCTACGTAACATCGATATCCTTTGCAAACGATTCGACCATGGGACACAGGAGAGCGTGGCCGTCAGGAGTCCGATAGATCCGCAAATCCCAGCTGGTATCTTCCCGCCTCCTCTCAAAAACATTTATATAGTCGATTTTTACTCCGGTATGTTTAAAAATTCTCATTTATGTACCTATTTTCATGCATTGTTAATGCAGCCAGTGCAAGGACATTTGCTATCGAGTACATGAAGTCGCGAGAGTTGGAAGCTACGACATTACTGTGGCTACCTCTCCAGCTGTATGTGGAGGCTTCCTGTCCTCTCGAGGTGCAGCAGAATCTCCCCCCCTCTCATCGTCGATGTCATAAAGACATTGTTCTCCTGCCGCCGCAGGAAGGTACGTCGATCATGGTTTTTAAAGCTCGGCAGATCCTTCCAACCCCAAACTGGGTTCGAATCAAGAAGTCTGCATACAAGGGCGATCTTGGGTATGTCGCAGAGAGCACCGAGGGTAAGGCTGTCGTGCTCGTCGCACCTCGTCAGCTTCCCTATGATTCCCTGGAGGAATCAGGCGAAAGAACGAGATTCGACGTCGAGCTGGCCAGGGTCGCAGACCTGGATCTAGTACCCATCCTAGCTTCCTCTGGTGTCGAGATCGGTTACAGTTGCGATGGGCACCAATTCGTTCACGGACTGCTCAGGCTGCCATTACCGGTCGACACTTTGGAGTTGGTCGAAGTGCCAGCATCCTGATGACATCAGATTTCACGCAGCAGCTGGTATTGACCCTCCGTTCGTCGAACAAACGTTGAACTTATTCTCAGCGCAATTTTGGCGAGAACGGGACATCGTTGAGGTGCGAGAGGGGGACCTCAGGGGCAAGAGGGGGGCGCTTGTCAACGTGGATTGGCACAAACGATCCGCTGTCGTTTTGTGTGATGATGACGCTTTCGAGTGTAACTTGCGCGAGCTACGTAGGGCGTTCAGCGCAGGAGATACAGCGGAGGTTATAGCGGGTCCGTTTTGCGGGGAAAGGGGCTATGTTGTCGCTTTGCATGAGCATACCATCGTCCTGGTCATCATGCAGCCCGATAAAACCTCAGAAACTGTGAGTTGTTATCATTTCTGCTACTCGCCTACTTATAGATTGCAGGTTGAAGTCTCGAGATTTGTCGTGCAGAGCCACTTGCAAGAACATATCTTATCTCTCGGCCCTGCAGACAATGCACTTCAATCAGCCTTCCCGCTTTCAGGGGATGAAGCCTTACCGGGTGACGTCGTACGAGCGCATCGTGGCCCATTCGCTGGCCAGGGGGGAATCATCGAGTGGATTAGTCCCGACGGTAAGGTCTGGGTGTCTAAGTCTGGGAAGGGAAAGAACAAAGAGGATGCTTTGACTGGTGAACGCGACCCAGCTTCCAGTCAGATTATGGTTGCCATGGACGTATCTGACCTCCATGTCGAACGAGCCCCGAACACGCTCACCTTTTCCAAGGATAGGGGTTATAATGTTGCTGTGGGCGATACCGTGGAGGTGGCAAGGGGACAGTGGCGTCACTCCGAAGGCATAGTGAAGACAGTGGATTTAACCAAAGCTAGCCTTGATATTGTGCGCCCAGCGGACGGAATTCAAGTGAGCTACCTTGTATTTTATCTGAATCCCTCTCACCCTTCTGCCTAGATTAATGTTCCTATTACGTTTGTCTGCAAGATCAAGGAGCGTTTTGACCACGGATTATCGCAATTTGTCGGTCAGTGATGTCTGGATTGTGGCTGGCGACAAGAAAGGCTGTCGGGCTACTGCTACGTTCTCTCGGAAGGATGTCGAGTTGGGTCGGGATATTCGGTCAACCGATCCAGCTGAAGAATAAACACATCGCGACGCTGTGAGTCTACTTTTCTTTGAAGGCTTGCCCCTCTGATTCTCCCCTCAGAACGGGTATGCTGCTTGACGGCACACTGCTTCCTCCGCAGTTGCAGCGCAGCCTGAAGTCCCTCCACAGTCGATCATTCATCACACCTGTTGTCTTGCGTAATGTCACCCCACCACCTTCCCCTGGCCCTTTAGATGCGGGCCCTTCAGATGTATGTTCAGTTACCCCCGCTGATATCACCGAGACGCAAACCCTTGATTATGGTGTGCCATTTTGCTGTTGTTATTGTAACATTGCTAAAGCTGGTATAGGTGAAGTCCCATGGCTTTTCAAGTCTGATTTCTGCGATTTCAAGTCCTTTCATTTCGGATTTAATGTTAGTGTCGGTTTCACCCAGGTATCACTGGGTAAGCGCGTTGTCCGGACGGTGTGTCCCGACCGATTTGTGGGTCAAAATGGCCCTGCGTCGCCTGGTTCTGTCTGTGTTACAGTGACTGGGCACAATGCAGGTTCGGCCATGCAACACCTCACTATCCCTGCTCGGTATCTGACGCCAGCAAATCCCACCGGCAAAAATCAGTTATGTTTAATTTTGAAGGGGCCCCAGGCAGGAAGAGTGGTCTCTATAAAGAAGTGCCAGCGGAACTCTAAATCGGTCGTGACGGACGATGGTACTACTTTTCAGTTTTCTGATATTTGTGTCGCATTCGAGTACAATCGTGCATAGTGAGAGTTTTAATTTACAAAGACAATAGTACTCTTGCAATGTCCTTAATGGCCTTGCGGCGCCCCCCCCCAAAAAAAAAGAAAAGAAAAGAAAAAAAGAAAAACAATTGTATGTTCTGACCCGCGACAGTTTCATCATCTATAGGCACTTATTGTGATGGGCATGCATCGGCGATAGTTCGGAGAGATTCTCACAACCGAACCTTTCAATTGTTGGGCAGCAATGTATCTAGATAAGTTTTCTGGTCCCTCTCAGGTGATGAATTAACAGTTATGTGATAGGTAGACGTTATTGTTATGGGCAAGTGTGGACAACGCTTCATAGGAATTCATGTAACCGAGCGCTTCATGCGTTATTGTCGCGCGACTGATATGACCGTGTCAAACGCAATCCATCCAACTGGTAGAAATAACCTCTGAAGCTTCTCCATCTCGAACACTAATCATTGACTTCTGCAGACTTATCTCGCCAACACCAAATATGGGTCTCGTCCAAAGTCGCAGTCACTTTACAGGGGTGCTGGTCGCCCCTGTGAAACGTCCAGGTGACAAGGTGCCAGCTCAAGAGGCAAGCCCTACCCCCTGTGATCTCGCTCGTGTGCAGGTGAGGATTTAGTCATGCAGAGAATCCTTCATTCAAAAACCTGTGATCCTCCCAGGATCAGGATTTTGCACTCAGTCCTCTGCCCAAGACTTCCCGTACAACCTCGCTGGTTAAAGTCACTCGGAAGCGCAAGTTTTTTGAGGATCAACATTCGGCACCTGGCCCGCCCATCAAGATTTCCCGTCGTACTTCGTTGGTCATGCAGACGAGCAGTCAGGTAAGAATCTTGACATCATCAAGCGCGTTACTAATAAGTCATTTAGCCATTCCCTCCTATTGCACGAGTCATCCCATCTTCGAAGCGCAAAGTTAGTGAGGATCAGGATTTGGCGCTTGGCCCTCCTACCAAGATGCCTCAGCATTGCTTCATTAGTCGATCTCATGAATCCCTCCCCTAGGGGGAACAGTTGCTTCATCTGGCGACTTCCCAATGAACTTATTGGGCACATCGCAACTCTCCTTCCTCGATGCTCTCTTCTGGCACTGACTCAGGCGTGCCAGCTACTCAGGGAGATCGCTGCACCGCATTATTTTGCTGCTGCTTGGATTCAATACCCCTCAAAGTAGCTATTTATCCCTGGATGATAACGGGTGCGAGGCCCTATTAGTGTGGCGGCGGACAGAGGCATTCAGTTGTCCCACGTTCCCTTTATTTTTCTGTTTCCCGGACAACAACTAACTACCATCTGTACGCCCTGCGCACCTTCTTCGAGTCGCTGCCGGGTCGCAAGGTGGTCCCTCGAGTACACTTACTTCTGTACTCCGGACCCTGACAAACCAACTGAGTCATTCTTACATCTGTTGGAATGCATTAGAGGGTCGGGGTGCAAGGAATTGATTTGCCTGGGCTTACCATGGGGGGAGGGGCTGCGGACGTGCCACGGCGAAGGGACTCCTGTCTGCAACACTGAGCTCCAATTCTTAGAGCTGTCGTCGTCGCTTTTCTTTACCCCATTGTCCATCGCCTTTACACTGAGTACCTTACGCAGTGCACCACTGGTCAGCCTTCGACTGACTAACACGGGACTTACAGCTGTGCAGTGGACGAGTTTCCTCAAAGATTTACGGCTCAGATCCCTTCGCTCCCTGGGCGTAGATGTTACTTGTCCTGTCCGCAGTCTAGTGGAGTTTTTATCACGCCATCAAGTGGAAACCCTCACTTTCATTAGTGTTACAGCCTCACGCAGTCCTCCGTCCCGCAGCCCGTTGCGACGCACCTGTCCCGTAACCTCGCTGTCTTCTTTGACTAGACTGGAAGGTTCTCCTTCCCACATCCTCTCTCTTTTGCGTTACGCCTATATACCAGGTACTCTGGAATATCTCGGGATTCAACTTGGGGCGTCCAGCCTAACGGATTGCTTTCTATCGGATGTTTTGTCGTGCGCAGAACCTTTGCCCGGTGTGAATGAGCTTTTTGTTCAAATTCCTGCAGAGGCAGATCCTCGTGCACTGGCTTTACCGGAGAATAGCCCTCGAACATGTCCGGCCGTGGTGAAGGACCTCACTCTTCGGATCGGAGACTCCAAACCAGACGATACTACAATTGTTCGTAGGCTTTACCTGAAGCTTGATACCCATGACTGACGAGCTTTCCAGTTACACTGTGCACGGTGGTTACCCACTTTCCCGGAAGTCGAGAGCCTCTATTTGTGTGCAAAAAGCTCTAGGTCTGACGATGAATTGGTACATCTATTTCAGTCATTCTCCCCACCGTCCAGCAGCCTCGGGATAACTATATTAAGGATATAGACGTTCTCTCCTCAGCTAGTCTTGTGTATGTGCTTTATCCCACACGCTCTTTGTACGAGAATCATGCCTGCCTGAGTGTGCCGAGAACACAAGTTTCATGGTGTGAATGTGAAGCAACGATGGTACAAGAATGTCTGATGGGTCGTTTGTCTCTGGGAACGAAGGCCTCTTTACCCCAACGTAGGAAATTTCACGTTGGAGTACCGTGCTAGGTCTCTGTTTCGCCACCTCTACCATATTCTAGGTCCGCTTGGGTAGTTTAACAAGCTCCCTCACTCTGCAACCTTCTTCTATTCGAACCCCATGGAGTGCGGAAGGCTGCCCAGCTTTAGGTTATCGTACCTATTTAGATTCCACCCGTATGCAAGGACCAAACCCTCCGCTCGCGAGAGGGTGATGGTGAGTTTTACCATTTCATAACCTCACGGCTCGGGGATAGTATTGACAATTACTAGGCCGCTCTATACAGCGACGATATGGCCGCGCTATACAACGATGATACTATGTTAGCCGATGAAAAACCGAGACGACCCACATCCGTTAGTTCCGACGTCGGCCAGTCATACGTTGAATCGCAAACGTTTGTGTTGTTATTCCTCTACCCACTAAACTGTAGAAAACTAACCGTTTGTTTTCTTCAAGACCCGGAACATTGACATCCTGTCTTCGACTCAGTGTGACAATTGGTGGTTTGATTATTCGAGGGGAATGGGCGTTATCGTCGTGGGTGCCATAGTACTGCTGAAAACGGTGTAGCAATCAGCGTATCACGAATCAATGCTATGCTACTGACAGGGCAGTCCATTCAGTGGAAATTTTGTGTACAACCATGTGCTGTCCTACGCTGTATTGTCAACGTTCCTCGTCAGTCAGTCCATCAGCCCTTATTGGTAATGACTTTGATCACATTATCATCCATAATACTGACTTCGGACGTTCCAGATCGGGCTGAGTGAGAAGTGGATATCTACGAAATTGAATATAATGTAAAGCGGCAGAGATAAGGCTGCTGCGACGGCACTAAACTACGGTCAAACTGACGAGGGTGGGTGCGGTGGTGTGGTGGGGGTGTGGCAGGGTCCCGCAAAAATTAGATAAGATTAGTTCGTGCTGGGATATGCACTACTGGGCCATATAGGTAGGAACAACACCGCTATGCATAACTATGGATTTCCCTGATGCGCAAGCAAGGTCGGATCCTAGGCGGCAATGCCGCCCCCTTGTACCATTACCATAAACGGTAATCCTCAATTTGTGATTTCGTTTGGCTTTGACGCGAATTCGGCATTTCCCGGCTGAGTTCATTTCAGTTTATAAGGCTGTCACGCTCGCTTATACCTTCTTCTTCTTTTCCTTCATCGCTTTTTACCATCCCGTCGAGTTTGTTCGACGGTGTCCGTTCGATACCATCGTTGTGCCCTTGATAGTATACATTATACATTATACATTCGAGTACACAGTTAAAGAAGTAAAAAATACAATGTTGAACCACTAGGTACCGTTAACATCAAGCATGGTGTCAAAATCAAACCAACTACTTTCAGGGTGGCATTGCTGGATGCATTCATGTGTCCCGTGTCATCGCCGACTTCAAAATTCATTGCTGGATGCATTCATGTATCCCCGTGTCATCGCCGACTTCACAATTCATACTGGTATGTCTGAAACTAAGTTATTGAAGACCTTATCACTTATTGTTCCCCTCATGTCATCGCCGACTACAGAACTCTTATTCGTACTCCCTCGGATCCTCGCCATATCCCACACCGCTTTCCCCGATATCGTGCTCGCCGTGGAGTTTTCTGCTAGTGTGTACAATTACCCTTGGCATGGGGTAGGTTGATATCGGATTACGCTTCCATGTTAAGGGATTTATGGCTCCATCCTCGCCCTGTGCTTTTGTTAACGGGTGCTTATGTACGCTCTACCGCTGCTCTATTGCTCACCCTCATCTGCAGCGCAAACATCACAATGGCAACCAGTGCTGTAAGGTGCGGTATAGTGTGCCAAGCTGCACGAAGAATGGATAAGGCTGTAGGTCGCCCCCTTTTTCTTTGATGTCGCCTAGAAGTTGATGCCATTTTTTTCCATATGGAAATGGAGATATCATTTTCATTGCTTGATGTTGCCGCGAAGATGTAATGAGCCTCGCCTGCGTCATAAGTCTTGGTATGTGTGTCAGTTGCTGTCCATGTTCAAAGACTTATCTTACCGTGACGGTTTGCACTCGCCCTGCTGGTAGAGTGTCGTAGCGTTTGAACCACCTCACTGGTTCCTTTATCAAACACGTAGATCGATCCGTCGTTGCCTCCGCCTACAACCATCGATCCTCCCTCCGCAATGACTGACTTGCTTTGGGAATCCTTTCTTGGGATTTATATCGTATGTTCTAGTACATACTGCATCCTCCATTCTATGCAGGCTGAATCCGTTTACAGCATTGTCAATGACAAAGCTACTGCAAGCTGCATCGATGGCCGCATTTCCTCTGAATATACTGTTGTAAGATTTGCATTTGTAACCGTATAACCTGCACTCACATCATTCTCCCAATAGTTTTTGTTGCAAGAATTACACCATCCTTTCCGCGTAGTGTATGGCTATAAACCCAGTGAGTCGCTTCTTATTTACTGTTCTCCTGATTACTCACATTTCTCCATCATACATCCCAAATACCAGGACATCGGCACCATGAAAATACACAGCACGTGGCACAGTGGTTGGTAGCTCAACACTGAAAATATTCGATAATGTATATGGTGTGCCCACTGTCCAGAGCTGGATTCGCTTGTCGTAAGTTGCGGTGACAAGCTGATTATTTCTTTTGCACCAGCTGATTGCCATGATTTCTTGTCCCGTCCCTACCCGTCTTGCTAACGTTTCTTCGAATTCAGGTGTTGCCAACGTTGAATTTTGCTTCCAGAGAAAGAGATACCCAAGCCCAGTGCCGCAGCAGAGTATGTTGTCGCCCTCGTCTTTGAGAGTCAACCACTGTGCGCAGGTAACGGGATCTCGGGCATTTCGTGTCTGACTAGGCTTGCGCAGCTGCACCTTATTTTGTAGGTCCCACATTCGTAGTCCGTCGAAACCTGTAGACTTAAGTATTTTTATAGCCCCATACAGTTCTCGCTTACCTCCGCTGGCTAGGAGGCTGCCGTTGTTTGAGACTGCGAGACATAGTATGCCGTCTTGGTGAGCCGTAAGACGCCTTTCCAAGACGTAGTTGTGAACTGACTTGACCGGAAGTATGGATTTCATGGCTGGCTATTACTGTCCCATTGAACTTTTCTGACTATTTATCATGCACGGGTGGCTATGATGCTGTTGCGCTCGTTGTACTGTATGTAAGTATGTAAGTTTTGGTCTTTGTCTTGGTTTTCTATTCTTATTTTTAATTTGACCCAGCACTGTCATTACTGATCCTTGTGTACCAGCCTTACCAACCTTATTGTCACCCAGCATTTTTCTGGCCTCATTATTGTCGACGGGCTGCAGTGGTTGCAGTGAATGTTATTCGTGGGTGTTATTCGCTACAAGCCTAACAACTTAAATTAATTAATGAATGCTTGGTTACTTATTGTCGGACGAGGGCTATTCGTTACGGGCCAAACTTTAAACTAATGGGGCGAGCCCAACTCGGTATGCGAACTTATTGCCGGGTGATGACTGATCTAAGTGCTTTTTGTCTTGTTTCATGGCCAGTGGTGAGTAGTTGATCTTCCCCCGCATTATAAGTTGCTGACTTGTCCAAGTTCCATCCCAAACCACCATGCAATCCAATTCCAGCTCCCTTCGTGCAAAACGCCAGCGTACGCTTTCTAGGTTTCGACCTTACCAGTCAGGGAGGCATGAACTCCTATCCCCTCCCCGCCTCACTCGTAGCAAGGTTATGACCCGAGACACATCTAGTTCAACAACCGAGGTATGTAAGTCGCCAGGGTCACAGTTCCTTGGCATAACATTCGTCCATAGGACCAGAGTTTCCACACTGCTATGGACCAGTTATTATCTACGAAATCCGGTCATGGGCAGCCACTAAGTATGAAACATTTTTCTTATCCTCCGTATCTTACGGGCCCTGTAATTTAGGTGAAGATGACGCAATTAAGTCTATCTCTGATGCCCCATCTTTCAGCCCCTCCCGCCTCACTCGTCAAAATGCGGTGATTTTGGACGCCCTTGGGGCGGCCAATTGTTCATCATCTTACGGTCCTGCAGAGCCCGGAGGTGAGAGGCCTCCCTATTTTTTTGACTGGTACCAGCAATAATGTGATCAACGTAACTCTAGCATCCCAATCGATCTCATTGTGTAGTTACCCGGATTCGGTTCCATGCCCATCATTGAATCCCCAGATTCCCCCCGGATTGAAGGAGAGTATTCATAAGGCGATTCGATATCACGTAAAGAAGTATGCGGCTCAGCTAGAAGCTAGTCTTTCCAACCAGATAGAAGTCGGGCTTTCAGAAGCTATTGACTTCACCCTGAATATCATAGAGCGACCCCTTGCAGAGACTCATCCGGTAAGTTTTTCTTTACTGCAGCTATTGCCTGATTGACTCCAAGATCCAGCTAGACTCCCGCACTACCATGTCCGCAGCTGTGTACTCTGACTCACCCTCTAAGGCTATGCCTGGCGCAGTGGAAGCAATCCCAGTCTCCCTTATAAAACTAGATCTTTTTCATTTCCTCTGCCTGTCTTTCCTTGTGCTTGTGCTGTCTTGTTACCGAGAGCCGCTGTTGTACCTGTTGTACTCCGACTGACTCATCCTCTAAGCCTATGTCTGGCGCATGGAAGCAGTCTCCCTTATAAAACCAGATCTTTTGTTTCCCCTGCCTGTCTTTCCCTGTGCTTGTGCCGTCATCGATTGTTACCTTACCCGAACAAGAAAATATATTGTTGCCATCACTACGATATCGTCCATAGCATATTAAGCTGGAGCTTGACGCGTTTCTAACCCCCAGACTATGCAGCAGCGAACAACCAACGTGAGTCCCCCATACTTCCAGTGAACACAAGTTTGACGATATTATAGGTTACCCCACGCTCGTACAAGGAGAAGCGCTATCGATATTCACCTAAGTATCAGACACCACCTCCACACTCCTGCATGGTTGCTACTCTCCTATTGAGTATTATACTGCTACTTGGCCTTGCTGCCGCTATCGATATTGTGCACCACTTTGTCCCTCCCAACTCCCTCTTCGGTATCACATTTATCGTGGTTTGTGGATCAATGATGCTGGCTATTATGCAGAGTTGGGGAGATCTAGTAAAGGGGGATGAGAGCAATTAGGTAGTTTACTCCATACTGTGGCCGTCGACTGCTGTCAACCAATGTTTGTATTCGGAGGACTTTGCAAAGTAGTCTTGCAAGTCGATCGCCCAATTTTGATGGCACCCTGCATTTCTGCGGCATGCTTGAATAAGCAGGCAGGCGACGAAGACAAATCAAGGTCCATCGGAAACTGCTATCCGTGATCGCATCGATACTAATTGTCTTGCTCTGTCTATCATGTCATGCCCGGAAACAAGGTCTGTCGGTGTATCTCCCCGCAAACTCATTGATGCTAATTGTCTTGCTCATTGTCTTGCTCTGCCCATCACGTCACTCTTTGAGAACAAGGTCTGTGGGCGCAGCTCTCCGTGATCACATCAATGCTAATTGTCTTTGTTCGAAAACAAGGTTGAAAAAAGGCACACCAGGGAACAGCCTGGCTGTACGTACGTACTTACAAGTTTCTGTCCATGCAACAACACCCTTGTTGTCCAGCACAGTACAGCAACCATAGACCGAATACGACACCATGTGCGTATACTGGCCTATATTTTATGACAAGAGTTTTACTAATTCTATCTCAGAGCCCGTCCGCAACTTGCTCACATTACTCACTTGGTCTTGTGTCTGGTGCGCAAATGTTTGCATCGCAAAGTGATACCTTCAAAAGACTGATTCAAGCTCTACGTAGCTATGCCTGCTGCACGCACCGTGTTCAAGCAGTGCAAATGCGAGGAGTGCCTCGAAAGAGACACAAATGGCATTCGGATCGATGCACGAGTCATGCCTGCACATCTAAAAAGAGTCCAAGACGAGCGCTCCAGGTGCAAAGTCGACCCTTCAAAGGACCTTGCTGGCCATCTCTTTGCTCTTACCCTTACGGACGACGGACCCGATCCTAATGCTACTGCCGATAAGTTATGGAAATCGCGTGCTCAGTACCAGAAAGCAGGACCTAGCAGCGACATCGTGGCCAGCTCACTTGCTACCCTCCAAATATCTGACATCACTAATAGCCTCAGCCGTCTCCAGTTACATGATGCTCCCTCAGCATACCCATTGATCGCCCATGATACATCATCCGGCACTCGACCACCCGGTGAGCCCCGGACTGTGTCCCAGAGCAGCTCCCATCCATCCACCTCCATCATAGCTGGGCGCAGACTTCCGAAGAAGGACCGTCATCGATGTACGGTGAAGGCACTTGAAATCCTTTCCAACGTCGAGGCTCGCAGTCAGCGGTGTTCCTGCCTTTTGTTGGACAATTCCAATGAGTGCATACCTTCCACCATCAGGCAAGAGCTTGAGCTCCTGCGCCATGCCATGGAGGGAGTCAAGCGCGATCATGACTTGGTTAACTCTCGCAAGAGAGACATTATCGCTGACCTAGACAAGCTTGAGGCACAGCTGAGGTTACATGAGCCCTTGGAAAGCTTCTCGACAGACCCGGTCTTATTCAAAATCGGTAAGTTCTGTTTATACTAGTAGAGTTATGCTGACCGCAAGATCATTTAGATGACCAGCATCGCCCGCCAGTTGAACACATGGATGTTGTCGCACAGGTCGCAACTCTTATTGGCATCGTGTGCAGTGTAATCATGGGTGTGGCCGAACGGGGTGGCAACTTCATCATGAATGCCCTTTCACTACTCCTCTACCTCGTATTTCAGTGCAATGATGGGACTCTCAGCATCTCACATGAGAATGTTCTGAGACAGATCCCATCAACTATGCAGAGTGCCTTGTCAAAGTTCAGTCTTACCTCAAAGGTAGTTCCATATGCAGTCTGTAATTGCCATTGTACATACTGGCCAACCTATGTTCCCAGGTCTGCGACACTGTGCTATCCCACACAGTGTACAAATCACTTAACGCCGGAGACCATATGCGGTGAAGAACTCTTGGACATTTTACCCAATGGCGAGTGGCAGCTGAAGAAGACGTATTCTTACCATGACTTCAATGACTACCTCGCCAACTTATTAGGAAGAAAGGAAATTGAGACGATGATGGATCAGGCATGCGATGACCTCACACAATCCCTTTCTTCGCTGCTACCCCGATTTGTCAAGAACCCGTTTGAAGCCCAGTTCCTGCGCACATTTGGTGGCCCCAAAACTGGAAAACTTTTTATTGATCGAGGCGACGAGGGACGTTATGCCTTCGCCTTGCATGTCGATTTTTTCAACCCCGAAGGCATGACACAGTGTGGGGCGAGCATGTCGTCTGGTATCATCTCCATGGCATGTCTCAACTTACCCCTGGATGTTAGGTATAAACCAGAAAATATGTATCTTGCAGGCATAATTCCGGGACCAAAAACAACCATCCTTGGAGAGCCTGAACCACTATATTCGCCCCCTCATAGCTGACCTTGCAGTGTCATGGGAGCAGGGTGTCCAGTATTCAAGTACCGTGACGAATCATCGGAATGGCCGTGTCACGCGTAGCGCCATAGCACTTGTTGTTTGTGATCTCCCCGCTGCTCGCCACCTCGCTGCTCTCGCTGGAACGGGGAGTCATTTCTTTTGTGCCGCGTGCAGTTGTTATCACAAGCTTAACTATGGTCGTGTCGACTTTGAGAACTGGGTACTTCGAGACAAGGACAAGCTACGCTGTTATGCAGAGCAGTGGAGGGATGCCCCTACATCTGCTGAGTGTGAAAGGCTGTTCAAGCAGTACGGTGTATGCTACACTGAGCTTTGGTGGCTTCCATATTGGGATCCAGCTCATCAGCTTGTAGTTGACTCTATGCATTGTCTCCTAGAAGGTCTTGTACAGCACCACATGCGAACATTGCTCAGTCTTACTATGGAAACTACATCGCCCACTCAATCAACACTTCCCGCCTTCCATTATAACTTCGAGACTCTGGATCTGGATGTCGCTTCTAGTCTCTACATGACCACTAAGGAGGTGGGCCAAGTGTCTGCAATCCATGCGCTCCTGGTTGCCCAGGTACCAGGTGACGCTGTCCAGGTCACTGCATTGTTGGAGAAACTTCAAGACTCCCTGGTACACAAAAACAAGTCCTCACTGCGTTATGTCTGCCATTCACTGGGTTGTGTACCTGAAAAGAAGACCAGGCCGTTCAAAGTAGACTATGCTAAGGTGCTTGTCCAATGGGTAAGGGAGCATTCTACCTACAGATCTGCCACTAATTCATATCTAGCGCACTCAACAACCGCTGGTTGCGGATGCTAATATGGACATTCGTGACTGCAGCTCAAAGCAGGCCCTCGAGAGGATTAGAAGTGTTATCCGTACTACTGTGGTCCCATCTTGGCTTGGGTCAGTGCCGAAGAATTTTGGAGACACTTCTGCAGGTGTGATCAAAGCTGATGAGTGGTGATCACTCGTTACCGTATATATTCCCATTGCTCTTATCAGCCTTTGGGCGAATCCTGAGGCCGGGCTAAAGCCTACCCTTGATCATACAATGTCTCTAGTTTCTGCTATCCATCTTGCATGTGCATGGACTATGACTGTCGAGCGGGCGTCTGCTTATCGCCAGAACATCGCTAGCTATGTGAAGAACCTGAAACAGTTCTACCCAACTTTCAACCTACGCCCAAACCACCATGCTGCCTTTCATGTTTATGACTATCTCCTGCTATTTGGACCCATCCATTCGTGGTGGACATTCCCATTCGAACGTCTTATTGGAGTCCTCCAGCATCTCCCCAGCAATCATAAATCTGGTGAGTTCATATTCTCCGTAATGCATAATAACCTAACAAACTCTTTTCAGGGGAACTGGAAACATCTATGCTCCAGTCTTTTCTCAAGGGTGCAAAGCTTCGAGGCTGGATGTCACGATCAGACTGCCTGCCCATAATTCACGAATGCAAAGTCCTCCTCGATCGTGCATACCATACCCCAGACAATGTCAACAATGATGGTGACGAGGTTGGCGTCCCCACCTCGAAGGCAACAAACATTCCTGAAGATTTACATGCCCTCATCAGACAATGCAAAGCTGTGATGCGTGCTCAGCTCAAACACTCACCAGGGGTTTATTATTGCCAATCATCCACTCACGTTGGGAATTCACTCATCTTATTCTATCCTCAGGGCAATCAGTCGCTATCACCTGTGCCAGGAAGTATCAAGTTTATCTATGAATCTGAGGGATCTTGGCTCTTTGCAGTCCAGTGACAGCGCCCATTGACCGTTGCCAGCACTGACCCTTATGCTGCATATCCGCATTTCCCTGCAAAACGTTATTCACCTGTTCTTGAAGAGAAGCTAGAAACCGTGCGAGTGGCTTGGGCTGTCGGTCACTATGCGCATTGGACTGTTTCAAGTGAACATGCAGTAGTCCTCTCACTATGTAGGGTAAGTGGTTACTACTATGGTTGGCTTACTCTTGCAATAATCTCACGTTAATAGGATTAGAAGGTCATATAATGTATCTACAAATCAAATAGGATTTGTAGGATTTGGGTGACAGACTTGTACACTTGTATATGGACTCGTACACTAGACCATAGTATGGCAGGCCAAAGTCAGGTGATGATCAGGCGACCATTGGGCGAGCATCAGGCGAGCATCAGGCAATTCATTTATTCCATAGGCGACACATGAAGTTTGATAATACATTTTGTACATGAATATTCCTTCAAATTTGACCACTTGTCTATTGTTCCCCAGTATTTGGAGTTTTGACCCCTGTTCCTGCCCTGAATAAACTTCAAGTTTAGTCCGGTCATGAACCCGAAGACAAAACTTGAAGTTTTTGTGACCATATTCTCAGTGCTGAAACTTCACATTTGTGACAACATTTTCACCTAAGCAGCATGACCGTTTCCTTGTCAAGTTTTCACCTTCATTTTTTCGGCCCATGATACTTCAAATTATGCCAGTGCATAAATGTCAGGTTAAATTTATAATTTCCGATTCACATTTCCCACAATGTTTATGCCTGGGCTAAATTCTGCTAACCACGTTGTGTCGGCGGGGGGAGTCATTACATCCAATCCAGTAGACTGTGTCCACGCCCAGATACATATGTACTGTAGGTTCCTCTATGATCAGTAGATGTGCGCCTTCTTCTATAGTTATGAGTCACACATGACATCAGTGACATCTTCTTCTGTAATCACTGATGTCCGATGCTGAAGTATGCTGAACACATATTAGTGGGTACATACATAGTAAGCACAATCATCTGGACTTCCATGATATCACTCCATAGGATCCTGTTCAGCAAAATCTTTATCATATCACCCAAATCAGTCTTGAGGCCTCGCCATGTGGGGCCAGGCTATTCAGTTCAATAGACAAACATAGAGTTCATTGATATCAAGCTGTGTATGTAACAGCCATGGGGCATCCTCCACTCATTTCATCAATACCCTCTGGTTATGGATGATACCTAAACTAATCTCAGTACAGTGTGTCATTTAGCCCTAGCACTTTGATGGATTCACATTCATGGTTGCATCAGCAAAGTTACAATCCATCTAACTCATCTGACATGTCTGATGACATCTGATGACATCTGACCATGTCTGCTAAATTAGATCAATAGTGGGGATTTGACTGTTGTAGAATAGTTGGTTAGGTCAGGGATAGCTTAGCAGGTATCACTGGAGATGGCCAAAATCCAGGATAACTCAATGGGGACCTTGTCCACATTTGTGAAGGATGTTCATGGAGGTGATACTTTGTGAACCTAAGAGTGTGAACTACCCAAAGGATAAGTGAAAATAGGCTATAGTATAGTAGGAACTACATTCCCTCAGTCTTTGAGTCAGGATGAAGTCTGAGGCATAAGGAAAAAAAGAAGTGGTGGACGAGTATGGCAATATTACATAAGCAGGTCTCGCTGCACTCAACAGCAATTAACTCCAACACACATTGCTCCTGGGCTTTATACACTGGTGTTATCTACTGGCTACACAACATGTACATATGATGACGCACACATGATATCATAGATAAGCCAGCACTGCCTCCAGATAACCCTGTGCCTGTTATATCCAACATTGATGCAGTGTGTGTCAGAACATCAGACAGTGGCACAGACAGCAGCAGACCATGCAGACACTCGCAGACTGCTCAGACTGTGCAAATGAAGATTGCAGCCCTCACACTGTGTTGAGTAGTAGCACTCCACTACTAAGTCTAGTAATCCTACTACTAAATGTAGTCTAAAATGTGCATCTTGAAGGCATGAACATGATTGAAATTTAAAGCCCTACTAGTACAGTGTTTACTAGTCTAGAAGGCTATCTCAAAGGCATGATGATCTATGTACTTGTTTACATAGTAAGCTTGAAAGATATCAAGAGTATTGGTATGTTGAATGTTAGTAGGAAGGTAATCATGTCTGTACACGGGAATGAGGTGGGCACCACATAGCACAGAATGTAAATGAACAACTTCCAGTTCATGTTGACCATCTGCATCTAATTCTGGCTGGACAACCCACATCCTGGTGTCATTGTCAGGCCTGTCTGAGATTGTCAAAAACCACTGGATAAGTGTGCATGGATATTTGACACCACCATAAGTGAATGAAAAAAATAGGAAGACCCTGCCAACATGCAGTCCTCTCATCCCTGATAACTCAGGGTCTCTTTCCAGGAAGACTGTGTCATACTGTGGGTGCCCTTTTCACCAGCATGGTGTGCTGCGAATGCACTCTGTGCATCCCGCCAAGACCCAATAAATCACTAGGGGTATAGAATGTTGAGATGGCACAATGAAAGACAGATATGGGTGAATTGGAAAGGTCAGGTAGCGCTGCATCATTGCTACTTGGGTTGGTATCATCCTGAAGCTGGATCTGGAGGAAGTGGGAAGTGAGCAGAGGGAGGTTCAGTTGTTGGACATGATGTGCAAGTGCATGTATATCACTGGGAAATTTGCATGCTGTAAGATGCAAAAGGGAAGGATCAGATTCTGAAAGTTGCTCTGTAGCAATGACATACCTGGAGTCTTTGCCAAGCACACATAGTTCAGGACACATGGACTGTTGTGTGTTTCACTCTCATGGTCACCAGCACCACTTCCCTCACTGCCAGAGTCCTCATCTGAACTATTACCCACACTGCCATGAAGCTCAGCATCTTGTATGGCAGCTGAGAGCACAGAGCCCTGAAGCATGTGACAGTTTTCAAAGTCGACTTGTGCCACTGCAAGCTTGTCCAGGCATTCGTTGGTGATAAGCATTTGACCTAGCACTTTGAAATGGTTAGAACATCTCCAAGGTTTCTTGACAGCCTTGATGTGTTTCGATTCAGTAATGGATGAACATAAGCCATTGGATGCACCAAATTCTTGGATAAGATGTCAATAATGAGTCATGGAGTGTTGCTGTGGTAGTGAATAACCTTTTGGGCCATGTTCATGGACACCTGCCTGCTGGAAGATCTGGTGGTGGTGGTGAAAACAATCAAGGGCTTGTTGGAGACTTTCAGTCACACTTTCATTTAGCAAGTTCCTTCATGCAGTATAGCAAAACTCTAAGAATGTGCTGACTGTGTGCACAATTCCAGGTGGAATATGGCCTTTGATTGCCAGAAGATACACCTTCATCAATGCTTTTGAATCATCTCCAGTCCACTGCTTGAATCATTGGCCTTCTGGAAAACATCTTAAGTTTGGATATAGTGGCACAGCTGCAATCCTGCACAGAGGAACATCAGGAAAAAATCACTTGGCTATGTAGTGCTATGTAGCCTATGTAGTGCTTGTAGTATGGTAGATAAGTCCCTGATATGTAGTCACCAGTAGCAGTGGGCATGGATACATAGTGCTACATTGCACTATCAATTAGGGTTTGTATCTGCACAACTACAGTAGTCAGGCTGCTATATAGGCTACTTGGGCTACATAGTCCAACCATGACTCTGAGGTTGAATAGACAACAACTTGCTACTGCAGCAACATAGTACAACATAGGTTTCCATATCCTTACTATGCAATATCACAGCAGCATATACATTTTGCAGTGCACATACTACTAGGGGGATATATAATTATTCCGACTCGTCTTCTGTAGTTGAACCATCCTGGTATTCCTTGATAGCAGTCGCAACAACCTGCACAGACACAACAGCTTGCAATTGCATGACAAGGGGAGCTGCAGTGCAAGAATGAACATTGAGTGTAGCCAACTTAGCGCTGGCAACTAACATACTACATTTTGTATGCACCATCCAACCTCATACATTCGTGTGCATATACCTGGCAGTACACCAAACTCCTTTGTTGCCTCGTCAAATGCCCAAAGGCAGTTTGTTGGCAGCAATCACCACCCTCAAAGCACCATTCAACTTCAACAGTTGAGTGAGGATGAATCTAGCAGGGCCTTTGCCAGGTGGTAGCACCCCAACACCAACAGGGGGGCTTAGTTTGTCAAGACCATTGATAGTGCAAGTGGTAAGGGCGAAGGCATAGGACTTGCTAGACAACGATTGGCCTTGTTGACAAAAGAAATGTTTATCATGCTGTCAGAGTGGGGCATCAGAACATTCCCATGCTCACCAGGAACCCAAGCCATGACAACAGAGTGTGACACCATGAGCATTGAAGTTGTCGCACAACAATGATTGGCCTTGTTGACAAAAGAAACCACACTGTCAGAGTGGGGCATCAGAACATTCCTGTGCTCACCAAGATCCCAAACCATGACAACAGGAGATACATTGTCTTCCAATGCAGTGACCTGTCAGCTCAACTATCAAAAGAGCAGTCAGCTAACTACCATTGCATACTGACTGCACCTGTGCCAGTACCTCTGTGACATGCAACTGCTTCACATTTCCCATGAAGATGCCACAGGACAATCTAACTGGTACCACTAAATGTAATTAGCATCATAACCACATGCACTGTAGAGAGAGCCAAGGAACACTTATGCTGCATGGTCATCTCCATACTGTGGGGCACTGGCTGGCACCTCCCTTACCACCTGGCATATGCGTATGAGTGTGAGCTGCATGGTCAAAATCAAGCTGGACAGAACTTGAGACATACTAAAAAATGTCCACTTGGGAGACCTTTGATCGAGAACTTTCTGGAGTGTCAGTACTAGTGGGGGCATCTTAGAGGCAGGCTTTGCAATGGCCTCCCAGGGTTGCATTTGAGCCATTGGGTATGCAGGTGGAAGGGCACATGTGGGAAGGACTTTTATGACAAACTGTGTGAAGGGGGATGAGCAGGGCCACGACCTGGGAGTGGGACACACTTCATTTCTTGGTGACATTGGTGTGGGCCATGGAGTATGCCTGCAGCTGGGGGTGCATCAAGATGGGCCACTGAGTTGGAGCTGGAGTCTGGGAGCAGGTGGGGTGAATGGCTGTGGTGGCTGAAGTGCTGAGCACTGAGTGCTGCTGCTGGTGGGCAAGTCAAACTCATAGTCATACTCACGACATCCCATGCAGTATCCGAGTGCTGAATGAGGTCCAGGGTGGCTAATTCAAACTGTATAGTTGATGTAAATATCACCAAACAAATCACAGGCATAGGTTCTCACCAAGGCACTATTATTGCTGGTGATGGAAGGGCATGGCGCATTTGTCAGTAACAGTTAGGGATAATATATATATATGCATACATCCTATGTGTATGGGTGCAAGCTCTGACATGTCATATGTCAGCACCAGTCAGCGCTATAAGTCAACCTCACAGCAAGCACTAAGTGTACACCAGTAGTTTAGATTCGTCACTGTGTAGCCTACTTTGTCTTTGTAGAATTCATAGAGTACTAATATGACTACAGCATCCTACTAGAGGACTGTCCACTGCTATGATAGCTATGTAGTGCTTCATGTCACTTGGTGACAGCTTCATATCAATATGTAACATGTGCCTGATATTATATAGTGATGTGGAAGCTATATGTCACTATGTACCTGATGCAGGTTGCTACCTGTCAAAATGATTTTCCTGATGAAAGGGCTAAGTGACAGTACAAGCTGCATTATTGCCATGCTCACCTTCAATCAATATCATCAAGAATATGGTTAGCTTCTGCTTCACCATATGAAATCTTGAGGTACTTGCTTATCCAAGTAACCAGGTGGTCCTTGATTATTTGGTGAAGGAGATTTGGGGAAAATCGAGCTCATCACATACTGTTAAATCACCAACTATTCCATATTGATCCCATAGCTTGGAAAAAGCAAAAGCATGAATGCAGTACTCCATATGTTCCTGAGACTGTGGAACACCATTCATCCCATCAAGGTGATTGGACATATTCGTACAACTACATGTTCATTTTCAGTTGATGTGCCATCACTAGAACTCAAAACTTACAGAGGACACCATCCTTGGATGAGACACAACAATAAAATTTGTTCCAGGTAATCAGCTATGTAAGCTGCAAGTGCATATGCAACATGGCAAAAGTGTCCATCAGGACATTGCTGGACTTCTGGCTTGGACATCCCACATTTCAGTGATGACAAAATATGGGCCAGACTTGTATGAAAAAATTGGCATCAGAATGTCCGAAATTCAGTACTGTCTTCACTTTCATGATCTGCTGTGTTTGTGCAGACCCTTGTCAGTGTACCAAGTGTCACTATGAGAAAAGTAACATACTTTTTGGAATTGCAAGGAAGGCAAGTAAAACAAGAGCATTCTGGTGGGCATGACAAACCTTGTTATGAATATTTCCAATCAAAATGTAGAGTGGATAGTAGTCATTCTGGCCAGTGGTGACTGACACCATGGTTTATCGCTGCCTAATATAATAGGTATGAGCATTGCACCATGCATAGCAGTGTCTTGCACAAGTACATCCTGTCTCTCCATTAGCCTACAGACCCACAAGCCTAATGGTAAGCAATGGAAACTTACTGTGTGATGCCATGCCCAATTCCCTGACATGAAGTTCTCCCATTGATGCTGACCTGTGGGTTCAAATTCACAGTACAGAATATAATTGAAGTGTTTGTGAAAGTCAGTGTTGCTCAGAAGATTCTTGACAACAGCATTTGCATCATGGAACCAAACATCATAACCTTTGGTCATCCAGCAAGGGGCTGGCTCATCAGGAAAAACTGACAGTGCAATATTTGTTATAGACTGGAATAGTGCATCACTATTTGATATATAGTGAACTATAGCACTATTTTAACCATAGATCATGATGTCATAATGAAAGTTGTAGGGCTGGGTCACAGGATCATGGGAATATGCTTACCTCATTGACATGCCCAAAAATGGGTGAGAAATTTGTGAAATACAAAAATAAATTGATGTCTCAAAAAATAAATTTGAAAGATGCCATAATGAAAGTTGTAGTACATGACAAGAGGACCATGGAGGTATGCTTACTTCATCTATCTGTGCAAAAATGGTAGAGATATAGCCAATACAATTAGTGTTGTATAGTCTCCATTTTTATTACCACAAGTGTAGTGTGCACTTTTTTGATTTGTTTGGTTGTGTTTGATTAGAAAAGTGTAGTGTACACACTGGAATGCCAATTTTGTCTCAAGTACAAGTGCTGGAAAGTATAAATTATGCACTAAACTGATATAATGTGTATACCCATAGTGTATACATGCAATAAAATAACAATTTGTTTACCTGAGATCTTGACTTCAATGTGCCTCAGATGTGTCACACAAATTATAATAATAATGTTTAGCATATATCAAAGTGGTGTGCAACTGGTGTACTGACATTATTTCCCAGGGACCCTAGGACCCACATTTCATACAATGTACAACACATAACTGGCATCATATATAGTCTACATATCAGTTGTATGTACAGTGTGCATAGACTGTATATATCATGTATGTCGAATCCATACATTTTGTCATAGTACTGTTCTTTTTAGCAGATATTTCTGCACAAGCCCAGTGCCCACATGATATAGATAAAATTGTATTGCACAATGATAACAATACATACATATCATTGTCTTCATTGTCATGCATCATCATTGTTAGGGTACATATCAGTACTTCAGTACTCAGTATTCAATATTCAGTATTCAGTGCCTCACTGAGTTTGTGGTGAGGGTGGAGGCTTAATCGGTCCTGCAAATTGAGCAGGTGAGTCGAGTGGCTGCAGTTGTGCTGGGTTTGAAAATACTGAGGTAAGCAAACATGAAAAATTCAACCAAGTCCCTTCATGCTTTCCAACACGATGCTTGTCTACCTCCACTCATCACTGCTGCCTGACAGTAACAACAACTTATGCTGATACAATACAACATACAATGATGATGATGATGACAACAATGACAGCTTGCAAAGATACCAGCACAGAGCAAACAAGTTCTGGCATTGGTTATTGTGGTCAGTCTTCATATTACATTCTTGTTGTCTTGTCCCATGTTGTGTAGTTGTACATATATATATCCCCTCAATACATTCTACATTTTTCTCTCACTATATCTGGTGTGAATGAGAGCTTAAGGAAGCTGTGAATGATGAATGGGATGTTGGTAGAAAGTATATGTACTATAATTCAAATGTTTGTCACCTACATATATGAGTGGGATCATACAGTGTATATCTATAGAAGTACCCAGCTCATATTTGACACCAATTATACAACTGACAATGTATGTATAATCTCTCAATGTGCTAATGATGTTTGTTGGATATGCCAACCCTAACATACTTGGCACAAATTTCATAATTATATCCTGCAGCCATGCCAGAAAGTGATAACCTGACATAAACTACACATCGGCTCCACCTCCCAAAAAAAAAACACTGACTGTACAATTTTATCAAACTGGCATGTAGTGTCCTGACAGCACAATATTTGTCATATACTGAAATAGTGTGCAATTATTGCATATGTATTCAACTATAGCAACATTATAACTATATATTGCCAGTTGCTCTAAATGCTTTCTCATGTGCAATGAATAGTTACAGATCATAAGATTTGTAGAGTGTGAGCTTGATCATGAGAATGATTGATAAGATATTGATTGTATTCCCTTGCCCTATCAGCTTGGGCTTTTATATGTTGTGTGAACATTATTCTAGAATAGTCTACTCTAATAGAGAACATTCAGCTACCTTGGAGTTCGTTATATGGAATGCCAGTATCTACTCTGTGATACCAACACTCCCCCTCAAGCCAGGGTCATGCCCATTTCCTTGGTATGCCTCTCATGCTTGTCTCTAGGTAGCACTTTAGTAAGTATATCAGCCATTTGGTACCTGTCCAAACAATGACAAATCTTGACCTTCTTTTGGTCGATTTTCTCATGTGTGTAATGATGAGATATGTCGAAGTGTTTCATCCTGGCATGAAACTGGGGATTATAAGCTAGAGCTCAGGCTCCCTTGCTGTCTGTCATTATCTTAGTTGGCTCTGTCTGTCTGTACCCTAGTTCTGCATATAGCTTTCATAGCCATACACACTCTTGAGTACATTTAGCCAGTGTGGCATATTCTGCTTTGGTTGTTGACAGCACAATTAAGGTTTGCTTCTTCAAGCCCCAAACAATGGCTCCCCCTTGAGCTAAGAATACATAGCCTGTGATAGCCACACAATTTTCAGTATTAGCAAAGCTTGCATCTACATACCCTTGAAATATTTGGGTAGTAGTACTGCCCTTCTTTGTGCTATACATTATACCATAGTCTTTTGTTCCTTGTAGGTACCTCAATATACGTTTGGCTGCAACCCAATGTCTTAGGTCTGGGTTTGCTGTAAACGAGGCCAATCTATTTATGGCATAGGTGATGTCAGGCCATGTGGCAACTGCAGCATACATCAAAGATCCAATCAGGGAAGCATACTTCTTTTGGTTAGTTGCTTCCTCCTGTTCCTGCTCTGGGAACATCTGAACCTTCATGTTTGCAGGTGTCCTCACACTGTTTGCACTCTCCAGCCCTTATGCCCATAGTATAGATTCTATGTACCGGGTTTGACTTATTAATAAAGTTCCTTTTGCCTGGTCTCGTGTGATCTCTATACCTACTATTTTCTTTGGGTCTCTGAGGTTGGTAACCTTGAACATAGACTGTAGTTGTGCCTTTAGTGATGTCATAAGCCCCTGTCGTGATGTGAACAGTAGGAGATCATCTACCCATACAGTGATGATTTCAATTCCCTCTGCCATCTGCTGGACATATGCACAAGGGTCTGACCATAGACATTTGAATCTGCCTTGCACTAACTGTCTATTGAGTTTGAGATTCCACTCTCTTCTGGACTGTTTCAACCCATACAGTGTCTTTATTAGCTGGCACACACATTGTGTACTGTCCTCAAAGCCTTCGAGCTGTTTCATATAGACCTCTTCTTTTAATAGGCCATTTAGGTAAGCCCCCTTTATGTCCATTTGTTGTATTTCCCAATCCTGGGAAACCACTAGTGCTAATATTGCCCTGATTGTTTCCAGCCTCACTACTGGCGAGAATGTATCTGTGTAGTCCATCCCCAGTATCTTTGAGTACCCTTTTGCTACTAGACATGCCTTATATTTTTCCAGCCTGCCTTCTTTATTATACTTTTGAACAAGGACCCATTTGTTGGCTACCAGCATCCTACCCTTTGGTAAGTCAGTTAGCTCCCACATCCCCATTCGGTATAATTGATCTATTTCTGCTTTGACAGCTTTTTCCCACTCTGGCCATTCAGGTGAGTGACATGCCTCCTTCAGCGATCTCAGGTTGTCAGGTAAGGCATTACTTTCATTTAGTGCTGCATACACTAACACTGAGCTTTCCATAGGGCTATCTTCGAGTTCTCCCTCATTGGGGTCTCGAGACAATTCCAGTAAGTTGTTGCTTTCATTTTCTGACAACTCCAGCATAGGGTCATTGAGCACCTGGTAGTCCTTCACTACCCTGGGCCTCATACTTTTTCTCTGGTGGGTACTGTTATCATCATCTGTCTGTTTTCATTTACTGATGCATTCTTGATCTCTTTTAGTTTCTTCTCTATTGTTCTCAGTATCCTGTGCATCCCCATCAGCCACATTCCCAGGCTCCATCTCCCCCTTGTGCAGCATACCATCTGTCAAGGTGGGTGGAGCATTGGGCAAACTGACTGGGCCTTTCAGAAACCAAAAATTATGAGAAGTCTTTATGGATCTCATGTGAGCATTGTAGAAACAGACAGTGCGTGGGCCATCCACAAAACCAATGAAGGTGAGTCATGTAGACTTAGCATCAAGTTTGTTAGTACTGATGCCTTCATTCATTATCCACACAGGACAACCAAATTCCTGGAAATGGGACACATTGGGACAGTGTCCCATCCACCATTCATAGGGTGTCACACCCACCAGCACTTGTGTATGCGAGCAGTTCCTCACATATGCCACATGGGAGATTGCCTCAGGCCAGAGGAATGCAGGAGCATTTCCTGCAATCCTCATGGTGTGAGCAAGTTCTCCCAACATGTGGTTAAAATGTTTGGTGATCCCATTCTGCACTGGTGAATATGGCACAGTGACTTGTAGGTCAATGCCAGTCTCTTGGCACCAGGTAAGCAACTCAGTATTGGCATATTCTTTTCCATTATCAGCACATATTACCTTCATCTGATGTCCCAGTTGGCATTCGAGGTAAGCAAGGTATTCTCTTAATTTACTTGATGCCTCCCCCTTACTAACCATGAACTGGACTTTGCAGTATTGTGTTGCATCATTGATAAAGGATATGTACCAGTGCACACACCCACTCAGGGCTTCTGTTCAAGCTGGTCCCCACATGTTGGCATGCACCATCTCACCCAGCTGTGTTGATCTTGGCATTGATTGATTTGGGAAAGGTAATCTGGTTTGCTTTGCCTCTATACAGGCAGGACAATTGATAATTGGTGATGGCACCATGGCAAGTCCATCCACCAACTGGTTGCATTTGAGCCATTGGAGTCCTTTGACTCCAATATGCCTGAAACACCAGTGCCATTCATCCCAGGTTCTCACCTGGTATGCATGTTCTGCAGGTTCATGCCTGTGTATGCATAGTTCGTATATCCCATTATGTATTTTGGCTACAGCAAATAGATTTCTTTGTTGATTGTACAATTTCATTTCTCCTCCCCTGGAGACAGAGGAGCTGCCTTCCTTATCAAGGCATGTTAATGAAATTAAATTATGTACAGCATCGGGGGTATACAATACATTCCACAATGTGATGATGGAAGTTTTGTTACCTACTTGTGCCTGTAGCATGACTGTCCTGACTCTGTGTGCTGTGATTGTATGGTCTCTGATACCCCAGAATACTTTTTGTATAGGGACTATATCCCTAAATACTTATTTGTCTTTTGCTATGTGTGCTGTACTCCCTGAGTCAGCCACCCACATATACCACTCAACATGCTCGTCTATTCCTTTGTATGATACAGTGAATGTGTTGTAAAGATTGATGTCAAAGGAGTGTGGGAGGAGCCTAGAAGAGTCTCCTGTTGGAAGGGGTCTCAGTTTGACCCAGGAGGCTAGAGTTGCCTGGTAGAGAGGTCAAAGAGTAGAGAAAAAGACCAGAAACGTGCCCTAAAACCCAAGAGAGACTAAAGAAAACATCTATAGAATGTCCAGGGATGGATAAATAAAATTCCAAGTCAGCTTCATCTATATTTCTGGCTTTTTGTCTATGGTGGAATGTCTATTATTTTTCTAAGTATGTACAGTATGGTTGAAGTACTCGTGCAGGCTTACATAAGCCACAATGCGTCCAAACACGAAGTAAAAGACAAGAAAACAAGAAAAGAAAAGAAATCAGTAAGTAAAAACAGTGAAATAAATGAAATATCCTAGTAGGGAGGATATTCTCCCTACATCTGAGGGTGGCTTTAGATAGTGACTGTCCCTGTTGGAGATTGAATCACCACAGTGTGATGTATACTTTGGTGTGAGTTTTTACTTGCTTACATAAGTGCTTAGAGCACACTTAGTAGTACATTTTGGTACTGTTTCCTCAGTAGTTGAGTCACTACTGAGGGTATGTTCACATATATTCTTTACCAGTACTTACTTACTGATGACCTGTAGCTGCCTACAGGTACACTAATATATTTAGTAGTTGAGTCACTACTGAGGCTGCCTACAGTCCTTTTCTACAGTCCCCAGTCACCATGTACTGAGCCATACCACACAATGAGATGAGGGCTATCCTCCTTGAAACGGAAACTCTATGTCAAAACTCAAAAAACATGAACTCAAAGGCAAAAGAGACCATAAAAAATAAAAATAAAACACTAACCAGAAGGGATACCAATGGTAGCAGGAGAGGGTGCCAGAGTGGTGCTGAGAGGCTATGAGGGGACTCAAGAGAGCAGCTTCAAAGGTGAGGGTGACCCCAAGCCAGGACAGGCCTTGGAACACAACTCGAGGGGGAACAAGAGCTGCATGAGGGGGAAACACACCTTTGAGAGGCTCCAATGAGCCTTGGGACTTGACTTGGGGGTGGGACTGGGCTCGAAGGGGGAGGAAATGAGCCTTCAAGAGGCTGTGACAAGCCTTGGGATTCGACTCAGGCCTGGTTTGAAGGTCTGATGCTTCCCATCGAGGGTCTGGGAGGTTCTCAAAGGTGACTGGATCGCTCTTGAGGGGATGTCAGGGCTCTTGAACTTGAAAGGTGCTCTGTAGGCAGTCTTGGGATTGACTCAAGAGCAGGTGAGGGGCAGGGTTAACTCAGAGCTCAAAGGGGGAGGCTTCACTATTGAAGTCACAGCCTCACGAAGGAGGAACGAGGTTCTGTGGGGGCTCGAGATCCAAGGGTAGCTTCAACAGAGTCCTCAAAGCAGTTTTGAGGCAGGGGGAACAATGAAACCTTCAAGCACTCTAAACAGCCTACTGAGTGCACATATGACTGTCAATCCTTTCTCGAGCTATGAAGCAAGTGTGAAGCTAAGTCACCAGCCTGCTATCTGGGACACACCACCATGTGCCACAAGCCTGCATAAGTGACTTGGCGAGGAGATGAGCTGCTTGAAGCAAGCTCAGGGGAGGGAAGGGAGTCCTTCAAAGTTTGAGGGGATGCCTCAAAAGGGGAATGAGGGGGGAGCTTTGTGCTTGAGTGTGCCTCTCCCTGGGAGCATCTTCTAGAACAAGACCGAGAGTACTCCACAGGGGTATCCCAAGAGTAAGAACTGAACAGATAAAACCAATATATATTTCACAAAGTAAATCTGAAAACAGCCTTGAAGGGGCAAACAAAGGGTCAGGGTTGCCTCAACACAACCTCAATCATCTAGAGGGAAGGGGGATCTTTGTACACAAAATGAGCAGGGAGGGTGTAGGGGTCTTTGTTGGAATATTAAACTGCTCTTAGTAGTATTTACTTTGGTGCGAAGGTTGGTTGCTTACATAAGCAGAAAAGCAGACTACAGTAGAGTAAATTTTCTTCTAATCTCCTCAGTAGCTTGTTGATACTGAGGAGTAAGTTCCCCTTTTTATTTAGCCTTTACACTTACTGATCACCTGTAGTTAATCATCTGACAGGTACATATTAATATATAGTAGCTTGTTGATACTGAGGATTAATCATCTGACAGTCTTTGATACACATCACAAAGTGGTTTCGACTGAAAACTGAACTTAGTCACCATGTGCAACTCGAAGCATCTGGGATACATCTATGAATGAATGTGGGTGTGTCTAACAGAAGCGTCTACATCATGATTGCATCTCGAGAAGGCTTGGAATGCATCTGGAATATGTTACAAAGAGGGTGCATCTAGAATATGTTACAATTGCATCTCGGTAGGTCTCAGAAAGCATCTCGAATACATCATGAAGAGGGTGCATCTGGAATATGATATGAATGCATGTTATGAATGCTTCTCGGTAGGTCTCAGAATGCATCTGGAATACATTACGACTGCATCTGGAACACAATACGAATGTGTCTGGAATATGATATGATTGTGTCTCGAAAGGGGAACAGAGTGGATGTGTCTGGAATACGTTATGATTGCATCTGGGCAGGTCTCGGAATGCATCTCAAATACATTGAGGACAAAGCAGGTGCATATTATGAATGCATCTCGAATACAATATGAACGAAGCAGGCGCATCTGGATTATGTTACGAATGAGGCAGATGTGTCCAAACAAAGCATCTATGTCACAAATGTGTCTTGAAAGGGTCTTGGAACACAGCTGGGATCTCAAAGCAGCCAGCAGGGCCTTGAAGGGGTTTCAACTGACTCTAGGACACTGGGGATTAGTTTCCTACAACTCGAGAGGGAGCTAAAATGCAAGGGAGAGTGCCAGGGAGCTAGGCTGTGGCAGGGGAGGAGGACAGCAGCACGTTGATGAACAACCGCTCGACGGAATTCTACAAAACTTTGGAGGGTGGTAGAGGCACACAAGGAGAGCTGGGAGAACGAGGAACCGGAGAAAACGGCGCACCCAGTCCCGAGTTATTCCAATTTTCATCCTACAGGGCCTTTCTCCACAAAAATAAGAATATCTCCAGAAGTACTGAAGCGGACGCAATGAAAAAGACACCGTTCGAAAGGTCTTGTCGAGTAGAATCAGGATCCTGAAATGCGAGAGGTCCGGCGCGTCGGGTCACGAGATATCGCGTGCACGAGCTTGAAGGTAGGAGGACAGCAGTGTGTTGGCAAGGAACCACTGGCCAGAGTGCTACAAAACTCCGGGACGTCGTAGAGGGCATCTAGGGGCGCTGGGAGACCAAAGAAACGAGAGGACCGGCACACCAAATCCCGAGCTATGCCAAAAACTGCCCTACAAAGCCTTCCTCCACAAATTGGGTGATATCTCCAGAACTGTTGAAGCTATAGTGACAAAAAATACACCGATCGAAAGCTCTCGTCGAGTAGAATTAGGATCCCGAAAAGCAAGAGGTCTGGCACATCTGTTCTCGAGAAAATGCATGTACAAGCTCAGAGTAGGGGGAGGAGTAGGGATACCAAGCAAAACAGCCCCCTTGTGGTGGGCTCCAGTTGTAGGAAACAAAGACAGAAGCTGGGAGGAGAGCAGAGAGACTGAAGGGGGAGAGTTAGTCCAAAGGGGCTTCTATAGCCTGGGGAGGAGTACTGTCTGAGGACATCTGAGGCAGTCTGAGGCAGTCTAAAACACTGAAGAAGGCCACTTGAAACCTTCAAACTTGAACTCAAAACTCAAAACTCAGAACTGAATTTGTAACTTGATTGTTAGAAGATGGCCATTCTCAGTAGTGAAGGCATGTAGCATACAGAGAATTTAGTCTATGCGTGAGAACATAGTTAGCTCATCTATCTTGCCCTCGAACTGTTCACTTGCATCTCAAGTTCAGCTGAGACGCTTGCCTGATCTTCTGCATTCTTTGCTCTCTTTGCACTCATGCTGACTCTAGTGCAAAATCCCCATCACTCAGTTCCCCCAGACTTCACCTCCAAAGACTTTCATCTTGCCAGAGAACAACTCATTGCCAATGGAGGCGATCACAAGACAGCAGCACATCAGCTAATGCTAGTCTGGCACCTCAATAATGATTTAGAGAAACAAGAATGGGACCACCAAATCCAGCAAGAGCACCAGGAAGTGGCCAACAGGGCATGTCAAGCAGAAGAGGAACAGGGGAGGCAACAACTAGAGCAGGAGAGAGAATGGGAACTCACACTGCAAGAGGAAAGGAAGAAGTACCACCTCAAACATGCCCCCTAATGACTGAAAATACTGGCCAGACCAGGGATCGAACCTGGGTCCTCCCACTAGTACTGGGGTGCCTTACCACTAGGCTACCCGACCATTCCTACCCTGTCTAGAGTGTGGATTCTCATCCCAACACTCCCCTTAGAAGCCACACTCACCCCCTCCATAATTAGGTAAGGGAACTGCTTGGCTCACACCTGGCCAACAAACCCATGGATGCCCTAATATGAGTGGCCTTTTGTGTGCCTCTAGTAGGGACCAGCTTCCAGCACCATCGGGGCTCATAACCTAATGACTGAAAATACTGGCCAGACCAGGGATTGAACCTGGGTCCTCCCACTAGTACTGGGGTGCCTTACCACTAGGCTACCTGACCATTCCTACCCTGTCTAGAGTGTGGATTCTCATCCCAACACCCCCATCCCTCAAGACATGGTCATCTCAACAGACCCCATCATCATCCCCACTCAAGTAGCTGTTTGCAAACTCCACAATGGAGACTTTGTAGAGCTGTACTTTTTCACCAACAAAGGCCTCCACAATGTGGAGCTCTCTACCCAATCAGCTGATGATGATGTGCTAATGCTCCTACAGACCAGTGATGGTCTTCACTCCTTCATCCCACTAGCCACAGCCCAAGCTAAAGGGTCGGCCATGAAAGATGAAGATTTATCCTGGGAGGAGTTCTCAGAAGCAGTGCACCATCTCGCCACTGCCATGAGAGAAAATGACTGGCCAGAAGAGAGAATAGACAGCCACATCAAATTCTGGCTAGCTCTCAAAAGCCACCCCTGGAGGCATGGCATCTGCGAAGTCAGCAAACAGGCCTTGCTAACCTACCAAGCTTGAGTAAGACACAAATGGCACAACACACTGGCAACCCCCCATTCTTTCAACATCACCCACATCAACAACACACTCCTTACCCAGATCAGGGATGAGCTAGTCCACACAGCCCACATAGCAGAGCTAGAATTGCTCAAACAGGTCAGTCTGTCCTTGAACCTTTGCATCTGAGCAACACTCACCACCAAACCTCCTACACCCTCCTGTCAGATAATTAATCCTCAGTATGAACAAGCTACTGATATATTAGTATGTACCTGTCAGATAATTAACTACAGGTGATCAGTAAGTGTAAAGGCTAAATAAAAAAGGGGAACTTACTCCTCAGTATGAACAAGCTACTGAGGAGAGGAGAAAATTTACTCTACTGTATGTACGCATTTTTGCTTATGTAAGCAACAAACCTTCGCACTAAATATGAACTACTAAAAGGCAGTTTAATATCCCAACACCTCCACCTACTCAAATCCACCATCGAACACACCCACCGCTGACACCCCCTACTCAACCCTCCCCCTCGCTCAACCAACCCAACCATGGACATGTGCCCAAATGGCACTCACACACTCACCCCCCCATGGCTGTACACCCACCTCCACCCCACATGGCTCACACCCCCCTGACTACACATCAGGAACACAGGTCACATGCCATTTTACACAGCCCCAGACACATGTTGGGACACCTGTCTCCCCCCCTGCCATACATCACCTCTAACCCACACCTACAACTGACACCACACAGCTCACTAGCAAATATAGCCAGGGCTACAACACCCACCACACCCCCAAACCCCCCAGCACAGTGAAATGTCCCCTCTCCCCACCCAACCACCCCACTGACCCAACCAAGCACACCAGATCCTTTCGCCCTGCAACCCCCCCCTCCAAACCAGGCTGATTCCCAGTCTGTGCCATCTGCCTCAGCCATGACCACCACACCACCCCCATTGTGGAGTGCAAAGCCCTGAGAACATGGGACAACAAATTCAAAACATTCACAGAAAGAGTACACAGGGACCTCTACTCCAAAGGAGGGGTATGCCTGTGCCCCAAATGGCAACGGGAGGAAGGATGCTCAGGCAAGCACGATGCCAAGCACATATGCTTGGGCTGTGGACTGGCCACACATGGAGCCAGCAGCTGCCCTCGAGTGCAGGCACTGAACCCCCCTCACCCCATATAACCCCCAAGCATGGGAAAAAGCACTCCATGCCACAAACCTTCTTGACCATTTCCCCTCCCTCATTGAAAGCCTACATTTGGGTTTCCTAATAGATTTCCCCCAAATCTCGCATACCCAATTTCCCCCTAATAAAGACTCCATTAATACATACTTTGATAAGTTTATGGAAGTGGTTAATAAAGAGATTTCCAAAGGGAGATTCATAGGACCTTTCAAAGTCAAAACTATCCAAGTGCTAATAGGTCATTTCCAATCTTCACCCCTCACACTGATACCCAAACCTGGGAAGCCAGGAAAATTCAGATTAATACAAAACTTCTCCTTCCCTTTAATGCCATGTCCCCCCCACTCCAACCCTGCCATCAATTCTTTCATGTCAGCAGACAACTTTCCCTGCACATGGGGAACCTTCTCCATTGTATTCCTTCTAGCATCCAGACTCCCACCAGGATTGGAAGCAGCCTCCCAGGACATCGCAGAAGCCTATAGGACAATACTGCTACACCCATCCCAATGGCCTGCAGCAGTGGTTCGCATTTCAGACACACAAGCATGCATTGACACTTGCCTAGCTTTTGGAGCCTCACCCTCGGTGGGCATGTATGGACATCTTGCCAATGCAGCAGTAGAAATCTTCAGGAGCATTGGCATAGGACCCCTGGACAAATGGGTTGACAACCATTTCTTTTTCAGGATACTCAAGGAACACCTCCAAGAGTACAACAACAATAGGAGGCTATGGAATACCCAGATCACTGCTGCAGGCATGCAGCACATGGGCAGCTGCCTCTGGTTCAAGGGTGTCACTCATGATGATGGCTCCACAGAAGAATACAATGAAGACTGTCACTTTGTGATATCGGACCACTCCTCTGACTCACCACAATCGCAACATGACTTGCTCTTTACCTACGACATGCAAGACATAGACAGGGTCTCACATGAACTCGGCATCCCCTGGGAACTCAGCAAAGACCAGCCATTCAGCCAAGCAATGATCTACATAGGTTTCCTGTGGGATCTGAAACACTGGATCATATCACTAAGTGAAGGAAAGACAGCTAAGTACCTACAGGCAGTACATGCTTGGCGGAAAAGACAGGCACACACCCTGACAGATGTACAGCAATTCTATGGCAAGCTCTTGCATGTGTCTGCCTTACTCCCACAGGGTAGAGCCTATCTCACCAGCCTCGAATGCATGCTAGCAATTTGCTTGGATAAGCCTTTCATGCCACATAGACCTGACAAACACTGCCAAACAGACTTAGACTGGTGGACCACCACCTTACAAGACAGAAAGATCCAATGTCCCCTCACCCCCCCACCACAATGCATCAATCTACTAGCATTCTCTGATGCTAGCTCTGGCTTCAGCATCGGCATTGTCATCAAAGGCAAGTGGAGAGCTTGGCACCTCATCCTGGGATGGAAAAGTAAAGACTCCAAATGGGACATCAGCTGGGCAGAGGCCATCAGGTTTGAGTTCCTCATCCACACCATCAATCTCATCCTACCAGTCCCAGCCCATATCATCATACATGGTGACAACAATGGTGTCATGGAAGGATGGTGGACTGGAAGACATCGGAAATGAGAGGTCAATGAGGTCTTCAAACACGTTCACCACCTCATCTCCAATAACGCTGCTAGCGTCCTTAGCATCCAAACAACATATGTTGCAAGTGGCGAAAATCCAGCAGATGGACCATCAAGAGGCATCTACAGAAGCACTGACCACCTGCTACCCCCCCTTCCACTCCCTAATGATCTTAAACAACATGTTGTCAACTTTGACACACTGATCACACCAAGGGAGTTCAGAGCCAGACAAGAAGGATACTATGCCCCCCAACCAGCCCACAACATCAACTGCATTGCCAGGCAACACAAGGCCGAATGCAATTTCTGTCTGCACCAACAATCTCTCGATGACCTCATCAAGAGTGCCATCTCAGAGGACTACTGAGAGCACCCACCAAAAGTTCAATGCCCCAATAACCCACCAAGCCAAGGAAACGGCCCCCACACTGAGACCTTATCACCCTCACCTCATGCCAGCCCCATCCCATCTGCAACCACACTGTCTCACCAAGGAGAGGCTACTCCTATGGCACCTGGCTATTGACCACCAATGCACCACCTCCTTGCTATCACTCTCTGCAGAAGTAATAGACCACATCACCAATGTCATAGGTGCATCCTGGACTGAGTCAACCAAGGAATTATATGGCACAGGTCTCCTAGTATTCCACATTTTCTGTGACCTCAACAATATCTCTGATAACCGTAGGTGCCCCACCCCACTGGACCTACTCGCAGCTTTCCTAGCCAGTTGCACAGGAGCCCACTCGGGCTCCACACTCACTAACTATGCAGCAGGCATTCAAGTGTGGCATATCATACATGGCCACAACTGGGTAATAAATGAAGCCAAATATAAAGCCATCCTAGAAGGTGCCTTGAGACTAGCACCAGCTACCTCCAAACACCCCTGCAGAGCCCCATTCATGACAGATGTCCTTCAGTTTCTACACAACACCCTGGATAGGGACAACCCCTGCAACACAGCAATTTTCGCCTGTATCACTCTATCCTTTTTCTGCCTAGTGAGGCTCAGAGAATTCACTGTACCCACCATAAAATCTTTCGACCCAGTATGTCACATCACCAGAGCAGGCTACCAACTCTCACATAACCATGACAATCTACCTGTAATGGTTTTCCACCTCCCTTCCACCAAACATGCACCCAAAGGAGAAACAGTACAGTGTGCCCCACAACCTGACCCCAACATAGACCCACTTCGAGCCCTAGAAAACCACTTCAGAGTAAATCTGGCCAGTGATAACGTGCATCTTTTTGCATGGAGACACCCCACATCTGGCCTAAGGCCTCTCTCCAAGATGGAAGTCATCAAGAGGATAGCAGCTGTAGCTAGACTATACCTGAACTTGCCCAACCTCAAGGGCCATAGCCTATGCATTGGAGGCATGCTCCACTACCTCCTAAACAATATCCCATTCAATGTAGTCAAAACAATGGGTCGATGGTCAGGGGAATCCTTCACACTCTACCTTTGACATCATGCTCTAGTCCTAGCACCCTTCCTCAAATCCAAGCCAGACACCATCAACACCCTCAGGAACTATGTACTTCCACCAGTCTGCTAGAATGTAAGTAGAGCTCCTTCACAGCCAGGTCTCAAGCTTTGCTGGATGCATCACTCATTCCTTATTTTTCAGGTTTCACAGCTCAGCTCGCCCACTTGTGCTTGGCTTTGGACCAGAAAACCTATTGGTTTTCACCCAGACCAGTGCACTACTTATGTTTCCATCTATCTCCCACTGTAGCACTTACAAAGTACCTCTCCCCACTCCATTCTGAGCTAATGAAGTAGAACATGTAGATGGCCATTCTCAGTAGCGAAGGCACATAGTGTACAGAGAATTTAGTCTATGCGTGAGAATGTAGTTAGCTCATCTATCTTGCCCTTGAACTGTTCACTCACATCTCAAGTTCAGCTGAGACACTTGCCTGATCTTCTGCATTCTTTGCTCCTGCCCACCACTCCCTCTCACAGACTGACCAAAGCACTCATGACATTCCTTGTTTGTCCAACACCTCAAGCTCAACATGCACTCGAGGCTGACCTGTTTGGCACCCAGCCCACCCTCACAGCTCAGCTTGCCCACTCATACTTGGCTTCAGACTGGAAAACCTATCAGTTTTCACCCAAACCAGCACACTACTTACATTTCCATCTATCTCCCACTGTAGCACTTACAAAGTACCTCTCCCCACTCTGTTCTGAGCTAATGAAGTAGAATGCATAGAGTAAGTACAGCTAGGTAATTTTAAAAAATGCTGACTAAGCAAGAAAACCTTGCACTAAGGTAATAAACATATAATAACTGGAAAATCAAGTTAAAATATGAGAAACACAGAATAAAAACAAAATCTCCTGGTAGGGAAAACCCATTCCCTACAGCATCATGTATACTACTACTATCAGATGTCCCTTTCCCATCTGTGTGTAGCACCTGCTTGTCATCTTGTGTATCATGTGTAGGTAATTCCATGATTGTGGCAAAAGTAGCCTGCCCAGCTTTAGCCCTTTTAGGCAGTGTAAGGTTTGATAAAAGGAGAGTGGGGGGAAAGGCCAAAGGGTCTTTCCATTGGAAGAGGGTCCTAGTTTGACCCAGGGAGCTAGGGATGCCTGGTGGAGAGGTCAAAGAGTAGTGAAAAGACTGCAAACCCACCCAAAAAGTCCCAATAATAGCTGAGATAACATCTAAGGAGTGGCTGAGGATGGAGAAATATTCTCCCAAGGCTCTGTGTCTTTATTTCTGGCTTCTCGTTGAAGTAGGGAATCCACCTCATAGTGTATCATAGTGATGTGTACTAGTGGCCCCTGCTCTGACTCTGACTCCCCGTCTGTGTCCCACTGACTAAGCCTCTCTATCCCTCGGCTTGCCCCTTCTCCCCTACTGCATGTGGCCCCCTCAAAAATGCCATGATGCCCTCATCGTTGTGCTGCTGCTTGTCCCCCATCTCCTCCTGATCCTGATCCACTGTCTGATCCTCCTTTCTCTCGCCTTCCTCGTCTTCATTTGCTTCCCTGCTTTCCTTGTCCTCTATGTCCTCACATTCTGCCTCCCTTATATGCTGCTGCTCGTGTACCCGTTGTAGGGAGAGTATCCTCTCCACTAGGTATTTTGTTTTATTTCATTGTTTTTACTTACTGGTCTGTTTTCTTTCCTTTTCTTTATCTTTTTACTTCGTGTTTGGACGCGTTGTGGCTTACATAAGCCCGCGCGAGTACTTCGAGCACCTGTACATACTTAGAAACAATAATAGATGTACCACCACAGACGAGATAGACGGAATTCTGAGCCTGAGGGCTCAGAATATTATTTCTCCATTCCTGATGTGCTATACATGTTTTCCTGAGTCTCTCTTGGGTTTTAGGGCGTGTTTTCAGTCTTTTCCTCTACTCTTTGACCTCTCTACCAGGCAACTCCAGCCTCCTGGGTCGAACTGAGACCCCTTCCAACAGGAGCCTATTTTAGCCTCCTCCCACACTCCTTTAACAACAATCTTTACATCTGGAGCCCACCGCGAGGGGGCTGTTTTGCTTGGTACCCCTACTTCTCCCCCTCCCCTCGAGCTTGTACACGCGTTTTCTCGAGAACCGACGCGCCGGACCTCTCGCTTTTCTGTATTCGGATTCTACTCGACGAGACCTTTCGAACGAGGTCTTTTTCGTCGCATCTGCTTCAGTACTTCTGGAGATATTCTCATTTTTGTGGAGAAGGCCCTGTAGGACGAAAATTGGAATAACCCAGGACTGGGTGCACCATTTTCTCCGGTTCCTCGTTCTCCCAGCTCTCCTCGCGTGCCTCTACCACCCTCCGAAGTTTTGTAGAATTCCATCGAGCGGTTGTTCACCAATGTGCTGCTGTCCCCCCCCTACCTCCGAGCTTGCACACGCGTTTTCTCGGGACCCGACGCGCCGGACCTCTCGCCTTTCGGGATTCTGATCCTACCCGACGAGACCTTTCGAACGGTGCCTTTGTCGTCGCGTTCGCTTCAGTACTTCTGGAGATATCCTTATTTTTGTGGAGAAAGGCTCTGTAGGACGAAAATTGGAATAACTCGGGACTGAGTGCGCGGTTTCCCATGTTTCTTCGTTCTCCCAGCTCTCCTGGCCTGCCTCTACCGTTCTCCAAAGTTTTGTAGCATTCCGTCGAGCGGTTCCTCCCCAGCACGCGGCCGTCCTCCTCCCCTGCCACAGCTTATGCTCCCTGGCACTCTCCCTCGCGTTTTAGCTCCCTCTCGAGCTGTAGGGAACTGTTTCCCATCGTCTTAGAGTCAGTCGAAGCCCTGTCGAGACCCCACCAGCTGCTTCGAGACCCAGCTGCATTCCAGACCCTTTCGAGATGCATTGTGACATAGATGCTTCATTTAGACACATTTGCTTCGTTCGTAACATATTCGAGATGCATTCCGCGACCCTCCGAGACACAGTCGTAATGTGTTTGAGACGCACCCTCGTTCATATCGTGTTCCAGATGCAGTCGTAACATATTCGAGACACAATCGTATTGTATCCCAGACGTATCCGCTTCATTCCCCTCTTGAGACGCAATCGTATTGTATCCCAGACGTATCTGCTTCGTTCCCCTCTCGAGACACAATTGTATTGTATCCCAGACGTATCCGCTTCGTTCCCCTCTCAAGACGCAATCATATCGTATCCCAGATGTATCCGCTTCGTTCCCCCTTCGAGGTGCAATTGTATCATACCCCAGACGTATCCGCTTTGTTCCCCTTCCAAGACGCATTCATAACGTGTTCTAGATGTGCCCTCTTCGTAACGTGTTCGAGACGCTTTCCGAGATCCAGACGAGACGCAATCGTATAATATTCCAGACGCACCCGCTTTGTCCCCCTTTCGAGACGCAATCGTAACGTATTCCAGACGCATTCCGAGATCTACCAAGACGCATTCGTAACATATTCTAGACGTGCCTGCTTCGTTCCCCTTTCGAGACGCAATCATAACGTATTTGAGATGCAGTCGTATCATATTTCAGATGCAACCGTAAGACGCACCCAGACCCCTACACCTTCCCTGCTCGTGTCATATTCACTTCGCGAAACATATGTTGGTTTTATCTGTGCAGTCTCTTACTCTCGGGATACCCCTGTGGAGCACTCTCGGTCTCGTTCTAGAAGATGCTCCCAGGGAGGCGCACTCGAGCACGAAGCTCCCCCCTCGTTTCCCCTTCGAGGCGTCCCCTTGAACTTCAAGGGACCTCCCTTTCTCCCCCGAGCCTGCTCCGAGCAGCTCATTTCCTTGCCAAGTCACTCATGCAGGCTCGTGGCACACCGTGGCTTAGCCACGGTGGTGTGTCCCGGATAGCAGGCTGGTGACTCAGCTTCCACACTTGCTTCGTAGCTCGAGAGAGGATTGGTAGTCATGTGTGCACTCAGTAGGTTGTTAGAGTGCTTGAAGGTCTGTTCCCCCTGCCTCAAAACTGCTTCGAGGGCTCGTCTCCCCCCTCTTGAGCTGCATCTGCTGCTTCGAGCCCAGTCCCACCCTCGAGTAGAGTCCCGAGGCTCATCAGAGCCTCTCGAAGGCTTGTGTTGCCCCTTCGCACAGCTGCCCTTCCCCCTCGAGTCACCTTCCGAGGCCTGTCTAGGCTCGAGTCCCTCTCGTCTTCGAAGCCACCCCCTCGAGTCCCCTCGTTGCCCCTCGAGGCCACTCTGGCATCCTCTCCTGCTGCATGGGTACCCCTTCTTGTTCATGTTTTGTTTTCTTTATGGTCTCTTTTGCTTTTGAGTTCGCGTTTTTGAGTTTTGACTTCGAGTTTTGTTTCGAGGAGGATATCCCTGGTCTCGCTTTGTGATACAGCTCGGTAGGTGGTGACTGGGGACAGTCACTATCCAAAGCCACCCTCGGATGTAGGGAGAGTATCCTCTCCACTAGGTATTTTGTTTTATTTCATTGTTTTTACTTACTGGTCTGTTTTCTTTCCTTTTCTTTATCTTTTTACTTCGTGTTTGGACGCGTTGTGGCTTACATAAGCCCGCGCGAGTACTTCGAGCACCTGTACATACTTAGAAACAATAATAGATGTACCACCACAGACGAGATAGACGGAATTCTGAGCCTGAGGGCTCAGAATATTATTTCTCCATTCCTGATGTGCTATACATGTTTTCCTGAGTCTCTCTTGGGTTTTAGGGCGCGTTTTCAGTCTTTTCCTCTACTCTTTGACCTCTCTACCAGGCAACTCCAGCCTCCTGGGTCGAACTGAGACCCCTTCCAACAGGAGCCTATTTTAGCCTCCTCCCACACTCCTTTAACAACAATCTTTACACCGTTGTGTGTACATTTCTTGATTTTTGTGTAGCTTTGTACCTGGTCTTGGTGTGAACGTGCATAGTCTTCATGTGCTGTACTCGCCTGGTAGCGGCATTCCTTCTAGGGTGGCAAGTTTGTACGAGTTTTGTATATGTTCAGTGACTCATCACGGTTGTGACCACTTGGGTAGTTCCACCCATCTGAACCCCCCACAGCAGCTCTGCCATGCAAGCCACCCTTCTGCCAGGCTTCTGCACTGACTTTGCAGGGCATCCATTTACTGTGGGAAATAAATTGCAGAGTGAGTTCTGGTCACTAGATACAGTGAGCAACAAAAACATTGCAATGTTTGCAACATTTTGATTATGTGTAAGATATCTTGGGATTGGTTGTGGCTGTGCTAATGCCATAGGGAAGACAATTGTAGCCCTTGGTCCCAGCTTTCTATTGGTGGTCTTCCCAAGCTCAGGAGTGAAGTGGCTGTGATGGTATGGGCCAATTACTAAGGCCTATGCATTGCAACATTTTTGTTGCTGACATCATGGTGGATGCAATCTACAATGTGGAGTATGTATTCATGGCAGGAATGCCAGCTATTGATTACATAATATATCACATGATCAATCCAATGATTTGTCAGCATGTAAACAAAGCCAAACATTGAACTTGCATCATTTATCCTCTATCCTGTACCACAACTCCAAAAACTGCCTATCTGGCTCATCAGAGTTACTCTCTCAGGGAAATGTCAGCAAAATCTGGTCCTCACAGCACTACCATGAGTAGGGTGTATGGCCAGCACCATTTGTTCCTTAAAAAAGCTGCAAAAAGTCACCCTTGTGCTGTTTCCCCCACTAATGCCAAGGGGTCCTGATGCTAATCCATACTGGGAAAGCTGGAAATTCCATGGAGGTCAGTCTGGCACTTCAGGACATGAAGAGTGAACTAATATGCTCCCAACTAATGTATTTCTGCCAAAGAGAAGCTGGCACCAAGGTTGGGTTGAGCAATAGCCTCCTTTGCACACCAGGTGGTCATCAAGGGTCAGCAAGAATATGGCCTGTACTGAACTGTGGATGCCTGGGAAAGGAACATTTGGTCATTAGTGACCAGTGGAAACACTGAGGGGCACATTGCAGCAAGGAATCTGCACCCTGGAAGCCCAGTAGGCTATCCCACCCATGACCACCTAGTGTGCAAAGGAGGTTATTGCTCAACCCAACCTTGGTGCCAGCTTCTCTTTGGCAGAAATACATTAGTTGGGAGCATATTAGTTCACTCTTCATGTCCTGAAGTGCCAGACTGACCTCCATGGAATTTCCAGCTTTCCCAGTATGGATTAGCATCAGGACCCCTTGGCATTAGTGGTGGAAACAGCACAAGGGTGACTTTTTGCAGCTTTTTTAAGGAACAAATGGTGCTGGCCATACACCCTACTCATGGTAGTGCTGTGAGGACCAGATTTTGCTGACATTTCCCTGAGAGAGTAACTCTGATGAGCCAGATAGGCAGTTTTTGGAGTTGTGGTACAGGATAGAGGATAAATGATGCAAGTTCAATGTTTGGCTTTGTTTACATGCTGACAAATCATTGGATTGATCATGTGATATATTATGTAATCAATAGCTGGCATTCCTGCCATGAATACATACTCCACATTGTAGATTGCATCCACCATGATGTCAGCAACAAAAATGTTGCAATGCATAGGCCTTAGTAATTGGCCCATACCATCACAGCCACTTCACTCCTGAGCTTGGGAAGACCACCAATAGAAAGCTGGGACCAAGGGCTACAATTGCCTTCCCTATGGCATTAGCACAGCCACAACCAATCCCAAGATATCTTACACATAATCAAAATGTTGCAAACATTGCAACATTTTTGTTGCTCACTGTATATATTACAGCCACCCATAGACACAGGTTCCACCCATCCGAACCCCTGCACTGCACTTCTGCCAGGCTTCCACACTGACTTTGCATGGCATTCAGTTACTGTGGGAAATAAATTGTGGAATGAGTTCCAGTAGCTAGACACATATTACAGATACATGTAGACACTGGTTCTGCCCATCCAAACCCCCCACAGCAGCTCTGCCATGCAAGCCACCCTTCTGCCATGCTTCCACACTCACTTTGCATGGCATCCATTTACTGTGGGAAATCAATTGTGGAGTGAGTTCCAGTCACTAGACACATATTATGGCTACCCATAGACACAGGATCTGCCAATGTGAACCCCCCACAGCAGCTCTGCCATGCCAGCTGCACTTCTGCCAGGTTTCCACACTGACTTTGCATGGCATTCATTTACCATGGGGAAATAAATTGCAGAGTGAGTTCCAGTAGCTAGATACATATTACAGCTACCTGCAGACACAGGTTCTGCCTGTCCAGACCCCCCACAGCAGCTCTGCCATGCAAGCCACACTTCTGCCAGGCTTCTGCACTGACTTTGCATGGCATCCATTTACTGTGGGAAATAAATTGTGGAGTGAGTTCCAGTCACTAGATATATGTATATTACAGCCACCCATAGACACAGGTTCCACCCATCCAAACCCTGCACCACACTTCTGCCAGGCTGCTGCACTGACCTGCATGAGATCCATTTACTGCAGGAAATAAATTGCAGAGTGAGTTCCAGTCACTAGACAAATATTACAGCTACCCGTAGACACAGGTTCTGCCAATCTGAACTCCCCACAGCAGCTCTGCCATGCAAGCCACACTTCTGCCAGGCTTCTGCACTGACTTTGCATGGGATCCATTTACTGTGGGAAATAAATTGTGGAGTGAGTTCCAGTAGCTAGATACATATTACAGCTACCCATAGACACAGGTTCCACACATCTGAACCCCCCACAGCAGCTCTGCCATGCAAGCCACACTTCTGCCAGGCTTCCACACTGACTTTGCATGGCATCCATTTACCATGGGAAATAAATTGTGGAGTGAGTTTCAGTACCTAGATGCACATTGCAGCTGCCTGTGGACAATGCCATAGACAGGCCCTTTCAAGAGTTGGCATTGTCCAACAATAATACTGTATCACAGACAGGCCCATCCATGAGTAATGCACTCCTACCTGATACCTTGGACAGGCCTGTGCATGAGTTGCACAGCATTCCCCTCACATCATGGACAAGCCCATCTATGAGTAATGCACTCCTACCTGATACCTTGAACAGGCCTGTGCATCAGTTGCATGGTATTACCTGCATAGCACAGCCAGGCCCACCCATGAATTGCACAGTATTCCCCTCACATCATTGACAGGCCCATCCACGAGTTGTGCAGTATTACCTTCATACTGTGGCCAGGCCTGTCCATGAGTTGCATGCTATTACCTGCATAGCACAGCCAGGCCCACCCATCAATTGTGCAGTATTCCCCTCACATCATTGATGGGCCCATCCATGAGTTGCATGGTATTATATGGCCAGGCCTGTCCATGAGTTGCACAGCATTCCCCTCACATCATGGACAGGCCCATCCATGAGTAATGCACTCCTACCTGATACCTTGGACAGGCCTGTGCATGAGTTGCATGGTATTACCTGCATGGCACAGCCAAGCCCACCCATGAATTGCACAGTATTCCCCTCACATCATTTACAGGCCCATCCAGGAGTTGCATGGTATTACCTTCATACTGCAGCCAGGCCTGTCCATGAGTTGCATGCTATTACCTGCATAGCACAGCCAGGCCCACCCATGAATTGCACAGTATTCTCCTCAGATCATGGATGGGCCTGTCCATGAGTTTTGTGGTATTACCTTCATACTGCGACTGGGCCCATCCATGAGTTGCACAGGATTCCCCTCACATCATGGACAGGCCTGTCCATGAGTAATGCACTCCTACCCAATACCTTGGATGGGCCTGTTGTAGGGAATTAGATCGTAGGACCAGGGAAAACAGAGAATAGAAGTGTTGCAAGTCTTGTTTCATCCTTGAAGAGGGTTCTTGAAACCCAGATAGCTCAGGTACTAAGTTGGTACTGAGAATTGAAGACTGGACTTAGAATTTGACACTGGGAAAAGCCATTAAAAGCATATATGCAGCAGAGACACAATGCCTCTCAAGCTTTGCCCTCAACTTGGGCTTCTTGCTCTACAACGAATGCACAGTAGTGTAGGTTGACTTTTTACATGACTCTCACACCCCAAACTCCTTGTGTGCTTAGTCATCACATTACCCACCACACTCCTAAGTCCCTCCCCTCGCTCCTCTCAACCCTCAAAGCCACCTCCTCAACCCTTGAAACCATTCCTTCCACCCTCGAAACCTCTCCCTCAGCTCCCAACACCCCTCTGACCTCTTCTTCTCTCAATCTCTTAGTAGGGGCCTTGCCGCACCTACACTGTACATGAGTTGCATGCTATTACCTGCATAGCACATCCAGGCCCACCCATGAATTGCACTGTATTCCCCTCACATCATGGACAGGCCCATCCATGAGTTGCACAGTATTACCTTCATACTGCAGCTGGGCCTGTCCATGAGTTGCATGATATTACCTTCATACTGTGGCCAGGCCCATCCATATGTTGCATTGTCCAACTTTCATGGGCCTGCTCATGTGTGGTTGCATTCCTCTTTCACCCATATGACAGGCCCACTCATTTGTTATTGTCACTCAGGGTACTTGGGCCCACCCATTTGTCATGTATTAATTAATTCGACAGGCCCACCACAGGCTGTCCATATGTGTTGGCAGTTTGGTGCACAGGCTACTCATATATTGTGACTAACTGTGACTACTATATGTGCAAAGTTAGACCGTGTATTGGCAGGAAAAAAATATGTGACATCAGTGCAAGGTCTTGTTAACTTGCATCGCCAGCACAACGAAGAACTTCCTAAGCACTACTCGGAGTTCCAGACGAAAGGGTCTGTTTATTTGAGGTAGAGAAGAAAGTCCCTGTAGCTACGTTACACTGGCCTCTTTATATGGTAGGACACATGTCAACACAGACACAGGTGATAAAATCAGAGACAACAATCATATGATTAAACAGAACTATCACGGGATTTCCAAACCTTCAAGACAACCATTACAGATACAAAGCTGGATGATCTACTATTAGGTAGCCAGTTAGTGTTGAGCTGGGCCCGGCCTCAAGCCCTGAGCCAAGCCGGGCCGGGCCCTCCTAGGCCGAGCCGAGCTGAGCTGTGGAGACAGCCTGTGAGGGCTCAAGCCCAGTAAAAACTGTGTCGGATCAGGTGGGACATGAGCTGCTCAGGTCGGATTTTGTCAGATTTTGTCTGCTGAAATCGGACGAGATAGGATCCGTGGGAAAGTTTGTTATGTGTTGTATTGCATTACATTGCCATTGTAGAGTGTAACACTACACAACGTGCCATCGGCATCGCACATCATACGTCTCTCATCGTAAAATTGCAATGCATCGTATACACATTGCATTGCCAACCCCAACAAATTGTGCATCGTGCAAGTTGCCCCATCACTTGGGCTGCCGTGGAGCTGCTGTACATCTGTCCTTCTCTCTCCTCTCCCACCTAACCCACTTCCCACATCCCTTCCCATCCTCTTCCAGTTGTCTTCCGTGCACAAGCATGCAATAAGATTGACAATCACATATATGCAGGTGAGTCGGGATTGTTTATCATAGTCTGCCATGCTGGAAACAAAGGTGACGAAATACCAGGGGCGACACATCATCTTCCTCATACTTCCCCTCGACGTTTTGATTTGTGGGGCTTGCTTTATGCATGGAGGATTCAAACACTGTGAGGTGGGCTACCCTGGTCTGTGGAGGTTACCTTTGGTTGGTACAGCAACCTACAAGTTACTGAAAATGCGGAAGATCTACCAATTGCTTTGGAACCTTGTTTCATCCCCAGAAAAATATTCACAGCATGTTTACACATTCGTTGTGGATGCCTTAATGCCTGCAAAGATTCTGATAAGTGTCTACATTATCAGTAGCAATTATTATGGCTGTCACATATGGGTACAACATTGCTCTGCAGGACGGCCCTTTCGTTTCGAAGGAGCAAAGCTCCACATTCATCATAAGTATGTGCGCATATATTCCTCTTCACAGACACCTCTGACCTCTTCTAGCGTGGTGAATGCATGCTTGTAGTCTGGTCAGACTCGCTCGATTCCATAGTGACAATAGCCTGCGACTTTGAGGGCATCCCATCTGTCTTCTGGAGAAATCGTACTCCTGTCTTTCTCCTGTTCCAGACTCCGTATCCCATCACTCTGGTATGATGCACTGGAGATCACATGTACATTATTATCTTCCATTCTACTTCATTTGACAGGGCCCTCGTTCTGGTTCCCCACATGCCTGCTATCCAAAGGCAGCCCTCGTTCTGGCTCCCCGCATTCCCCATGTGCCTGCTATCCAAAGATGGCTCTCGTTCTGGCTCCCCACGTCTCCTGCATGCCTGCTATCCAAAGGTGGCTCTCGTTCCGGTGCCTTGCACTCGCTGTGTGCCTGCTATCTACAGCTGGCTCTCGTATTTGATGCCCCACATTCCCTGTATGCCCATTATCCCCCACAGCCTGCCCCTGGAGCATGCGCATATTCCCCCGCTACGTATTTCATCTGGTGGACCCTACTGCAGCCTGCAGCCTGCCCGGGAGCAGGCGTGTATTCCCCCGGATCACGTGTAGCATAGTACACCTGTAATCAGACTGTATCAGATTTGGACAGAATGCAATCTGCTGTGAACAGTTCATATCGGTGTGAATCAGGCGAGATCGGATTGGAATAATAAAATCCCATGGGATCAGACAAGGCCGGTCGTTGTCATATTCTACATACAAACAAAGAATCCATTGAGATCGGACGAGGTATGATTGTAACTAGAGAAATCCAATGTTGTCCGCTGTAGACCTGCCTCCTCATGTAAAGAATCCAATGTGGTTGGGTCATGTCTGATCACATTGGATATTCTCAGGGTATCCGATCTCGTCCGACTGGAACCGCCCTGATCATACGAAGTTTTGACTGGGGCTCAAGGCCCGGCCTGATGTTTTGAAAAGCTGTGAGCCACGGCTTTGTGGCTGTGCTGCAGACTCATCTGGAGGGATGTGTCATGCACTCCTAAGGTGTCGAACTACTTGGCTATACTAACAGGATGGGTACCAGGCAATTACTTTCTATTTGTAACCTTGATATCCTCATCTTTTCTAGGCTTGAAGGAATCTGCTGCCATGGATCCAGGTGACCCTTCCTCCTCCCCCTTGAAATTGCCCACGCGATATCTCGTCCTACGACGCGCCTAACTTCTCGCAAATCAGGATTCTGATCCTCCTCGTCGAGAGCTTTCTAACGGTGCCCTTCGCATTACTGCCACTGCCGTCGTTCCGGAGTTATAGGCATTTTTGTGGATAGTGGGACAATTGGACGAATTTGAGGATATCTCAGGATTGGGTGCGTGTATTCCCCCAGTCTCTTGTTCTCTGTGCCATCCACACCTCCCTCCATCGTTCCCTTGCGTTTTGTAGCATTGAGTGCAGCCGCTGTTTGTCGGCGCACTGTCTTCTTCCCTGTCCTCCTACCTCCGTTCATGTTTGACGCGTATCTTGCCCAATTCCATGCCGGATCTCTCGATTTTTGGAGAGGCTACTCTACTCGACGCTATCTACCGAACGACACCAGGAACGCGATGTTCCCCCGCTTCGTTCCCGAGATATCTGTTTTTTGTGCCTACATGGGGTAGCATGACTAGGACCCCCTATCGCGCCCGTTTCTACCCCGTTGCTCTCGCTTCTTGGCACATTAATAGTACTTCTTGACAGCTCCCCGGTGATATCTTCTGTATTGCGATACGTGTAGCCGTTCAAGAGATATTTTCACTTTCGTGCCCCCCCTTCGAGAACCCTGCTGAGACACTCTTGAGACCTTTGTGACCTGTTCAAGAAGCTGAGTCCCCAACATATTCTCTTTCCAGATGATCTATCCATTGTTTCTGAAGTCCACATGATGGAGTAATCCCTTGCAATTTGTAGTTACACTTGTCTGTAGCTACATAAATCCCTATGTATGATTTGTTTCTTCCCTTGTTCAGGCTGCGGCTTCAGGCTGGGCCAAGCCGTCTACAGGGCCTGGCCCGGCTCACAGCTCGGCCTGAGATTTCCTGGGCCGTGAGCCCTCAAAAGCCGAGCCCAAGCCGCGGCTTTCGAGCCGGGCCGGGCCTGGACAACACTAGGTAGCCTCCACCTAGATATACAATAATGATTAATGGCGCTTCGGAGGCATAATTTTATGGTTGATGCTCAAAGTGAGCTGTCCAACTAGGGGCCCTGTGTGCTATACCATGCGTAGGGAGACGGAGGAGCAGAGTGAGTAATTTGGGCGTGTGGAGATGGATAGGCAGGGTGCTGATCAGCGGGAGTTACTGGCCGAGCCGCTGTTCCCTAGCTTGGAGATAAGCTCGCGGATTAGCCAGAGCTGGCTTGAGGTGTGCAACTTGATTTTCTGGTGCAAGGGTTCGTCCTAGTAGCAATACGATGAAGCCAGTGCAGGGGGCACGCCAAGATGCTCAGCAAAGCCGACAACCACTTCCCGCTGTACAAGTAATCGATAGTAGACCGCCGCACCATCGTCAGGTGAATATATCGACATTGCAGCCCTTTAAAGATCGATCAGCTCCTGCGGGGTATCGTGAATATACTCTTGTCCGTGTCTTTGACTACATGTCCTGCACCACCCATGGCGTCGACGGTTTGGGTCGGACTCGAAGAATGTAAAGCATGAGCGTACCGTGATATCTGGATACTTGGAGCTCGAATGAATTGCGACTCTCTTTTAATGCTCCCTGGTAAGCAGTAGAACATCCGTAACATCGGCCAGAAACGTACTGGCGTATCGAGACCCGTCTTTTAAATGCAACTGGTTCTCAAGGAATATAAGTGCAGCGGAAACCTTGCCAAGCCAGGTAAATAATCTGGTCTGAGCTCTAGCTGTGTGGCTGAAACGTGTCCACAGGCATCACGGCGCTTACACCCTTCAACCTCGAATACAACCTGCAAATCCCGCACGAATTACGGATTTCTCAATGAGCCCCGAGCAGTCGAAAGGACGCCGTTTCTTCAGCTCTACACGTAAACTTCCCTCGGTATGCATCTTACACCTTACACCCTATGGGATTTATCGATGTTCACAGGAGCAGTTACAAGGAGGGTCTCAGACCCGTGCCGATGCCTCGGCGATCGCTGAAACATCGGTCAATACTCCTCCAAAGATGTTCTTCAAGATTTTGCGTCGTTTTCATCGGCCTCAATCACAGGGTCCCACGACAGAAACATCTGACCCCAGTACTGGCGAGCAAGTTAACGCTGCCCAACAGGCAATAAGTAGCATAAAGCCCATCCATTCGACCCTCCAATCAGCTGCTGGCCTTGTCGGACAGGCGAATAGTGCCATGCCGAACATTCAAACCATTGAGGGCATGTTCCAGTCTCTTAAATTGTTCAACTCTTTCGTTACCGCTTTATCAAATGTAAGCACTTTGTGCTTCCGTCGCCCACATGTCCTGATATAAGCACGCAGGTTCACCCTTACGTTCATCTTGCGCTGGGGATTCTGACCGGTGTTTCTCAAGTCCGTCTCCTCTTCTTCTTGTTTATTTCTCACTCATCTAGTTCCTGATAGTTGCTCATTGATCAAGCGAACCTAGACAGCGAGGTGCTTGGCCTTCTCAGCACCGTCAAGGATGTCTACGAATTTCTCATGGAAAAAGATACCATCGCGATCATTAATAAGGAGACGTTACGAAAGATTTCACAGGAGATCAAGGATGCGGCAGAGTTCATCATACAGTATACCAAAAATAAGAACTTTGGTATGTCCTATGATTATCGTAACTCTGTTTGGCTCCCCATGTTCTGATGCCGATACATTATCAGTTGTCAGAATTGCAAACAGCCTGGTTCACGATCCACAGACCATCGCCCGTGGTCACATCAAGAATCTTGGAGACCTGATGCAACAATATCGGGACTGCACGGTCCGAGATATTCAGGTCAAGATGTCCCACGTGCTTGATGACCTGAATTTCGAAGGAATGGCTTACGCAGGTGATGCGGGTCTGAATATGGCCAAGATATGCCTCGACGGTACAAGGACAGAAATTCTAACCGAAATCCTCAACTGGATTACCGATTGCGGCGACGACACCCATCGCATCTTGTGGCTGCATGGGCAGGCCGGAAGGGGAAAATCTGCTATTGCTCATACAATTGCGTCCTGGACCCAAGGTTTAGGTGTACTTGGGTCTTGTTTCTGCTTCGCACGCGACAGGCTTGCGGAACGGAGGGAGGGAAAGATTCTGACCACCATTGCTCGTGACTTGGCTGATCGTGATCCCACGTTTCGGCGAGCGTTGTCAAATGTCGTCTCGAATAACCACTCTCTCAAGACCACATCTGACGTGCTGCAGCAATGGAAACGATTTATCCTAGACCCACTGTCTGAGATCAATGGGGAGATAGCTGGGAATGTGGTCGTGGTAATTGATGCGTTGGATGAAAGCGGTCCACCGTCATCGAGGAAGCATATCCTACGCCTCCTGACATCACCGGAAGCTGCAAAACTACCTTTCCGGATCTTATTGACATCTAGAACATTGCCGGACATCGAGGACTACCTAGGAGTTGCTCTGCATGTGAAGGCAACCTCGTTGGATGACATTCCGCTGCGGTTGACAGAACGTGATATCAAGCTTTATGTTTCCAAGGAACTCGACCGTGTTCCAGGCATCGGAGAGGCAGAAATCCAGAGCATCGTCAAGAAGTCTGGTGGTCTGTTTGAGTGGGCTCGTCTGGCCTGCCAGTTCATCAAGCCAGATAGAGCGGGAGAAATTCCGAAGGAGCGCTACGATGACCTGATGACTCTCGAGTGCGAAGAAGGAAGAACGCTCCTGGACTCGACTTACTGGACAATCCTGCAGGGGGGTATACCTGACTCTGGGAGACCCCTTGAACGATACCGCTCAGTGATGTGTCAAGTTCTGATGACGCTCGAACCTCTTCATATGGCTTCGTTGGATCGCATCCGTGAAAAATTCCCGAAGACGCAGGATCACTACGACATTGTTCTCATTCTCGGGTTCATGTCTCCAGTGCTGAGTGGCATTGTGGACCACTCCGCTCCCGTCCGTCCAATGCATGCATCCTTCTATGAATTCCTGACAGACGAGTCACGGAGTGGTGTCTATTACATTGACACCTCTGGTGCAAAAGACCTAGCATTCGCCACATTGCAAGTACTTTCTGCTGACCTCAAATTCAACATCTGCCAATTGGAAAGTTCCTACTTGGCTAATGCAAGGGTTACTGATCTGTCCGAGAGAATCAAGAAAAACATCCCGCACCACCTCTCCTACTCCTGCCAATTTTGGGCTCAGCATCTGGAGATGACTGAATTTGACTCAGCCCTTGCAGGGGTGGTGAGGGATATTATTGGAAGTGAAAAAGTACTCTTCTGGTTGGAGGTACTGAGTCTGCTAGGCATGGTTGGAAGAGGGTTGGGTGCCCTTGCCTGTGTTGCGAAGTGGCTACAGGTAAGTACTTCAATGGTAGCTAAGTGTTGATCACATCTGAATCACATTGCAGGGGCACAATGGTTTCAAGGAAACACTGGCTTTGGCAGAAGATGGAATCAAGTTCATTCAAAACTTTGGCAGTGCAATGGTGGAGAGTACCCCACACCTTTATGTCTCTGCATTGGCATTTATTCCTCAAACCTCACTGTTATCCATGATACTCTTGCCAAAGTATCTGGGCCTTGCTGGAGTTGTTGTAAAGGGTTTGAATGACTGGCCTGCTGCACAGCTTCTCCTGAAAGGCCATACTTCTTCTGTCAATTCAGTTGCATTCTCCCCTGATGGGAAAAGGATTGTCTCAGGCTCTTGGGACAATACTGTGAGGGTCTGGGATGTTGAGGGAGGTGTGCAGATTGGCAGCCCTCTTGAGGGCCATACTTCTTTTGTCAATTCAGTTGCATTCTCCCCTGATGGGAAGAGGATTGTCTCAGGCTCAAGGGACAAGACTGTGAGGGTCTGGGATGTTGAGGGAGGTGTGCAGATTGGCAGCCCTCTTGAGGGCCATACTTCTGAAGTCAATTCAGTTGCATTCTCCCCTGATGGGAAGAGGATTGTCTCAGGCTCAAGGGACAAGACTGTGAGGGTCTGGGATGTTGAGGGAGGTGTGCAGATTGGCAGCCCTCTTGAGGGCCATACTTCTGAAGTCAATTCAGTTGCATTCTCCCCTGATGGGAAGAGGATTGTCTCAGGCTCAAGGGACAAGACTGTGAGGGTCTGGGATGTTGAGGGAGGTGTGCAGATTGGCAGCCCTCTTGAGGGCCATACTTCTGAAGTCAATTCAGTTGCATTCTCCCCTGATGGGAAGAGGATTGTCTCAGGCTCTTGGGACAAGACTGTGAGGGTCTGGGATGTTGAGGGAGGTGTGCAGATTGGCAGCCCTCTTGAGGGCCATACTTCTGAAGTCAATTCAGTTGCATTCTCCCCTGATGGGAAGAGGATTGTCTCAGGCTCTTTGGACAAGACTGTGAGGGTCTGGGATGTTGAGGGAGGTGTGCAGATTGGCAGCCCTCTTGAGGGCCATACTTCTGAAGTCAATTCAGTTGCATTCTCCCCTGATGGGAAGAGGATTGTCTCAGGCTCAAGGGACAAGACTGTGAGGGTCTGGGATGTTGAGGGAGGTGTGCAGATTGGCAGCCCTCTTGAGGGCCATACTTCTGAAGTCAATTCAGTTGCATTCTCCCCTGATGGGAAGAGGATTGTCTCAGGCTCTTTGGACAAGACTGTGAGGGTCTGGGATGTTGAGGGAGGTGTGCAGATTGGCAGCCCTCTTGAGGGCCATACTTCTTTTGTCAATTCAGTTGCATTCTCCCCTGATGGGAAGAGGATTGTCTCAGGCTCTTGGGACAAGACTGTGAGGGTCTGGGATGTTGAGGGAGGTGTGCAGATTGGCAGCCCTCTTGAGGGCCATACTTCTGAAGTCAATTCAGTTGCATTCTCCCCTGATGGGAAGAGGATTGTCTCAGGCTCTTGGGACAAGACTGTGAGGGTCTGGGATGTTGAGGGAGGTGTGCAGATTGGCAGCCCTCTTGAGGGCCATACTTCTTCTGTCAATTCAGCTGCATTCTCCCCTGGTGGGAAGAGGATTGTCTCAGGCTCTTTGGACAAGACTGTGAGGGTTTGGGATATTGAGGGAGGTATGCAGATTGGCAGCCCTCTTGAGAGCCACACTGCTGAAGTCAGTTCAGTTGCATTCTTCCACAATGGCAAGAGGATTGCCTCAGATTTTTTGGACAGCCCTGTGGGGGTTTGGGATTCTGCAAAGTATGAGGATATCAGGAGTCAGGAATTGACACTGGTGGCACCCACTCCCCCAGACATAGTTGCCTCACCTCATCTAGTATCTTGTAAGTATCTCTTCCTGTTGTATGTCATGATTTCACCTGAGGTTTCTGAAGGTGTGATGGGATATCACATTTGCTTTTCATCAAATCCTTTGCATGCCCTCTCTAGCTGCAAACACCTTCTGGATGGGTTTGTGCAGGGAGATACAGTATGGGCTCAACCTGTCAAATTGAACCATGATGGTTGGATCAAAGGCCCCAGGGGAAGATTACTACTTTGGATTCCTCCAGCCCTAAGGGAGCCCTTTTATGCAATGTGGACCACTGTAATTATTCCCAGAGGTTGTTGCACAGAGTTGGACTTGAGTCAGATGGTTCATGGCAAAGAATGGCAGAAATGTTTCAGAGCAACTGTCTGATTTTCTAAGTATTTGATTAGGTACTAGAAACAATGCATGGGCCTGCAGAAGTCAAGGACCACCTGAAGAGTATCTACATGCTGAGTATACAGGGCAGCTGATACATGCAATCATCTAGCACTGTTTATACTGTATACCTCAGTTCCAAGCAATGTCCAATTGTTACTCCCACTCTGTTGACTCATATATATATCTCCAGTTCTGCCTGCCATTCACAGCATACTGGGAGTAGAGTACACTGCATCAGCAAACCAGCCTTGCTCTGTACAGAGCCATGCAGATCTGTATATGATTACAGACCTAACAGAAAGGTACCTACTATTACAGAGCTTGACAGTGATGTACAGTTTAAGTCATTCTACTAGTGTATCATAGTTGCTTGACAGTCATACAAATTTATGCACACTTCTGATTGAGATCAATGGCTGTACAGCATTCACAGAAGAAATACACTGCACAATAGACATCACATTGCACATGGTAACAAGATATGACCAATGGTATAGAATGTGATAAAAGATATGACAGCTAATTGAGCACCACCTCAAAATCATCCTCAGAAGCAATTGCCATCTTTCCACCTAATGACACTCTGTACAACACCTTGATGAGAGCTGACATGACATGATAATGTACCCTTACCTCCCAGTAGTTGCCCAACCAATCCTGAGTGTCCAAGTCATTGCAGTGTGTTTACAGTTACCATCTATCTTGGTCTGCATGGCCATGAGCTGCACAAATACCTTGGAGTATGTACTGGATTCAAATTGGTGATCCTGTCAGATTCCTGTGACAGCATACTCGTCAATGGCAGCCTGTAACTGTAGAAAATGAATAGAGGTTAACAAGCGAGATATATAACCTACTGCCATCACTGCAAGGCAGACAACAGGTTTAGGAGCCTCTTGTGCAAACACTTCTGGGAAAAGATTACTGAGAGCAGAGGGTGTGGCATAAAAAAAATCAATAATGAGGCCAGTGAGAGCAGGAGATGCCATGTTGCATGTTGTACCTTACAGAAAAAAAATAAAGTTAGTTGGATATCACCCAAGATGTAGTAACAAACATCTTCTTCAATGCCATCTCTCATGAACTGCACTCCCCAGATCAACTCTTGTGCATTGGCCAGATTCTCCTCTGCCAGTTGATTGCCACCTAGTGGATAGTGCTGCACAACATATTCATGAGCCTTGGCTTTGAGGGTTGATTGCCACATCATGAGTGCCTCCCAAAGCTGCAAAATGTGTTAGGATGCATCACAAGGATATGAGGAAATCATACCAGGATGCCAAGATCCTTGTGGTAATCAGGCCAGTAACCTGTTCATTGTCAGTGAGCATCTAGTTCAAAAGTAACATAGCACTCACCACAAGGAATAAGCATGCTGGTTTGTTCATGCTCAGCCATTGCTTTGGTAATGTACAATGCACTCTTCTCATCAATGAACCATGCTCTGCTGGGGAAGGAGTCTGAGGCAGCACCACACTGGGCAAGTTGTTTAGCTCATTCAATGATCTCACAGAATTTATAAGGGTAGGGATGAAGCTTGGTTGTGGGTCCACCTAGTTCACCAGGAGCTGAAACTTGTTGGGCAACAGCTGGAGGTGAATGTTCATCCAACAGCACATCTTGTTGGAGTGGAGCTGAGCAATTAGGGAGCTGCTGTTGATGAACATTATGTAGACATTGAGGATCTGGAGCACAGGGGAAATGGTTTTGATGGTGATGTTCTTCAACTATGTCAATTTCAAAGCATGCATCCTCAGCAAGTAGCACTGGGTCTGAACAAATAAAATTGACTGCTTTCTACTTGAATGACACTTACCAATTAGAGGAGTGCCATGCCAATGGGAAGTCAGTGGTGTTTGGGACTGTTGCTCTATAGCATGACATGGAGTGAGTAACATTGGTCAGCAACTAAGTACTTACCTTGTTGCTGATTGTTTCAAACCAAACTCTCAGCTGCTCTATCTTCTTCATCAGGAGATACCTAGTTGACAATAACATCCTGTACAACTGAATATAGGACAGTGGGATGTAAATGGATAGAATTGTGATGAAAGCTTACAATACCACCACTGCCTTGTGAATGCTGGATACCTTGAGAAGGAAAGCCATCATCACTGGCTGGTGTATGCAGAAAGTAGTGGTAGTCCAGTAGCTGACTCTCCTCTTCCTGAGAGTCATACCTGCAGTAGGCATGACAGATGTGTGCAGCAGTAGGTGGGGTGGCACATACCATCATTGAGGCTACTGAATAGCTTTGCAGCCTAGAGGGTGCACCACTAACTGTTAATGACCCATACCAAAAATCAAAGACTACATTAGTGGTTGTGCTGAGACATTGGCATAAACACACTACAAGAACTTGGGGGAGTGGATCCCCCATGAGGACTTGGGGCAGCAGAACTCCCATGAGAGAGCCATGTTAGTTGATTTTGGCCAGATCCACCTGTCAATTGCCACTTAGCAATTTACAGATTTACTGGCAACTACCACAGACCAAATATGGCAATACCCCTAGTACAAATGCTTGCAGCCAGCCTCTGTCAGAGTTTAAAAATTATGTGTTATGTAATCTAGCACAGCCACACCCAAACCAAAAATTGTAGCCTGCATTGTGGGGATCACAGGAGTATGCTTACTTAAGTGAGATCATTATTTTTGAGTGAGATATTACTAAAATACTAAATTTTTCATGAGTCTTTGTATTTTTTTTTGCACAGCCACAATCACACCAAAGTCATAGCCTTGGTTGAGATGATCACAGGACTATGCTTACATCAGTGATATCTTTATTTTTGAATGAGATATTAATAAAATACTAAAATTTTCACAAGCCACTCCACCTTTCATACATGCTTATGTAATCCAAAAAGCGGACTACATATCCTGGGTTTTCTGCTTCACCACACCTGTCCCTTGGGCTGTATGATATTCTATTTCATTCCAATGTAATGTGGGGATGATATTTGTTGTGTCTGTGCATAATTTTGTTGCAATTCAGTGCCTAACATGGCTGTACATATAAATAGGGGTAAAAATGCGAATTATGTTCCCAATTGTGCAGTTCTGCACATATCAACATGGAAATTTAGCCCCAGAATGCCCTAGTATATATCTACAACATATGTAAATCACAGATTGTCAGGATCAACCAATACAGAGATATGATTAGATCTCCTCCTCCCTCATGTATGTGTTGGAGAATCAAATCCTCCCCCCTGCTGGGATTTCTGGTACATGGAGATGATGAAGGGTACATAGTTCTAAGATGATATTTAATTTAACACCTGGGGAAGGTGACTAGGTATATCATCTACCAATGTACCAAGTTTCAGCCAGATCCAATAAGTATTGAAGGAGCAGGAAGCAAGCTGAGGTTTTTAGAGCATGGGAAAGTGGGCAAAGATTGAAGAGACTTTGGAAAAAATGTGTAATAACATACCACAGAGTGGCTCTGCAGCCAAGATAGTTTGTAGAATGTATATAGCAGCACTCCTGAACAAACTCCAGTCAAACTTTACCACAATACAATAGTCTAAATTTCCACAAGGGTGCAAACTAGTTGACATGCATTGCATGTGCAATAAACAGCAAGGACTGCACAAGATCTGTAGGAGAATAATCATAAACACACTGGGCTGGTTTGGTGATGTAAAAATGGTTGTGGGCAGTGTAGAATGAAAGTAGGAATCTAGCTATGTACTTATTTTTTTAACCACTCCATTGTGTGGTGGGCTATTACAAATTTTTGACATGCTTTCCAAGTCTCCTAAAATCTTCACCCACTTTCCCATGCTCTAAAAACCTCAGCTTGCTTCCTGCTCCTTCAATACTTATTGGATCTGGCTGAAACTTGGTACATTGGTAGATGATATACCTAGTCACCTTCCCCAGGTGTTAAATTAAATATCATCTTAGAACTATGTACCCTTCATCATCTCCATGTACCAGAAATCCCAGCAGGGGGGAGGATTTGATTCTCCAACACATACATGAGGGAGGAGGAGATCTAATCATATCTCTGTATTGGTTGATCCTGACAATCTGTGATTTACATATGTTGTAGATATATACTAGGGCATTCTGGGGCTAAATTTCCATGTTGATATGTGCAGAACTGCACAATTGGGAACATAATTCGCATTTTTACCCCTATTTATATGTACAGCCATGTTAGGCACTGAATTGCAACAAAATTATGCACAGACACAACAAATATCATCCCCACATTACATTGGAATGAAATAGAATATCATACAGCCCAAGGGACAGGTGTGGTGAAGCAGAAAACCCAGGGTGTGCAGTCCGCTTTTTTTGATTACATAAGCAATTGGTGGTGATATTGCACTAAGTGCCTACCATACCAATATGCTATAGTGTAGTGGTTACAATGTTATGATTATCACTCAGGTCTTGGGTTCAATCCCAGCATTGGTCACATTTTTATTGGCAACTGCCAGGGTGTGGCAGTGCAAAGTATTCTATTAATATCTCATTCAAAAATAAAGATCTCACTGATGTAAGCATAGTCACATGATCCTCTCAACCCAGGCTACAACTTTGGTATGATTGTGGCTGTGCAAAAAATTACAAAGACTCATGAAAATTTTAGTATTTTAGCAATATCTCATTCAAAAATAAAGATCTTGCCTAAGTATGCATACTCCCATGATCCCCACAATACAGGCTACAATTTTTGGTTTGGGGTGTGGCTGTGCTAGATTACATAACACATAATTTTTAAACTCCAACAGAGGCTGGCTGTGAGAGTTTGTATTAGGGGTATTGCCATATTTGGTCTGTGGTAGTTGCTGGTAAATCTGTAAATTGCTAAGTGGCAATTGACAGGTGGATTTGGCCAAAGTCTACAGACTCTGGTGCTCAAGATGCTGGGACAGCAGAACCTCTGCATGATGCTGGGGCAACAGAACTTCTCCAAGACATAGGGAAAATAGACCCTCAATGGGACATGGGTGCAACTGAGGACATAGGCATAACAGACCCTGCATGAGATGTAGGAGCTGGGGTGACATCATCTTCTCCATATTGCTTGTCCAACTCTGCAAGGTGAAAGCCATATCAAGAACTGCTAACAGCTGCTTGATATGTGGGCAGAGGCACCCTGTCAAGGTTAGTGGGCTTTTGTAAACTCTTAGGCTGGCTGTGTTGTTAGTAACAGTAATGGGCCCACAAGGTCATAGATGTGTACTGGTTGACCATCACCCAATGCACAAGCAGAAGACATCTTAACATGTGGCTTCAGCTTTGGCTTTGACCTCACCAGAGCCAAGGGATTCAATGGTTTGTTAGCAGTGGCCATTTCAAGGTGGGATGCATGAGAGGCTTTGGAAGTGGCGGTCTGTTTGGTCTGGATACACTCAATGTTCCAAAGTTGAGTGATTTGCCCACCACTCCCTTTGGTCATCCTGGAGGAGCAACACATAGACTCAGTGCCAGTGACAACTATAAAACAATTGAGAAACAAGTCATTTACAATGCTGTGGAATAAAGCCTTACAAGTGCTCATATCAGCTGGCATGGCCTTCCTTGATTTTTTGCAAGTGTCAAGACCAACCTCTTGTGGGAAGGTTTGGTCAGACTGAGCCAACTGTTTCTTGGATCAGAAGCAGCCATCAGTGCAGACAAACTTGAGATGCAAAGGAAGCTCGAGGACTCACCTTGTCAGCTGCTTGCTTTAATACTGCATGCTGATAAGACCACATGGACAGACATGAGTTTGGAAAGACTCAGAAACCAAATGCACATGACTTGTTTGAAAAACATTTTAGAGCACAATTGTATAATTCAATAGGATGTTTGGCACATACTCTTGAAACATGCACTTGATATGGCTGAATTGATGGTGTTAAAAGTGAATAATAAGATGAAAGAAACAAGCTTGTTATGTAATCTACAAGTCAATTACCATCTATCTGGCCACATCAATCAGCATGAGGCAGGGCAAAAATTCAATAGGCAGTTTCATAGATGTAATACACAGTACATATGAATGCAATGATAGTACTATAATTCAATGACAGTGCTGACAAACAACCTGGGTTGTTGCATAAGGGGGAAATTTTCATTTCACATTCTTCTTCAGTAGGCCATATCCATGCATGTCCTTATGGCCACTCCAATTTGGTACCTCTTCAACAGTGCCAAAACCCTCTAATAAAATATCCCTGACAGTCTTGTAGTTAAGTGCATCATCACTTGTAGACCAGTTGGACCCAAGTGCTCTGAGCAATTTGTCAACTGTTGAATGAAGGGGCTTGAAGAAGGTGGTAAACTCATCAGTCACCATACCCAGCTCTGTTACCAAACCTCATTTGTGCAACCCAAGATTCACTGCATCAGTGGGGTTGGCCACAGATACCCAGGGCTTCAACACAGTCTGAGTAATGTGCTTATCCTGATGAATGGTTCATGGGCCTGCATAAAGAACACACATCCAAACAAGGACATAAATGAGTGATTCTAAGTCATCACTTGCAGTGTGCATCATGTCATCTTTCTTATAGCTGATGAAAATATTAGCTGACATGAATGGTATCATCCCCTATCCAAAAATCATAAGCAACAACAATTGAGGGAGTGGGGGATTACTTATGGTATGATCACCAGCAGTCAAGGCCCAGGGTTGGGATTGATCAAGTTTGGTCACATAGTCAAAATCAATGAGTAGGCCATTATGCAAGGTGCTGGTCTGGATCTGTTGGTGCCTTTCCTGATCCCACTGAATGAGCTTCTGCTCATGTGTTTCCTCTGTTATGCTGTCCACTGCATCATTATGGTGAGACTCCATATGAGAATCCCTACCATCATCTTGAGAACATCTACCATCACAGGGCCATTCTTCACTACTGGAGGCTGCAACCTTGCAATGTTGCATGGTTTTTCCTGTGAGAACATTGCAGGGGTAAATCATGATGTTGTTGTTGCTGAGGTCATGGTGCAGAATGTAATATTGCATGACAAGAGTCATATGAACTGTGGGCATTGTCAGAACATGTACAGTAGTTTACTGTCCTGACATACCATCGAGGACATCAATAAAAATGCTGAGAAGTTTGTGGATAGAATTGAAGTTAGATAGGGGAGTGGCAACCAGCCACATAACAAGCCTGTGGCAGATTTGAACATCTTCTATGTGGAAAGGGAAATCATGATGTAGATGCATATTGTCATCTGAGCTGCCAATTTTAACAGTCCAGGCAGCAACAAGCTCAGGAACCCCCTTCAAGCCTTGGATTTTGTGGAGTATATCTTCCTCATGACTGACCCAGCTTGCAGACATCCACAAATCCTTCACCATGTAGTGCTCCTCATTGAGGTGGACATGCCAGCATGATGTAGCTTGACCACAGATTAAGAAGCTGAAGAAAATCCGATCTATGATATCATACATTACGGACATGACCTGGATAGTGCTGTGGCTGGTGTCCCATGATAGAATGCATCAGGAAATGGATGGGAAGTAAATCAATGTCAGATTGTATCTGATGTGTTCAAGATCACCAAGTGTGAGCATTGCTAGCATACATAGAAGTATGCATGGGGATCAGTGAATATCATAGGGGCAGGAATGGATACCTCCAGAGCAATTGAACATATGGGCACAAAACTTCTGACCAGTGATGGATAATGCAAATAAGAATCGTCAACCTGGTTGGGCTGTGAAGACTGTGTAAGCTTTGTGCATAACAGCTGCAAATAGTCCTGACATCATCAGAGAGCAAGTATGCTCCAGTCATTAGCTCCATGAAGGATATGACATCCTTCCATGACAATTCTGGTTGAGGTCTGAAAGTGCATCCAAGAGAGTCCTCACATAGGAGCATGTCAGGTTTCCATGGCATCAAACTGTCCTTGATTGGTTTACAGGACATCTCCAAGAACCACAGATGATGCTTCATGTTACAGTGACTCCAAAAACCCTTTCCATGTTTGCCTTATTTTCAGTGCATGCAGTACACTGCCAGACACATGGAGAATCACATGATGCTTTGGTGGAGTCATAAATAGTACATAGTCCTGGCTGCAATTTGGCTCCTAGGTCATGTGATTTGATTCACACAGTCCAGAGATATGGCCATTTTAAAACAGCATGTCCATGGAAAGGGTTTTTTCACTTTTGAATTCGCAAGGGTATTTGGATATTATCAGTACTTGGTATATCCACCTTTTGCTCTAAGCACTGCCTCAACCCTTCTAGGAATGCTTTCAATTAGTTTCTGACACTCCTCCACTGAAATCCCCTCCCACTCCACCTGAACTCTCTCCCACAGCTCATGAATCCCATTAGGGGGGGTTTCATACCTTGCAGGCCTTCTTTTCAGGCAACCCCAAAGATGTTCAATGGGATTGAGGTCAGGAGATTGTGCAGGCCATACCATGGTTCTAAACTCCTGCTCTTCTAGCCAATCTCTAACCTTTTTGCAAGTATGCTTGGGATCATTGTCTTGCTGAAAGATTGTATCAGATGGATTGAGACCATAATGCTCTAATGTTTGTTAAAGCTCATCCTTCAAAATCTGAAGGTAAAGGTCCCCATCCATCTTACCATCAATCTTTGTAGCATAGCCAACACCATCCCAAGTCATACACCCCCACATCATCAAGGAACCCCCTCCAAACTTGAGAGTTCCTTGTACCAGCCTATCATTAAGTCCCTCCCCAGCCTTTTTCCAAGCCCACTTGCATCCATCTGACCCTAGGTGATTAATTTTGGACTCATCAGACCATACAACCCTCTTCCAGTCCTCTATAGTCCAGTCCTTGTGGGTATAAGCAAAATCCAAGTGAGCCTTGTGATGTCTGGCTGAGAGAATAGGATGTTTGGTCTTGACTACAGACTTCATACCAGATTGTTTCAAGTGATGATGAACAGTATTAGCAGAGAGAGGCTGGTTGATGATATTTCCAAGGGCCTTGGTGACTTGCACTGCATTTTCAGCCTTGCCAGAGGTAATAAGATGCTGAGCATGGCAAATATTGGCAGGGGAAAGCTTAGAAGGATGACCTCCAAGGGCCTTAGGAAGGCTAGAATGCCTCTTAGAATGAAGTTTGGATACAGTAGAGGGGCTGACACCAATTTGCCTGGCAATAGCTTCACCAGAATGGCCAGAGTCAAGCAAAGAGAGAATGGTGCTTTGCTGAGTAAGAGAAAGGGGTCTGACCAATAATGGTGGTTGGGAACAATGAGGTGTTTGAATTTTTTTAAACTCAGACATATTGTTTACACATGTATCTTTGTGTGTATCACCAAACAATAGCAATTATTGGATGTTTTGAATAAGATCTTAATTACCAATTCAAAAGTGAAAAAACCCTTTCCATGGACATGCTGTTTTAAAATGGCCATATCTCTGGACTGTGTGAATCAAATCACATGACCTAGGAGCCAAATTGCAGCCAGGACTATGTACTATTTATGACTCCACCAAAGCTTAGTGTGATTCTCCATGTGTCTGGCAGTGCACTGCATGCACTGAAAATAGGGCAAACATGGAAAGGGTTTTTGGAGTCACTGTACCATAGAAGGATGTAGTAAGAACACTTAATACAAAAAGGAAAAAAGTATCAACCATAAACAAAGTATTATGTAAGATATTACCAGTGCAAACACATAAGACAGGGGGACCATGTCACAACAAGGCCAAGTGAAAGCTTCCTTGATTGCAAAAGATGTCATTCTGCCCCAACTGTGGGAGAAGGTTTCCAAGTAAGATGCATGTTCTCCAACACATGAATCAGCCCTCAAATGTATGCAGTTCATGGGTGAACCTTTTGTTGGATACTATGCAACTGGCCATTGTTGGCACATGTTTGCTAGCTTACATAATCTCTTTGCATCGCACTTAGCACTAGATAATTTTCCTAGTCCCTCAGTAGCTTGTCAGACTACTGAGGGTGAGTACCATTATTACTTAGGTTCATTCCTACTTACTGATACCCTGTAGTTACCCTACAGGCAGATACTAATATAATAGTAGCTTGCCAGACTGCTGAGGTTACCCTACAGGTTCCCTCTGCAAACCAACAACCTCCTTTACCTTTCATCATCATATCTCCATTGTAATTCTTCCACCACCACTTAGAATGGCACAGAAGTTCACTCTCCTACCCAGCTTTGGCATCAAGTTGGCCCTGATTCCATTGGAGACCCTGAAGAGGGAATCATTGACTATGGGCCAACCTCAGATGGACTCAAACTCAGAGTGAATGAGGATAGCACAAGCCATGCAGTCAGTGACCATCAAGATTCTGTTCCCGTTATTGATAGTCATCCAAACATGCCTTCAATATATCCAGGGGGGACCATGTTCATGGACCAGTTCTTCGATGATCAATACACAACACTTTGGCAGCAAAATTTATATTATCTGTTTGCATCAGGGGCAGATTGGCAATTGGCATCCTGGCTTCTGTGTTCATGGCTAAGTATGGCTGCCATTGACAATTTCTTATCTTTGCAACTGGTGCATCTAGCCATCTTCCTCTTTGTTTCCTTTTTATTGAATGGAACTCATCACAGGTCAAGCAACTTCCCATCTCTTTTCAATCCACAAAGGAGCTATGCCTTCATGCAGAAATGTTACCATCTGGTCTGCACCAGAAATTGCATGATCTCCTCCCTCAGGTTTTGACTAAGTGCAAACCCATTATTTACTATCAGGATCCACTCAAATGCCTTCAGTCACTTCTTAGTCACCCCTTCTTTACACCCCACATCTCCATCACCCTGCAGAGAGTGTGGTCATCATCTGCAGGGATATTTTGTATCTACCAGGACTGGCTGTTGGGCAATCATGCTTGGGATTTGCAGGTAAGCCATTGGTTGCTCAGAGCTTGATACCTTTTTGATTTGACACAAGATCAGATACTGAATGGCAGAACACTTCTTGGGGTTGTCTTATCTTCTGATAAGACTAACATCTCAGTGATGACTGGGAATAGGATGGCACACCCCCTACTCCTTAGCCTTGCCAACATTGACACTGACATTTGAAGTAAGGGGTCACTACATGGCCATGTTCTCCTTGTGCTTTTACCTGTTGTATCATTCATCCATGGGAAGGCTTGTGTTCACAGCCTGCTGTCCAACTGGCTCATTCATGAGAGCCTAGATTTTGTGCTGAAGCCCCTCAAGATTGCTGTGGTGGTTGGAGTTATGATGAGTGACCCCATTGGGAACTTGTGTTACTGCTTCACTCCTCTTGTCACTTATATCACTGATACACCTGAGCAGAGTCTACTGGCATGCATTAGTCCCAGGGCCTCGCCAGTATCAACTGTGATATATAAGGAATTTGGAGATGCTTTCCCCCACCCCCCATGCACAGCTATGAGAACACTTGATGATATCAAACAGGTGTGCATTGAAGCTGATCCAAATGACTTCGAAGAATTCCTCAAGGCCACTAAGTGCTACTCTCTTAGTAGTGTACAAAAGCCATTCTGGCAAGACTGGCTGCTTTCTGACCCTTCAAAGTTCCTCATGCTGGAGGTCCTCCACCATTTCCACCACTTATTCTGGGACCATGACCTGCAGTGGTGTAATAATGTTCTTGGATCAGCCAAAATTGACTATTGCTTTTCTCTTATCCAAACACCAGTCAGGTACCACTCATTTGGAGAAGGGGTATCTAAGCTTAAGCAAGTAACAGGTCATGATCATTGTGCTGTGCAGAGGTATATCATTGGGGTCATTGCAGGTGCTGTGCCTCCAAAATTCCTGGTGGCCATCAGCACCCTTCTCACTTTTCACTACCTTGCTCAGATGCCTCATTTCAATCATGTTGCCTTAGCTAGAGTCAAGGCCACACTGCAAACATTTCACAATAACAAGACAGCTATCATCTCTAGCAGCAGAAGACAAGGTAGTAATGGACCTCTTCAGCACTGGGAGATACCCAAACTCGAGCTCCTGCAACACATTGTGCCATCTATCCACAACTCTGGAGCTGTCATGCAATGGACTGCCAATGTTATGGAGCATGCACACATCACTGAGATTAAACAGCCTGCACATGCTGGCAACAACCAGGACTATTACACACAGATAGCCTGGCAGTTGGACTACAGTGAAAAATGTCTCCAATTTGACCTCACCACACATCTTGCATCCACTGAACAAGGAGAAGGAGAATCAGGTGCAGTTGATGAAGACCAAGAGGATGAACATGAGCCAGACTTCAAAGCACTCCATACCACCCACCACCATGTTTCGAGTCACACACCCATCAACTACTTTGAGTCTGCTGAAGCATTAGTTAGTGGCACTGTTCCCAATACTGTACTCCCTCATAGAATCTTTGCCTCATTCACAACTGCATTCCATTTGGCTCTCAAGCTGTCACTGTGTGTCACAATTGACGAAGCTGTGGAGACATTTGGCTTGTCTGACCTATGATTGGCAATTACTAACTATTTTTGCTGCAATGACTATTCAACACTGCAAGCATTTCACAATTTTTTTGCTAAAAACATTCAGAAAAAAGGGAAGAAACTGATACTCTTTAATTTGGGATGTTCTTGTGAAAATTAAGGAAAAAATATAAAGGATATTTATTGTCCATTGTGCCTCCCAAAATGGTATGCAGTCATGTAAAATCATTGGAGCTAAAATTATTGCAAATTTTTTCCAACATGATTTTCAGTAGAATATGTATGAAACATTGTAAATCTTTCTCCAATATATATCACATGTTTTGTGGTTTAATAATCCACTGATTTCCTACAGCAAAGTTTAAAAAGCATGGATTATTTATGTACCCAAAGTACTGTATTTGAAACAATGACTTGTATGCTAAAGTTCATGTGAAAAACATTATGTCTTTTTGATTGTCAAACATGCAACATGCAAACAAATATATCTGCACAAAAAATCAAATGAAAAGTATAGTCTTTTCACATTAAAATTATCTATTCAAATACTGAAAATGCTTCCCAGATAGAAATAGTCAGTATATTATTACAAGAAAGTTCACATCCTGGGCATCTCCATAGTCTTGTGGATTGTACATAGGACAAAATAGACCCCCGAATGGCTTCTTGGCTGTGCGATTCCACTACGACGACAGCACAATCTTCAATATCCTTGTACTCGTGGGTTGTCTTCAAATGGTCATACAACTGTACACCAAGCTTTACCACTTAGATTTTCGAAAAACATCTATAAGTAGTCTGAATCACGCGAATCACCATATCGGCTCGAGATATCAGGTATCCAACCGTTTCTCGTGGATGCAGCTCACAGACTTGGCATGTGCGAAATTCGTAGCTGGTAGCGTGATCAACAAGGATTTATTAGAATCTGCCTGATCGGTATGTGCAAACGACTCAACTGCATATCGCATAAGAGCTTACCTCTAATGTCCACGTGTGGACGCATACCGTAAGTCCACATATCCATGTACCAGCAGTAAAGTCCAGAGCTTACTCGATTGCGCACATAGGCTGGCGGCAGCTCCAAGCCATCCACAATCCCCTCCTCAAGTATCCAACCTATAAACAAGTTCCATCGTCTTAGGCCTACCGATGGTCTCACCAACGTTCTGCATCCAAAAATCACAGCATTATGTGTATACCAAACGGACAATTTCAGGTATAGTTGAGAGCTTCCGAGAGCGGGTCGCGCACAATAATCGGGTTTGAATGTGGTAGGCCACTTGAGTTGGAGAGTGGAAGGCAGAGAGAAGAGAAACCTATAGTCGAGCACAGTTTCACCACGCCAAATGAGATGACGGATGCATCATATCCACCAAGATCTGTACAAAATGCAACACACCCACATCAGTGTCAGCACCTGGCCCGTGCTCATGGGATGGAACGCACCTGAATTCCAAACGCCCTTTCGCTGAAAGCAGCGCTGCAGGGGTTCAATGTTCAATGTTCATAGGGTGTGCCATGCTAGTAGTAGTCACGGCCCGAAAGCCTAAATTCATGTCGAGATTGAAAATGGGCTTACATAATAGCACTTCGAGTCGTCTTGACTGCGATGATGACTCATCGATGTCTCGACTTACACTCCTATCGCTGTGGTAGACCGTCCGCAGCGCATGGTGGGTACCCATACAACGCAGATTTCTCATCACTAGACATATGAATAACCTTTCGCAGCGCGATAAACGCAATGGGTTCCACCCTGCTGTCGGTGTCGATAACCTAGTTTCTCCCGTTCAAACCAGACCGCACGACGTAGTGCCGCACATACGTGAGAAAGCGAGGTACTGCGAGAGGATACGAATGCATGTTTGCCTCGGAAGTCCAACGTACGTATGTCTTCATGCGTAACTTACCTAGGCATGGTGCATCTCATCTTGAGACGTATCTTCCCTGGTGTCCAGATCCGAGAGATGGAGGTGGTTGATAGCGCTGTGCTTTGGTTGCCAAGTAGGTCGTTCGCTACCCCAAAGAAGTCGCTTAAGTGGTCGGATTCGATAGTTTTCATCTGCACGAGCATCCAGCACTCATACTCAGGGAGCCGTGGCCATGGGGCTGAAGCGCTTTACTGCGTACGCTACTTCTATACAGTAGCTAACTACACCTCATAGCAAGTTAAGTACCTGGAACTATGCATCGTGGTCTGGGCTCTCGGTTGATCGTTATTCACTATTGACAGGACACCTATTCACCTCAATCATCACTAGTGAATCAGTATGCAGGATGCGCCCCGTTCGCTGTCAATACTATCCCTTGCCATGCAGACCCTTGGACCCGTATGCCCATGCACAGGTCGGATGGCACTGCACAACCTGCCACACCGTCCATCGTCCTACAGATGACGGACTCCTGTGTTCCGAACAAGGCCCATCACCTCGACGGGAGGGTTAATCACCATTGTCTAAAACACAGAAGTGTTGCACACCACCATTCCCATGATACTCGAGTCGCCCTATGCTCGTGTTTGAGCGATTGACGCCACCCACCCACCTGTTAGTATCATGGATGTCCCTTGAACCAGAATGTAGCCCCAAAGGAAGAACGAGGTATGCTACCAGAGAGATCTTATTTGCCGCCATTAGTACGCCCCGCCGATAAATAGTCGATCCATAGATAATCCCCGAGTAGTGGAACGTGTAATCCCAGCAGACGTCCAATAGAAGTGGTGAAGAGCGTAGTATTGCTACCCACTCCTTGCCATCATCAGTCAAATTGATCGCATGAGCCCAGAATTGAGGGGAAGTAGTCATGATTGCTCGCCACTGGCAGCACACATGAGTGCAGGCTACCAACGAGGGACTCCGGGCATCGCAGTCTGCAACATCTCAAAAGATCTCTAGAAGGAGCTCCACCGGAAGCCTCATGATGGGTGAAAAGGAATTCAGATGCTCATGCAGGCACCAGACAAGTTCAAGGAGACGTGCCACCTCTGCACCAATGGCTGAAGGATCAGCAATATGGCGTGGAAATGGTGCCCGGTATTGGAGCTGCAACCGCGTATCGGTGGCAAATTGTAACCTTCGCAATCACAAATATCGAAGAGTAAATAGCACTGCACTGAAAATTGAGATCACTGCGAAGGTGTTGGGATTCCACACTAACCAGGAATTGCGGCTGCTACAAAGCAGGTCAAGAATGAGATCAGCATCATGACAGGTGGACCCAAGCGATTCCCGCTAGTCGTACAGGTAAGGACAGTATCCATCGTTGTGAAGACCACGCTCACCTTCCACAGCCTTAAAAGATGTGAGTGAACAAGTATTTTTGATTTGCTTCACGGTATCTCGGCGTATCACAGTCGGACATACTGTCGAAACGATCTTGGCATCTTTATTCGAACGTAGGGAGTTGAGAAGTGGGTAGAAATATGGAGATAGTTATGACGTTGAAGGAGGCACGAACAGGTTTTCGTCGACTGCCGACACACTACTTCGGCAACATTAGAAGTAGCATATGCAGCAAAGCGCTTCAACCCCACAGCCACAGTTCCCTGAGTATGAGTGCTCTCTGTGCCAGATGCTCGTGCAGATGAAAACTATCGAATCCGACCACTTTAGTGACTTCTTTGGGGTAGCGAACGACATACTTGGCAACCAAAGGACAACGCTATCAACCACTTCCATCTCTTGGATCTGGACATCAGGGAAGATACGTCTGACGAGGAGATGTACCATGTCTAGCACTGCAAGCATTTCACAATTTTTCTTCAGAAAACATGCTGAAAAAATTGAAGAAAGTGATACTCTTTTTTGACAGCTGTTTTCAAAGAGAAAAGGCAAAAATAATATTTTCTTTTCTTTGCATGACTTTCCAGAAAACATTGATTGATGGTAATACCCATTAGCATAGAAGCTAATCAGCACTACCATCAATTCATTTTTTGCACAGAAAAGACAAAGAAAACAAAATATTATATTTGCATTTTTTATGTGAACACAGCCCAAATAAAAGAGTATCTCTTCTTTCCATTTTTTCAACATATTTTGGCAAGAAAAATTGTGAAATGCTTGCAGTGTAGGTAAGTTACGCATGAAGACAAATGTACGTTGGACTTCCGGGGCAAACATGCGTTCATATCGTCTCGCAGTACCTCGGAACGGGCACGGGAATGACTGCTAGTCACTAGGAGCGACTGTGAAAGGTCGCCAACCATCAAATTCAAATTTCAAAGACAGTGGTAGCAGCGCAGAAACGTTGGCTTAGTGTGGATGTTGCCAAAAGTGGGAGAGAAACCTACCCAGGATATGACCGAAAACGATCTCGCAATTGATAGATCGTACGATTTTGATATCTACACCTTGTGTGGATTTGAACAGTAGAAACAAGGGCATTGGTATCGATAACACTCATGCGCGTGCAGTGGAACCTATAGTATTGCATTTATCGCACTCAGACTTGCTGGTTATACGTTTGGCGGTGAAAGATCCGGTTGCACAAGGAACACACCACACACCACAATGGCGACAGGAGTGCTTAGGCCTTTGGGAGTGAACTACTTACATAATCGATTCGTCCAAGTTTTTCGTCAGGGATGGGATGGGATGGGATGAATCGAGGTGCTATTATGTAAGCCTTTTCTCCACTCTTTTGCGTGCATGGGTAACCAGACACGTGATCTTGGCTGATATGCATCCCCTCATTTTACGCGGCGAAACCGAAACTGCATCCAACGTACTTCGACCATGTACTCCTTTGTTTCCCCCTCTGCTCTACGCTGAACACGACGTGGCAGAATCTGCCCCAAGTTGTTGGGAGTTATCCTGTTTTAAACTCGACTACTATGGGCAACCCGGTTTACTTCTGAACCATATCTCAAAATCATTTCTTCCATGCTCAAGGCATAGGCGAAGGAAGCCAAGGCTGAGCTCGTATTCACAGAGAGCTGCTTTTTTTTAAATACTTTTTTGTTGGGTTTTGTACCAAAATCGCTGTTTGTCGTTAAGCCCCCCTATGTTGGGCTGGTGATGGATGTGCTGAATCTTGTAATCGCATTCCAGGTCGAAAGAGGTATCTGCAGTCTGATGGGGATGGTTTGCAAGTAAAGGCGAGTTGCAACATTGTCTCCCTAGCTGCTCACTCTTGTATTCTAATTCACACTGCATAAATCAAAGCACGATCCGGGGATGGAGGACGATGAAAGCTTCAGTATTATCCGTTGTCATATCCTGATCGGTGCATGGGCATTTCAGGACATGAGTGTGTGCACTTCATGACAAAGCATCTGCTTATAATTACATGTGTTGTCTATCTCAGCCGTATTTGATTTCAGGTGTCTTCAAACTCCGAAATGGCAAGTGGGCAAATGAACACGATCGAGCACATAGTGAAAGGCAGAAGCAAGTTTTCGCCGTTTTCATCCCATCAAGACGACGCCGAAAATGCACGAAAATGGCCGTTGACAGACCCGGATGTGTACTCCGAAAATTTATAAATGGGCAAGTGAAACATGATCGAAAATGTGGTGAAAGGCGGAAGCAACTACTTTGGCCGCTCTCAGCCTGTCAAACGACATCTATTTGGGCAAATCGGACGAGTGGAACACGATCGAAAACGTGGTGAAAGGCAGAAGCAAGTTTTCATCGTCGTCAGCCCGTCAAGCAATATCGAAAAAGACAAGCTCAGATACGTTGTGTTTACATCTACGACAAAGGCATGCCCACATTTCAGATTGTGAACTTTATCCTCCCATGGTGCGTCTTCTGAAGTTACGGTGAGGTGTACCCGCATCGGCTCTAGATGCGTTTCTTTGTTCACTCCTCCTCTTTGTGTCTTCCACAGCTTATAAGACCTTTCACCCTCGGAGCCACCCACCAGGACTTCGAGCTGATGCGACCCATGTCCCAAGTCGATTTATGACACATCCGCTCTCGTATGGAGCATTCCACGCCTGATGCTGTTCCTACAGATGAGCCTATATACAAAGCCTTTCATCACTATGCAAAGCCTGCACCAGACATTCTAGCCCGAAGTACTGTTTTCGGTTGTTGCACTTACATTTCATAGTTAACGACATAAACAGCCGAAGCACGCAGAAAGATGGCCCGTCACAAGGCAGATCGACGTCAAGGTTTGTTGCCAACGCCACCCCTTAGCTGTCCTCGAGCGTCTAGTGATGGCAAGGTTCGTCTTGCAGCTCTGTTTATAATTACCAGCCGACAGGAACGATTCTTCACAATAGGATGCATCGGACACGAGTCCCAAAATTCTGCTTGCCGCCAAGGATACCACCAAAGAAGCACCCATGCCCCCGATGTCGCCGACGAAGTGATTTCTCTCGAAATCCATTTGCAAGGTTGCTACATACCCGAGCTCCCTTGCTTTCATTCAAACTAGTCGTAAAGTGTGGCCAAGCGCCAGCTTCTGCAAATGACAGCTGTAGAGCTTCCAGTCTTACATTTTCGAAAGGATGTACATACATATAGGTAGTTTGGTGGCATACCTCATTCTTCCTTTGACGCCGTCGATTTCAAGCTTTACGTTCTTTCTCATCGAGTTCGTCCAGTTGCTTGTGCTTGTACCGCATCCTTAATGCCATAACATGAGTCAACCACGCTTTCGAGACATCTTCCAGGGTATGATTCTCTCCTTGACGACCTTGCCGACCCTTCATGCACTCTGCGGTGAAAACAAGCACAGCAGATTTGTTCCACCCAGAGCATGGCAAACGTTGAAAGTCTATGCGAAAGTCCTCGACTGTGCAACATGGCCCATGCTTGGGATCCCATGTACTGATTTCCCTCTGACCAACGGTCTGTGGCAGACCTTCGGGGTCTCATAGATGCAAAGCTCCTTCCGAGATCCTGAACAGATTTCTAGAGCGGAAATTGTCAGCGGCTCTGGGTTACATGTGTGCCTAGTTCGTCTACCTTGAATTCGCTGTGACTTGGTGCTCGTGGCTTCGAGAGTTTCTTTGTCTTCCTGAAGATAAACTTACTCGTGGGTGATGAACTTGGTCCGGCGCCACTCTCAGTGCAGTGATTTATCAGATCAGGAAGAGCCTTCTCCAATGCAATGACGACAGAAGATCTTCCCAAGTTCCTGCCAAATATTGGCTCGAATCTTGCTCTCGATGCTGTCCTGGAGGTCTTGTAGCTTGCATATCCTCCCAGCGTCAGCGTTCTAAGTTTATTCATACGTGAGAACGATAGCAATTTAAATACGAGGTAACGAGCTATCATTACCTGTGGATAGGGATGTGAACTGGTCGTGTCATTACACTCTGCCTGGCATCCCGTCGTTTGGAAAGAAGTAGAGGGTCCAGGGAGTGTTCGAGGAACCAACAGAGAAAGCATTAAAAAAAAGGTGCTCGAGAGGCCAGGAGAAAGCAAGAGGATCAAGGACGGGAACACTGCAAGCATTTCACAATTTTTCATCCCAAAATATGCTGAAATTTTTGAAAAAAGAGATACTCTTTTATTTCAGCTGTTTTCAAAGAAAAAAGGTGAATATAATGTAATGTTTTCTTTGTCTTTTCTGCCAAAAAACATGAATTAATGGTAATGCCCATTAGGTTCTTCACTAATGGGTATTAGCATCAATCAATGTTTTTTAGTAAATCATGCAAAGAAAACAAAGTGTTATTATTGCCTTTTCTCTCTGAAAACATGTGTCAAAAAAGAGTATCTCTTTCTTCAATTTTTTCAGCATGTTTTCTCAAGAAAAATTGTGAAATGCTTGCAGTGGAACCTAGGAGGACTTGTCAGCCACGGAATGATGGTCCAACAGGTGAGGTCAAACCTTCATTTTCCCTTTCACAAGCAGCACCTTCAGTTCGACCATATTGTGGTGCAACAGCGGGAGCCTACGAGGCACATTAGCTATGGGTGTGTGGACTTGGACCAGTCTAAACCGCTATTGTATTGTTGACATTTCCGGCGAGCATGGATTCAGAGGGTCCCGTGCCGACGCCAACAGCCTACGGGGTGATTCCATCCTGAAAAGCCAGAAGCACCAAAGTCAGCACGTACCTTGCCCTCCCCCTTCACAGCTCCTGCTTGATTGTGCTCCCCACCCAGTTCTGGCATGCCCGATATCTATGAAAAATCCGGATTTAGTAAAGGACATCATCAAACTTGCGGAGGATTTAAGCTTGTATTACCTCAATGGCCATCGACTGAAAGGGATTTCCAAGCATATCATCGTCACTCATGCCACCACTGTCTTTCTCAGTAGTAACGTTGTCGGAGTCGAAGTCCGAGTCTGAGTCCAAGTCCGAGTCCGAGTCTTCCTCCCTTTCCTCGGCTTGATCCCTATACAAAAATGTCGCATGTGCATCCAAATATACACACGATGGCATGATATTGGCATTTGTGTTGATCCCGGATCTGGGCTCCAGGCGTCGCGATTAACCAAATCAGACAAATGACGAGGCATCTGGATGGCCCCTCCTATGAAAAGCAGTTAGATGGAAGTGATATGGTGGCGATAAATCGTGAAACCGTGGTTAACAATCGATGGCCAAACATACCAGACAAAGAGAATATCACAAAGCGCCGCTCGTGATCGGCGCGTGCACGTGCACACCCATGCAGGCTGTAGTATGACATCGGCACCAGAAGACCACAACGATGCGTGGCGATGACAGGTGACAAGGACCTAATTAGAATCGCAGTCAGGACGGCGGTGTGAAATGTCAAGAGTGACGAACGATGATGAAATCGATGCCTTTGTATTCAAGCGGAAAGTGAGGAAGCACCGGTAGAAACAGGGCCGGCTGAATCTGAGGTGTCAAGAAAGGTCCGAGAGATGGCAAGGGCGATTCGCAGTGTACTAGTTCTGTTCGCACTGGCGGCCATATTACAACTATCGCTAGTCGTACCGGCGAGGGCAGTATCCATTGTTCGAAAGATGGCGCTCAGCTTTGATAGGCGTAGAAGACGTGAGTGAACAAGTATCCTCGACTTGCCTCACGGTATCTCGGCATGTCGCAGTCGGACACATTGTCGAAACGATCCCGGCATCTTTGCTCGAACGTAGGGAGTTGAAAAAATGGGTAGAAATATGCAGAGAGTTACGACATTGAAGGAGGCGCGAACAGGTTTTCGTCGACTGCCGACACACTAGTTAGGCAACATTAGAAGTAGCATATGCAGCAAAGTGCTTCAACCCCACAGCCACGGTCACTCAAGTATGAGTGCTCTCTGTGCCAGATGCTCGTGCAGAAGAAAACTATTGAATTCGATCACTTCAGTGACTTCTTTGGGGTGGCGAACAACCTACTTGGCAACCAAAGCACCGCGCTGTCAACCATTTCCATCTCTTGGATCTGGACACCAGGGAAGATACGTTTCGCGATGAGATGCACCATACCTAGCTAAGTTACGCATGAAGACATACGTACGTTGGACTTCCAGGGCAAACATGCGTTCATATCCTCTCGCAGTACCTCGGAACGTGCAGTTTTTTGACATATGTGTGGCACAGTCATGGACACCCGCGTGTATCAGTGCCATTGTACAACATACCTCATGGTTATCCCTCCTGAATACTCGATAACGGGGACTGTTGTGATGGACAACTGCGAAAATGACTGTCAAACGTCATCAGCCATCACAGGTGCTGGCAGCGCAGAAACGTCGTCGGTTTCGAGCGGGAAAAAAAAATGAGGGAGAAACCCGTTGAGGTTGCGACAGAAGACAGTCTCGGACTACGTCATGTGGCCTGGCTTGAACGGGAGGAACTAAATTACCGACACCGATAGCAGGGTGGAACCCATTGCGTTTATTGCGCTGCGAAAGGTTATTCGTGCGTTTAGTGACAAGAAATCTGCATTGCACGGGGTACCCACTGTGCGCTGCGGACAGTCTACAACAGTGATAGGAGTGAATCACGGTAATCGATGGGCCATTGAAAACAGGAATGAGACTGGATGAGTTGACTAGTCAAGACGATCTTATCTGTGTCAGACGGGCGAAGTATATACATCTGTTTATACCTGAGCTACTTCTGCAATGTATTACATAGTCGGCTAACCTATCATACGCTTCCTACAGTTTTTGAGTGGTCGGAGCGCTATATGACAGTTATAAAGTAACCTTCAAGTAAGGTCAAGTTTATGATGTTCATTGCCTCCTACGAGACCAGTCGTAGGTGGCCTCCCCCAGCATGTTTGGGCCCCGTGTGATCAGGAGCTTAGAAGTGACATGGAATGTTTTCGTGAAAAGGTTATGGGTAACGATGGGTAAAGTCATGAAGTGGTAAGGGTAGAGATGTACAAGGCAGGGACGTTAGGCATATTTGAACAACAGTGAGGGAGAAAGTTAGTTACTTTACAATGTAGTGCACGAGGAATGGTTGGGAAGGGGAGCATACGGTATTGTTGACGAGCCGCCGGCTGGACACCCTAACGGCGACCCGGTCTCAGGGAGCCTCTTTTGTGGTAATGACCGCGTACGATACCTCATTGTCCAGCCTTCCTTGGACATCCACGGTCTCTCTCCACCATATTGCGCTCATCAGCGGTTACCGACTGTGAGGCAGGACCAAACCATCCACTCAGACTGGTGAATGGGCATAGACCAGTCGGGTGATCCAGCGATTTGCAGCCAAAGCAGATCAGTTGCTTGTCCCCGATGCGGGCCGTACCTCTGCCATAGTCCTCCATGATGAATTCCGTGGATCGGACCTTGCAGGCCCAGGCGAAGAAGTCTGGAAGGGATAGGTCGGGGGGGTTGCGACAGTAAATGTTCCAAAGGGTTTTTTTTTTAGTCAGGGATAGGGCTATGATGAAACTGCTGGCATAGATGGACTTGATAGCTCGCTCCGCTGCACTGGTGCCGGGGTTCTCCAACCGCTCCTCAATGAAGGAAATGCCTTCACGATCGCAGAGTAGTGTCGCCTTGACTACCTCGGCTACGGCATTGTTAGCTTCTGTAGTGCAGGGCAAGGCGAAATTCTCCAAGGTACAGAGGTACATCTGCAGCGGTGGATCAAAAGGTAGGAAGAAGCATGTAACATCTGGTGTGGAGACAACAACTTGTCGTCCTAGGAAGTCCGCTAGGCTCTGAGGAATGTTGGAGATAAGGTAGTGCCATGGTGGGGGGAGTCTTTCCCGTAAACGTTCCGCAGCGACCGGCATGCTTACATGGAGAGTCGTTGCCACCCCTGGCCTGGCAATTTTCTCCACTAGAGTCTGTATTTTCGTCAGGGTGGGTTGGTGGTCATCGTTGTACCTCGCCTTCCAGACTCGAGCCCAGACCTTGGGACCCGGCTTGATCGTCCACGACGCTCTGACTATATGATTGACGTTCTTCCAGACAGAACACCCAATTTGGGGGATGGGGAAGCCACCTGGAGGTGTTGGAGTGACTTCAAGGTCAGGCAGAAATACGTGACCGGAGACAGAGGAAGGGGAAGAGGCGGCCGCAGCAGCGTATGAAAAGGAATTAAGAGGAAGCGGTGGGAGGGCTGCGGTGGGGGTTGAAGGGGTGTCAGAGTCGAGTGGCACAGGCGGTGGCTGGGTCGATGCAGGGGTGAAGGTAGTGAAGGCCATGTGCTCTGTAAGGCGTGGAATCTTTCGTTTATGGCACGCTGCCTGTGACTCTCCACCAGCGCTGTCAGAGTGAGGCTCGGGGGATGCGGAGCGGGGGCGTTTGCCATCGTTGGCAGAGTGAGTCTGTTGGAAGGGCATTAGATGCTGCAAAGTGGGGGAGGGGGTTTTTAGATGGACTAAACATAAAGGCGTCCCTTTGTCAAGGTGGCATTTCTACACCATGAGGTATTTGGGCACGTGGCAGGGGTATCTGATTGTCTTTCTCCGCAAAGGCTGCCTGCATTGTTCTAATGGCAGAAGGTTGGCACATGGCAGGCGAGTGGCCATTGGCGAAACGAGTGGTACATTGGGAATGACACCAAAAGGCTCTAAAGAGCCTAGAGTCAGAATGCTTGTGTGGGGGATCTCGCCGGTATTGTGATCATAGTTAGAGGATGAGGGCTACATTCTGGTTCAAGGGACATCCATGATACTAACGGGTGGGTGGGTGGCGTCAATCACTCAAAAACGAGCATAGGGCGACTCGAGTATCATGGGAATGGTGGTGTGCAACACTTCTGTGTTTTAGACAATGGTGATTAACTCTCCCGTCGAGGTGATGGGCCTTATTCGGAACGCAGGAGTCCGTCGTCTGTAGGACAACGGACGGTGTGGCAGGTCGTGCAGTGCCATCCAACCTGTGCATGGGCATACGGGTCCAAGGAGTGTCTGCATGGCAGGGGATAGTATCGACAGCGAACAGGGCGCATCCTGCGTACCGATTCTCTAGTGATGATTGGGGTGAAGGCGTGTCCTGTCAATAGTGAATAACGATCAACCGAGAGCCCAGACCACGATGCATAGTTCCAGGTACTTAACTTGCTATGAGGTGTAGTTAGCTACTGTATAGAAGTAGCGTACGCAGTAAAGCGCTTCAGCCCCATGGCCACAGCTCCCTGAGTATGAGTGCTGGATGCTCGTGCAGATGAAAACTATCGAATCCGACCACTTAAGCGACTTCTTTGGGGTAGCGAACGACCTACTTGGCAACCAAAGCACAGCGCTATCAACCACCTCCATCTCTCGGATCTGGACACCAGGGAAGATACGTCTCAAGATGAGATGCACCATGCCTAGGTAAGTTACGCATGAAGACATACGTACGTTGGACTTCCGAGGCAAACATGCATTCGTATCCTCTCGCAGTACCTCGCTTTCTCACGTATGTGCGGCACTACGTCATGCGGTCTGGTTCGAACGGGAGAAACTAGGTTATCGACACCGACAGCAGGGTGGAACCCATTGCGTTTATCGCGCTGCGAAAGGTTATTCATATGTCTAGTGATGAGAAATCTGCGTTGTATGGGTACCCACCATGCGCTGCGGACGGTCTACCACAGCGATAGGAGTGTAAGTCGAGACATCGATGAGTCATCATCGCAGTCAAGACGACTCGAAGTGCTATTATGTAAGCCCATTTTCAATCTCGACATGAATTTAGGCTTTCAGGCCGTGACTACTACTAGCATGGCACACCCTATGAACATTGAACATTGAACCCCTGCAGCGCTGCTTTCAGCGAAAGGGCATTTGGAATTCAGGTGCGTTCCATCCCATGAGCACAGGCCAGGTGCTGACACTGATGTGGGTGTGTTGCATTTTGTACAGATCTTGGTGGATATGATGCATCCGTCATCTCATTTGGCGTGGTGAAACTGTGCTCGACTATAGGTTTCTCTTCTCTCTGCCTTCCGCTCTCCAACTCAAGTGGCCTACCACATTCAAACCCGATTATTGTGCGCGACCCGCTCTCGGAAGCTCTCAACTATACCTGAAATTGTCCGTTTGGTATACACATAATGCTGTGATTTGTGGATGCAGAACGTTGGTGAGACCATCAGTAGGCCTAAGACGATGGAACTTGTTTATAGGTTGGATACTTGAGGAGGGGATTGTGGATGGCTTGGAGCTGCCGCCAGCCTATGTGCACAATCGAGTAAGCTCTGGACTTTATTGCTGGTACTGGACTTACGGTATGCGTCCACGCGTGGACATTAGAGTTAAGCTCCCATGTGGTGTTGAGTCGTTTGCACTACCGATCAGGCAGATTCTAATAAATCCCTGTTGATCACGCTACCAGCTATGAATTTCGTACGTGCCAAGTCTGTGAGCTGCATGCCACGAGAGACGGTTGGATACCCGATATCTCGAGCCGATATGGTGATTCGCGTGATTCAGACTACTGATAGATGTTTTTCGAAAATCTGAGTGTTAAAGCTTAGTGTACAGTTGTATGACCGTTTGAAGACAACCCACGAGTACAAGGATATTGAAGATTGTGCTGTCGTCATAGTGGAATCGCATGGCCAAGAAGCCATTCAGGGGTCTATTTTGTCCTATGTACAATCCACAAGACTATGGAGATGCCCAGGATGTGAACTTTCTTGTAATAATATACTGACTATTTCTATCTGGGAAGAATTTTCAGTATTTGAATAGATAATTTTAATGTGAAAAGACTATATTTTTCATTTGATTTTTTGTGCAAATATATTTGTTTGCATGTTGCATGTTTGACAATCAAAAAGACATAATGTTTTTCACATGAACTTTAGCATACAAGTCATTGTTTCAAATACAGTACTTTGGCTACATAAATAATCCATACTTTTTAAACTTTGCTGTAGGAAATCAGTGGATTATTAAACCACAAAACATGTGATATCTATTGGAGAAAGATTTACAATGTTTCATACATATTCTACTGAAAATCATGTTGGAAAAAATTTGTAATAATTTTAGCTTCAATGATTTTACATGACTGCATACCATTTTGGGAGGCACAATGGACAATAAACATCCTTTATATTTTTTCCTTAATTTTCACAAGAACATCCCAAATTAAAGAGTATCAGTTTCTTCCCTTTTTTCTGAATGTTTTTAGCAAAAAAATTGTGAAATGCTTGCAGTGCAATGGCTGAAGTACTCAATCCCACCTCTGAGAAGGTACAGATTTGGTTCAAAGTTCGAGTTTGGCAACCCAGTTATCATGACTGATCATTGTTGGAATCACCACAAACCCTCGTCACCTCCCCTCCCTCAGCAACTCTTCCTAGCAGTCAATATGACATTGCTGTCATTAGTCAAACAGATGAAAGTGATTGGCCCTCAAGTGGCCTCAGAGGTACATTTCTTTTAAAATATCTTACCATATGCACATCATTATGCAGGGCATACTGTTGCACAACTCATTTTCTGTCTCCATTGCAGTGAGACTTTCCTCACTTATATTCAATGCTTCAATGTCTCACTCCCTCCTTTGTCTAATACCACTGATGCCACTGCTGGTATGCACATACTAAAATGTGCAACCTGGAGTAATGGTGTCTGAGTGGGAAAGGTCATTCCATTGCATTATATCCACTCTCCAGCACATGTTATTCCATGTTTTGGGAAGGAGGTGAATCCCCATCTAACATGTCATACTTGCTACAAGTTGTTGAATGATTTCTGGCTTAACAAATGCTGGAACAAGGAATTCTTTTATGCATTGTCTCTTAGTTAAATTAATCTACACATGTCTTTGTTCCCTCTGTGGTTTGGAGCTTGAAAGGCTCCCAGTGAAAACTGGACATTACCAGGTGTGACCACAAATTGTCTGGTGTGATTTTTATTAAGACTGTTTAGATAGGGAACATTTCTAATCACAATTGAGAATATTGTACAATGAAGACATCTAGTAGAAGTATATCAGTGGATATGATATTTTATGCTTCATGCAAAATTTTAACTTGGCATCACACAGGACTCTGCCCTGAAATGTCACAAATATGATATTTGTCCAGGTTTCATAGTGAAATATGTTGAGATATGTCTTACATTCACAGCCACCCTCAGACTCATATTCCATCACAATGGGACTGTTATGTAAATGCAACTGTAGTGGTACTACCAGCCTGACTTACCACCATGGACACTTTAATGCATGTGCAGTATGCAGTAACACAGAACTCCCCTCTGAAACTAAAAACTATGTCTATTCCTACAATGGGCAAATTTTTCAGGGTGGAGGCTGTCAACCAGGATCTTCTGGTTGAACTGCAGGATGCCACTATGGATGAAGCATTTCTCAGTACTCATTCTCACTATATCCTGGATCAATGTGATAAACTGCTGCCTACAATGATGAAACATATACCCCAAGCAGATGTGAATTTGCTGCTAACAATCTCATCTCTCGAGCACAGAGGTGAAGCTCTCTATCATAATGGGCATTGGGAGCCAATGCAGGTTCCTGAAATCCTGAGACTTCTGTCACCATCAGCTGGCTCATCCCAGTCTTGATGGAGTCACTCAAGTGCTGGCACAAGATGTGAGACTGTTTGCAGGCATATCATCAGGACTTCACAGGAAGAAACTGTTGATGGGACCTTCTTACCTACTGCTGGTTCAGAGGAGTGGCAGGTTGCAAAGTGGTTGAACAAGATCACACTTGCCATGCATGCCTTTGTTCCTGGTAGTGCCAGTACTGAAATCTTAGGGCCTACAGTTACTCATTGCAGAGTTATGTGTGCCACTGCCACCTTGCATACAGTGACTCCAAAAACCCTTTCCATGTTTGCCCTATTTTCAGTGCATGCAGTGCACTGCCAGACACATGGAGAATCACACTAAGCTTTGGTGGAGTCATAAATAGTACATAGTCCTGGCTGCAATTTGGCTCCTAGGTCATGTGATTTGATTCACACAGTCCAGAGATATGGCCATTTTAAAACAGCATGTCCATGGAAAGGGTTTTTTCACTTTTGAATTGGTAATTAAGATCTTATTCAAAACATCCAATAATTGCTATTGTTTGGTGATACACACAAAGATACATGTGTAAACAATATGTCTGAGTTTAAAAAAATTCAAACACCTCATTGTTCCCAACCACCATTATTGGTCAGACCCCTTTCTCTTACTCAGCAAAGCACCATTCTCTCTTTGCTTGACTCTGGCCATTCTGGTGAAGCTATTGCCAGGCAAATTGGTGTCAGCCCCTCTACTGTATCCAAACTTCATTCTAAGAGGCATTCTAGCCTTCCTAAGGCCCTTGGAGGTCATCCTTCTAAGCTTTCCCCTGCCAATATTTGCCATGCTCAGCATCTTATTACCTCTGGCAAGGCTGAAAATGCAGTGCAAGTCACCAAGGCCCTTGGAAATATCATCAACCAGCCTCTCTCTGCTAATACTGTTCATCATCACTTGAAACAATCTGGTATGAAGTCTGTAGTCAAGACCAAACATCCTATTCTCTCAGCCAGACATCACAAGGCTCACTTGGATTTTGCTTATACCCACAAGGACTGGACTATAGAGGACTGGAAGAGGGTTGTATGGTCTGATGAGTCCAAAATTAATCACCTAGGGTCAGATGGATGCAAGTGGGCTTGGAAAAAGGCTGGGGAGGGACTTAATGATAGGCTGGTACAAGGAACTCTCAAGTTTGGAGGGGGTTCCTTGATGATGTGGGGGTGTATGACTTGGGATGGTGTTGGCTATGCTACAAAGATTGATGGTAAGATGGATGGGGACCTTTACCTTCAGATTTTGAAGGATGAGCTTTAACAAACATTAGAGCATTATGGTCTCAATCCATCTGATACAATCTTTCAGCAAGACAATGATCCCAAGCATACTTGCAAAAAGGTTAGAGATTGGCTAGAAGAGCAGGAGTTTAGAACCATGGTATGGCCTGCACAATCTCCTGACCTCAATCCCATTGAACATCTTTGGGGTTGCCTGAAAAGAAGGCCTGCAAGGTATGAAACCCCCCCTAATGGGATTCATGAGCTGTGGGAGAGAGTTCAGGTGGAGTGGGAGGGGATTTCAGTGGAGGAGTGTCAGAAACTAATTGAAAGCATTCCTAGAAGGGTTGAGGCAGTGCTTAGAGCAAAAGATATCCTTTCAACAGGTTATGAGCCCTGTCAAGCTCTAACTCTTCTATATAGCAATAAACTGTAACCTGCTGTGGGCAACTCTTCTTGTGAGAGCACAAGGGGAAAGTGGGGAAAGCTGTAGGTAGGACCTAGGCTCGTCCCAAGGGGTGCTGAGTCAGAAGGAGATAGAAGAGAGGACTAGGAAGTGAGAGAGGATTTTTCTTGGTGACTGGGGAGTGGTGATGACGAAGAACTTGAAAGTCTGCCCTGGATAGGCGACTGGGATGTTTCTGGGTATGAAGGAGTTTTGTAGAGACTTGGGACTCAAAGGGCAGCAATTGTTGACTCTTGTAGATGATAGGAAAATTTTGTAGGTGCAAGGGGATCAAATATATGAACTGGCAGCAATTTTCTAGTGTGGGAAAACTTGAGGATGGCGAATAGATGATAAGGCAGACTAGGGGGGACTCTGGGGGACACTCTGGAGACTCAAAAATACTCTGAAAACTACTCTGGGGACTCAGGAAGACTCTCAAACACACAGATAGTGACTCCAAAAGATGGGTGGTTGTTTTTCTATGTACAGCAGACTTTTTGTAGTGTAAGGACAGTGGTTGCTAAGGTAAAAACTGGAATATTTTGGATCTGTCATATGTCAAAAGTAATAAGAGAAAAGATAAAGGCCGATGCATGGACAATCACATGCACAGCAGTGACACAGATGAAGATAAAACAAGTAAAGTCCATAAAACAAAGGTAAGTAAAAGTGGAAAGCATGCAGACAATGTGCCTGGGTAGCGAGTGTACATTGCAGGGGGAGGCAGTGATTTCTTCAATGAGTCTGGGATGCAGTGGATGGCATTACTAAGCAGGTGACAGCCTCAGTGCTTGTAGAGTGGATATAGCTGCCGAGGGGATATGTCGACATGTGACAAGTTGGTGGGGGATCACTGATGGTCAGTGTTCAGAGGTCACATGGCGAGAGGACAGTGCCTGCGACAGGGGGCAGGTCTATTTGGGTAGCTGAGGAGTCAGTGGCGATTATGCTGGTGGGAACAGGGTATGTGACGAGTGGGGAAGTTGTGACATGTGTGATGTTAGGATGGGCGGCAATGTCATTAGCCAGGGAGATGCTATGATCAGAAGGGAACGTGCAAGTGAGCAACTGTCAACACTGAGAAAGGCCACTATGGGTACTCTGCAGCCCTAGGGAGTATAGACTCCCCACACCACCAACTCTAAGAAAAGTTCTATTTCAAATATGTGGAAAACAACTCGGTCTTTTGAATGTATAGTCAGCGTCACTTCTATACACTTGGACAAGCTGTCTGGGTTCGAATGTCACTTTGCCCAGATACCTCCTTAGAACCCTTTTATCAAACACCACTTTTCATTTGAGTGCATGTCGCACTGCTGCATCATATCCATCCAGCCATTGTTGCGTTGCATAGGCCATGTGTGTCATTGCCTGTATCAGGTCAACTGGCAGGACCTTGTTGTCTGGTCTGACTTGTTTGGTGTCAACGACCAGGCCTAATAGCAACTCCTTTGGCATGTGCTTGAGTGCCAGTAGGAGCCTGTTATTTAGTGCACATACAGCCTCATCCAAATATTCCAGCCAGTTTTGTGGCAGACTTTCCCACTTCATGTCCTTGGTGTCATCTTCACCTAGTTCTGGCGCACAGAGCCATTTAAGGACATGCAGCAGAAGGTGGTTGGTCCCTTCCACTAATCTGTTGATCCATGGTGAGTATGCTGCTACCACATGATGTTTACACAACCACTTAGCACAGAAGTCTCAGACTGTGTTATTGTCAAAGTGCTTTCCCCCGTCCGTCATAAACATTTCCAGCACCATGTAGTTGTTGAATATCAATGACAGGCTATCGGTCGTTGTTTTGGTGGTGCCGGCCATTTTGAACTTCATGACCCATAGGTGTTGCGAGAAGGTGTCTAGGAACAGTCCGAGTGTGTGGTATCCACCTTTGCCCATGGGCATGCTGAGGTAGTCACCGACTAACAAGTCGAACGGGTGCCTATGCATGACCAGTTCTAGTAGTGAGTGTACATGCTGTGGTCCGAAATTTTTACACTTAGCACAGGTAGTTATTGCATTCATGATCGCAATGTCTATCTTGGGGGCATGGAACTTGTCCACAAGCGCTATTCTGATTGCATCCCTTCCCCAATGTCCTCCCGTGTTGTGTAGTTGTTTTGCCTTTTGTTCTGCTTCTTCTCTCGTTATACACTCCGTCCTACTTCTTGGTCATACACTCATACTTCCATATATACACCATAGTCGTCCATTGTCGATGAAATACTGTGATGCTCTGTGATGTGCTTTGCTATGGATCTTCAGGTTTGTTGCTGTGTCTATGTTGAGGATAGCATCGATAACTTCTAGGAAGATTGGTTCATTAGCGAAGCGGTTATGTAGTTTTTGATGTTGTTCATCGACACTACTTAGCGTGAACACATCGTTAACAAGACCTGAGATTGCCTTTGGTTCGGGGTCAACTGTCCATTGACTTCTGTCTTCCTCTGAGCATTGTAAAGATTGATGATAAAGGACAGTGGGAGGAGACTAAAAGAGGCTCCTGTTGGAAGAGGGTCCTAGTTCGACCCAGGAGGCTAGAGATGCCTGGTAGAGTGTCAAAGAGTGGTGAAAACAATGAAAACACGCCCTAAAGGTCCAAAAGAATGCTGAGATTCGTCTAATGAACGTCTGATCTTGGAGAAATATTCTCCCGAGGTTCTGTGTCTTTATTTCCGGCTTCTCATCTCTAGTGATGTGGCTGTTATTTTCTAAGTAAGTACAGTGTACTGTAAGTAGTTGTTGGCTTACATAAGCCAACAATGCGTCCAAACACTAAGTAAAAAGATAAGGAAATAAGAACAGAGCAGATCTGTAAAGTAAAAACAGTGAAATAAAATAAAATACCTAGTAGGGAGACTTCCCTCCCTACATCCGAGGGTGGCTTTGAATAGTGACTGTCCCCAGTCATCACATACCGAGCTGTATCATATAGCGAGACGAGGGCTATCCTCCTCAAAACAAAAACTCTAAATCAAAACTCAAAAAACGCGAACTCGACAATGAAAGAGACCATAAAATAAACAAAATACCAATGAAAAGAGGTCCCAACACCCACAGGAGAGGGTGCCAGAGTGGCATCGAGGGGAAACAAGGGAGTTCAAGAGAGTAGCTTCGAAGGTGAGACTGGCCTCGAGCCTGGACAGGCCTCAAAAGGCACCTCGAGGGGGATGGAGAGCTGTGTGAGGGGGAAACACACCTTCGAGAGGCTCTGATGAGCCTTGGGATTCGACTTGGGGGTGGGACTGGGCTTGGAGGGGCAGGAGGGGCTTGAGAGGGGGAAATGAGTCCTCGAGAGGCTATGACGAGCCTTGGGATTCGACTAAGGCCTGGTTTGAAGCTTCGAGGCTTCCTATCAAGGGTTTGGGAGGTGCTCAAAGGTGACTGGGTTGCCCTCGAGGGGGACGCAGGGGCCCTCGAACTCAAAGGGCGCTCTGGGGTAGTCTTGGGATCAAATTGAGAGTGGGCGAGGGGCAGGGCTGACTCAGAGCTCGAAGGGGGAGACAGTAACTGAGTAGCTAGACTTCCTGGGCCATGAGCAAGTGCCCAGAAATCCAATCAAGCCTGAAGGGTGTGCCCGAGCACCTCACGAGGGATTTCCTCACCTGTGGGCAGTACAACACAACCTCGAAGTACCCTACACCTGCCTGCAGCTAAGTACAAAGCACAGACCTTGCACTGAGCTCAAACATGTCCTTCTCGACCACAGAAGAAACAGAAACTAAACTCTCGAGGGGCCAGGGAGGGCGCGCTCGAACCCACACACTCTCGAAGGGGTGAAACTCCACTTGACACTCTCAAACACAACTCAAAAGCGGTAGGGGAAGGCTTCTCGGTCGAAATCACAGCCTCTTGAAGGAGGAACGAGGCTTGGTGGGGTGGCTCAAGATCTGAGGGTAGCTTCGAAGGGGTCCTCAAAGCAGTTTCAAGGTGAGGGTCACGAGGTGAGTGTGCATGCAACCATTGATCTTCTCTCGAGCTACGAAGCGAGTTCGAGGCTAAGTCACCAGCTTGCTTATCTGGGACACACTGCCATGGCTGAGCCACAGTGCGCCACTGTTGGAGTTTTGTACTTCTGAATGCAGCGAGCACCGCTTACATAATCTTACCATACTCGTCCACCACTTCCTTTTCCTTATACCTCAGACTTCGTCCTGACTCAAAGACTGAGTTCACACTCTAAGGTTCATAAAGTATCACCACTGCAAACATCCTTCAAAAGGTTATGAGCCCCGCCCATGCATAACTTAAAACCAAGAGTACACCAGTCACAGTCTAATCCTACAGAATGTCTCACCCTTCAGCTTCAACTGCAGGCCCTTTGCAGCCATCTGCATCTACAGCACCCACTTCCACACCCTCTACTATCTCGTCAGTGAAAGCGAAACAGGCCTCGAGTCGCCTCTATGACATTCCGTCACTAGAAGATGACGGCTTGAACTTCCAGACATGGAAAGTAAGGATCTGTATGATACTCGATGTACGAGACCTGTGGGAGGTCGTTGGAGGAAACATGACTACAGCGCCAGACCCGAACACTGACCCCATCGACCATGCCAACTGGATGATCAGAGACAAGGAAGCGCGCACCCAAATCATCCTGACTCTAAAGGATGAACCCTTAACAGGAGTTCTACATACACCAACAGCAGCAGAAATCTGGAAAAAGTTATGTCAGCGGTATGAGGGGCACGGCAAGCAGACCATCGCCTATCTCATAGGCGAGCTCTTCCGTGGAACACTCTCGGAGGACAGTCCAATGCAAAACCAACTTAACGCTATGTGGCAAAAAGCGTGCATACTCAAGTTGCTCAGTCAATCCCTCGACAACTCCCTTGTAGCCATAGCCATGGTAATTTCCTTACCACCCTCATATGCAACACTCCGCACCATTTTGATGTCCTCGAACGACAAGCTTTCCATCGATGCCGTGATATCTCAAGTGCTAATTGAGGAGAAGTCACGACAGCTCGCCTCCGGAGGGCAAAGCGCACTCGTCGCATGCACATCTGCACATCCAAAGTCAAATGCGAAAGATGACAGGAGAAAATTGAAATGTGGGTACTGTAAAAAGAAGGGACATGGTGAAGATGAATGTCGTAAGAAGAAAGCCGACGAGGCTGGAACTAACATGACATGTGAACACAAGGGAAGATCAGGAGATAAGGAGAAAGATGAACACTCAGCAAACTTCGCTCAGATATCCTCTGTGCATGACATGCCACTTCGCCTCTTCATAGCAAACACACACAGCAACATCCCCCGCACGCACTGGATACTTGATTCCGGAGCCTCTGGACACATGTGCTGTCAGCACAGTTGGTTCGCCACATACAAACGGCTTGTACCTACACAGCCAATCACAGTTGGAAATGGAAACACTGTGTACGCGGTCGGAGTCGGCCAAATAGTTCTCGATACAGAACTGGGGAACGAGAGAGAAGGCCACATCATCCTACATGACGTCTACTACGTGCCAAACCTCACCTCGAACCTGCTCTCAATTGCATGCCTTGCCAGCCAAGGAGTAACGACCACCTTCAAATGGAACAAGTGCAGCTTAACTGCCGGACAGACAACTGTTGGAGTCGCTTATCAGCACGACACTCTGTACAAGCTCGCTGCCAGAACACGCACTCAAAAGCCCACCATGCACACATCGTATAGCCCTATTGCGGCCCACATACAATGTTCAAGCATAGCGCGCCAACCAAATTACGAAGGGAGACCACCAAATGAGACTAACCCATCTACATCCTATTCTGACGACTCCTGTGTGCTCAATCGGCCCTACCCAGCTATGAGCAAAGACCTACAAGTGGTATCTTGGACGCACCGTTGGCTAAATGACAAGAGGCCTGGCCCGACTCAACAAGTCTTCTCCCAGGCTGAAATCAGCACCAATGAAGGTCCTGGGTTCCTCGTTACCAAAGGCAGTGGTGAATATGGCTCGACAGAGTCAAACACCCACCTCGTGTACAAGGGGAACCACTACAAGAACCCAAAGGCAAGAATTTGAAGCAACGTAGCTGAACGCACCACCTGCATGTACGCTCCGCCTGACAAGCTCCGGGGGCACAACATAACACACACAGGTCGAACCCGAAACCATCTACGAAATAATTCTACACTCGACACCGAGCCAAACGAGGTTGTTACTGGAGAAACACGATCAGCGCTCTGCTTGCAAATGATCACACACTCCACACACATACCTACATCCGACCCTCGACTCCCTACTGCTGCTACATCACTCAAGGACACGCAGATCGCATTAATGAGGACCCCGCATGCATCTAAATGCATGTACAGGCAAAACCGGGACACTTCAGACCTAGCGCCCGGTATCCCAGTCCCAAAAAGCGATTCTACAGACCCTATACAAGTGATAACAAGTGCACCACCTGTAAACACTCAGGATACGACCAGTGAAGCAAAGCCGAAGCCTGCAAACTCACCAGTTACCCCTGCAGCTGCAGATGCAGGCTGCATGCACACAGAAATGGACCAAACAAGCCCAGATCTTAAATTGGGCACTCGAAACGTTGAGGGGGGACACAGGAATGTTCAACACGACCCAAACGAGCCACTCGTCGATCACGATTGGCCTCCGATGCCATCCAATGAGCCTGAGAAGCACTCAGCACATTTTGAGGCTCTCGCCTCGAAATTCGGACAAATGGTGGTCCCAGACTCACCTACCAGTCCATCAGAATGTTCTCGCACCCACTCCGAATCCAGAGAATGGATACGACGCCTGAAACGACTGAGCTCTCGCCTGCAAACACCCTATCTGTCAAAACCGGCACCCAAGCAGCAAAAGTCTCTCTATCTCAGCCAAAACGACTGCAATCCTGAAAGAAACAGTGTCAGAGTGACATTACAGACCCATAGCCACGGAACGAGAGACGACGCCAGTGGAGGGGGCGTGGTGACGGGGGTAGGAGGAAAACGAGCCCATCACGAGGCTGTGGTGTCGCGTCACAACAATCAACAACGGACTGCTTACAAATCACGCACGCGCAACAACAAGCCTGAGGTAATCAACAAGGCTACTCGACACTTTAACAGGACACCCCGGTGTCACTGCTAGTGCGATTTTATATCTGTTTTATAGCTACAATGAAGATGGCTAACATGGTATGGTTTATTTCTCAACTGGAAACTCGCTGAGGGAGCGTGTTGGAGTTTTGTACTTCTGAGTGCAGCGAGCACCGCTTACATAATCTTACCATACTCGTCCACCACTTCCTTTTCCTTATACCTCAGACTTCGTCCTGACTCGAAGACTGAGTTCACACTCTAAGGTTCATAAAGTATCACCACTGCGAACATCCTTCAAAAGCCATGAGCCTGCATAAGTGACTCGGCGAGGAGACGAGCTGCTCGAGGTGAGCTTGGGGGAGGGAGGGGAGTTCTTCGAAGTTCAAGGGGATGCCTCGAAGGGGGAACGAGGGGGAAGCTTCATGCTTGAGTGTGCCTCTCCCTGGGAGCATCTTCTAGAACGAGACCAAGAGAACTCCACAGGGGCATCTGAGTGGTGACTGAACGAGGGCAAGTGCAAGTACCGAGAGGGTTCCTCGAGAGACTCGAGGGCTGATGAGGGTTTCTTCGAAGCTAGATGAGGGGCAGAGCAGCCTACCCCATCCTCGATAACCTCCTTTGTAACATGAACAATGACCTCGATGGGCCATAGGTAGCCCGACCTGAACAGGGAGTACCTCGATGTGAGCCTCTTCGAGACCTCAGACTTGACCAGTGGTGGGAGCCCTCAAAGGAACAGCAGGGCTCGATGGCTCAACTCCATGACATTCCGACTCACCAGGGCCAAGAACAAAAGCTGGAAATGACGAAGGTAGTCCCCTAGGGCTGGGACTGAGCTTCGCTCACTGTGACGAGTCCCCTTGAGGAAAGCATAGAACTCCTCAAAGTACTCAAGAACGTCCTCAACTGGCTTGATCTCAGGGTACTGGAGAGTTACGAGGGCCTTGAAATTCTCCCATCACTCAAGAATTGGTGCACTGGCCACAAGGTGGCTCCAGAGCCTTCCCGTGTGGGGTGGTGCTCCGTCGATAGCAAACTGGATGAGCGACAAAGTATCTGTTGCCCCCTGGGCCTTACCATGCTCCGCAACCTCCTCAAGGTAAGTTGGCAGGTCCTGCGCCTGCCCCGAGAACTCTGGGTGCGACACCAGTGGGGCTCGAGCTGGTCTGTGTGCCTCTTCCATCACGAATAGTATATACGAGGCTCAAATGAATATATATCACGTCGTAGTTGATAATCAACAACGGTTACGAGGGTAGACACGAGCCTCGAGTGTCTGCAGTTAGTCTCGAGAGATAAAATGAAGGGGGTGGGGTTGTCTCGATGCGACCTCGAATGTCTATGGGGGAAGGTGGGGGAGAGTTCTTGTACACGAAACGAGCGGGGAGGGTGTAGGGGACTTGTTTACACGTCACGAAGTGGTTTCGACCACCAAAAACTGAATTTAGTCGCCACGTGCGACTCGAAGCTTGACTCTCAGATATGCAGCCTCGCTCGACTGCAAAACGCGCAAGAAACGATGGTATACGTCTGGAATACGTTACGAACAGAGTGGGTGCATCTAAACGAAGCGTCTACGTCATGAACGTGTCTCGAAGGGGCTGGGATGCATCTGAGAGTGTCAAAGCGTCTGTGGTCTCAAAGCAGCTGATGGGGTCTCAAAGGGGCTTCCTACTGACTCTAAGACGGTGGGGAGAAGTTCCCTACAACTTGAGAGGGAGCTAAAACACGAGGGAGAGTGCCAGAGAGCTAGGCTGTGGCAGGGGAGGAGGACGGCAATGCGCTGGGGAAGAACTGCTGGGCGCGACGCTACAAAACCTTGGGAGGTGGTAGCAGGGACCTAGAGGAGTTGGGAGAACGAGGAAATACGAAAAACCGCGCACCCAATCCTGAGATATTCACGGAATGGTCTGAGAATGCCTTTTCGCACAAAAAGCGTGATATCTCTGGAAGTACTGACACAAATGCGACGAAAAGGGCACCGTTCGAAAGGTCTGGTTGAGTGCTACCAGGATCCCGAAAAGCGAGAGGTCCGGCACGTAGGGTCACGAGAAAACGCGTGTGCAGCTCGAAGGGTGGGAGGACAGCAGCACGTTGGCAAGGAACTGCGGGGCGGAGGGCTACCAAACTCCGGGACGTCGTAGAGGGCGTCTAGAGGCGCTGGGAGATCAAAGAAACGAGAGGATTGGCGCACCGAATCCCGAGTTATGCCAAAATCCGTCCTACAAAGCCTTTCTCCACAAAAACTGGAATATCTCCAGAACCGCTGAAGCGGACACAACGAAAAAGACCTCGTTCGAAAGGTCTCGTCGAGCAGAATGAGGATCCGGAACAGCGAGAGGTCCGGCGCGTCGGGTCTCGAGATATCGCGTGTACAAGCTCGGAGGTAGGGGGAGAAGTGGGGTTACCAAGCAAAACAGCCCCCTCGCAGTGGGCTCCAGATGTAAAGATTGATGATAAAGGACAGTGGGAGGAGACTAAAAGAGGCTCCTGTTGGAAGAGGGTCCTAGTTCGACCCAGGAGGCTAGAGATGCCTGGTAGAGTGTCAAAGAGTGGTGAAAACAATGAAAATGCGCCCTAAAGGTCCAAAAGAATGCTGAGATTCATCTAATGAGCGTCTGATCTTGGAGAAATATTCTCCCGAGGTTCTGTGTCTTTATTTCCGGCTTCTCGTCTCTAGTGATGCGGCTGTTATTTTCTAAGTAAGTACAGTGTACTGTAAGTAGTTGTTGGCTTACATAAGCCAACAACGCGTCCAAACACTAAGTAAAAAGATAAGGAAATAAGAACAGAGCAGATCTGTAAAGTAAAAACAGTGAAATAAAATAAAATACCTAGTAGGGAGACTTCCCTCCCTACAGTGTTCAGTGTTATCCCATTGCCTACTAAGGCCGTCCACTACGATGTTGAGTTTGCCTGGTATGTGTCTCACTGCTATAATGTTGTGTGCCAGTATTCCATCTCTCCATCTAGCATGCGCTGCTGATATGCTGTCATTCAACAGGACATCTTTTAGCACTTGACAGTCAGTTTTGACTTCGACCGGATATCCCCATATGATATCTGAGCAATGGTCCAGTCCGTACTTCAGCACTGTGAACTCCAGTAAAAACAGCTTATAGTTGCGCTCTGATGATGATGTGCATTTCGATGTGAATGCTATGGGCACGATTTTGGTAGTGGTTTTGCCGCTTGGCAGCTGCATCTGAACACATTGCATTAGTACTGCTCCTAGACCTTCCTGGCACCCATCCGTTGTAACCACGAATGGTGTGCCACCGTATCTGGGTGTGTGTAGTACTGGTTCGTTTGTTAACACCATTTTGAGTTTCATGAATGCATTTGTGTGTTCATCTAACCACTTGTCCGCCAGTTTGTGGTTCATCATCACATGTCTATATGTAGTTTTTGTTACTGGTTGCAGTACTTCCACTTGTTTTACCAAGTTTCATAGTGGGCCTTCTATCTTCGCATAGCCCTTGATCAGATCTCGGAAGTGTCCCATTAGACCTAGGAATGAGCTCAGATTTAGTGCATCATCTGGTTGCTTCCATTTAACAATCGCTGTTAACTTAGCTAAGTCTGGTTGTACACCCCTTGGTCCTACCATTGCTCCGGCAAATGTGGTTTCCATCATGAACAGCTTGCACTTTGGCAGCAAAACTGATAGCTTGCGTTCTCTGAACCATTGGAATACTCGGTGTAGTGTTTGTAGCATGCCTCCAAATGTGTTGCTTCCACATCCGCTGTCATCTACAAACAACTCTATGGTGTTGTCTGCTAGTAGGTCATGCAGTTTGTCCATGACAGTTGCTGAGAAAGTTGTTGGCGCTCCTGTGAGTCCCATTGGCATTCTTGTATACCAAAAGTAACCCCATCCTTCCACGAAGAACGTTAGGTATGGCTTCCACTTATCCAGTACTTCTATTGCATAAAAGCCTGAGGCAAAATCGAAAATGGATACATATTTATGACCACTTAGCCATTGTTGTTTTGCTCGGATGTCGCCTTGTTGTAATGGCGGGATTTGTGTGACCTTGTTGAGTTCTCCAAAATTTTGGGTAACTCGCCATTTCACCATTGTATCCATGTTGTGCATGTTGACTGGAATGCTATCCACTGGTTCGTCCACATCTGGGAATGGGACACTTATTCCAGCATTTTTGCACTGTTTGTTTAACTCGCACTGCAGGTCTTCTAGCATCAAGCCCATCTTGTTGTCGTGGGCTTTTTGTGTGAGCACTGTGGGTGCAATGTGTTTTATTTTCACTATTTCCGCTTGCTCGATCATGCCCACGTCTAGCATTTGTTGTACCCACTTGTGCATGAAGATCTTCTGCAGTGGCAATAACAGCTGTTGGTGTGGTGATGTGGTGAACATTGCATACAGTGGTACATTGAGGTCTATTGTTGTGCCTGGGATCAGTAGCACTTCCTTGATAGAGCATGCAAACACATCTGCATATTCCCTTATGAGTGTGTTGATCTGCTCTCTTTCCTTTGGGCTGATGTCGTTTCCGACTTGTACTGCATTCATGATGAAGTCGATACGTTTAGGGTTAAATGGGTCTGTTTGTCTCGTGAACATATCTTCTTCTGCTTGCGTGATCATGTACATTTCTTTGTCCTTTGCCTGGTCAGGTGGCATTGGTCGTTCAGCTTGAGTCAGGTTCGCTTCCACTCACTGTTTAACGTCCAGTGTTTGACTGTGGTCTCCCATGATTTGCTGGTGTCGCTCATCATGGTACCTGTTGCCCAACATTAGCACATTTTCTCCATCTGTTATGCTTACCTGGTCTGTGCTGTAGTCGTGCTTGGCTTTCAGTGTCTTTAGTAGAGGTTTGCCTGCTAGGAACGCCCAGCTGCCATTGCTGTTGAATACTATGAACATTGCTTGTACTTTGACCATTCCTACTTGCACTGTTCCTGTCCACTGTGCTGTAGCTGGGGTCATTGTGCCATTAGCCATCCGTAGTGTTCTGGAGGAGTTTGACCACCCCCTTAATCTATGCTTGATCTTATTGAACACCATGGTGCACATTGCATTTACCATTGCTCCATCATTGAATAGGGCCCATAGTCATATTCGTTCGCCTTCTGGGCTTTCTATTATGATGTTCTGTACGAAGGGGACGGTGTTGTTCTCGCAGGTTGTGTCATTCATTGTTGTACTTGCGGTGTATACGTCGATTGGTTGTTTGTTCGATACATGTGTGGTTGTACAATTTACATGAGCGCTGCTGAGAACTACCAGGGTCGTTGATCTGTCCATTACAACGACCCATTTTCGTTTCCCTGTTCATCTGCTATTACCAGCCTGATATCTGTGGATGTGTTCCTGTTGATGGATCCTAATGCTCTCGTGCACATCGCTCCATGCTGTTTCTCTTGGATCCAACTGCATGGCATCTCCAGGTGGCACTGGGCATTCATGACTAGCATGCCCATGGGTGCCGCATTTGTAACACTCTCCAGAGCAGATTACGGCTGTTCCTGGCCTCAGTGGGAATGGTGTATTTTCTGATACCCTGGCAGTTTCGCCATGCATTCGAGTCCACTGGGCTACCTGCATGTTGTATGCTCTCCACCCTTCTGTATTCGCGGCATGATGTTGCAGTTGGTTGACTACATTGCACACAGTGTCCTTCTGTGCGTCTGTGAGCTGGGTTGGTGTCTTTGGTCCATGCCTCATTTGCTGGATTGTAAAATGGGTGTTTGGCATGGCTACTGCCATCATTGTTGGTCTTGGGGGTTGTACCGTGAGTCATTGTAGCTGCATTGTGATGCTCATGAGTGACACCTTCTGCTGCTGGATGAGTTGCTTTTCCCTCTCTTCCTCCTCTTTTTTCCGCTCATCCACACTGCAAGCATTTCACAATTTTTCATCCCAAAATATGCTGAAAAAATTGAAAAAAGAGATACACTTTTATTTCAGCTGTTTTCAAAGAAAAAAAGTGAATATAATGTAATGTTTTCTTTGTCTTTTCTGCCAAAAAACATGAGTTAATGGTAATGCCCATTAGGTTCTTCACTAATGGGTATTAGCATCAATCAATGTTTTTTAGTAAATCATGCAAAGAAAACAAAGTGTTATTATTGCCTTTTCTCTTTGAAAACATGTGTCAAAAAAGAGTATCTCTTTCTTCAATTTTTTCAGCATGCTTTCTCAGGAAAAATTGTGAAATGCTTGCAGTGCCACCTCCTCTTTCTCTCTCTGCAGCTCTTCAACATCTATTTCCTTTACCCCTTTTGCCAAGTCCTCGAACATGGTATATTTCTTCTTCGTCAGGTTGCATATGGCCTTCGGCAACTTCTTGTGAATGATCTGCACAAGCCCTACGTCCTTTTCAACTCCTGCAGCCTTTGCCAGTCATAGTGTCTCCCTGGCCCAGATAATGTGGGTCCACGCTTTTGTGCCATTGACGTCTTTCATGGTTGCCACTTCGTTGTCATCTAGTTTTAGTGCCAGTAACTCTTCCTGGTAGCATTCTGGGGTTTTTTCCACTATGGGAAGGGGTTCCCATCTTTGGTTGAACAAGGCTTCCAGTTCCATCCATGACGATCGCTGTTGTCCTGTAAGGCTATTGTACCATGTCTGTGCATCTGACCTTGGTGCTATGTAGTCCTGTAGTGCCTCAATCTTTTCTCCCTCATCCATTATCCCCATGATTTGCATGATGCAGTTGAATGTTCTCAAGAACATCTGTGGATCCTGCATGTCCATTTCATCTCCTTTGAATGGCTTGAGCACTTCCATCATGGCTGTGATACATGCGTTTACCACCCTTGTGTTATTCTGCATAACTCGGTTACCCTGCTGCACCTGCGACGTTGTTGGGGCTGTCGCTGGTGTGTTTGTCAGTACTACTGCTAGCAAGTAGTGATGTAGTGCAGTGGTTGGTGTGAAGACTGAGTTTCATACACGATACGAGGTTGGTATCGGGGGTACTGGTAGTACTTGTGATGATGGGGGCCAGTATATACTGTCGTCTGATTCTGGGCTTTGTGGCTGCGACAGTGGTATGTTCTGTGTTGATGTGTACTGCAGTGGGGAGTCTGCTGCTTGGTCGTTTTCGGGTGTTAAGGTGATGTCACTGTCTGTTGCCAGTGTGCTCAGTGGTGATGATGTTTGGGATGTGTTGGTGGACATTGTTCGAGCAACAAAGCATCCCTGAGCGTCCCTGGGTTGTTCTGTTCTGAATGGCAGTTTGGCTATGCTGCTTTAACAATCTGCTACTCAGCGATTTTGGTGGTTTTGTGTTCTCCACCTGGCATCCTCATTGTCTTCCGGTTTGGTATGTGTCTGCAGGGTTTATGCGTGTCTTCAGGATATATCGGGTTCTTTGCTTTGTGGGTTCGAATCTACTATTGTCACCATGATGAAGTAGGGAATCCACCTCGTAGTGTGTCATAGTGATGTGTACTAGTGGCCTGTGCTCTGACTCTGACTCCCCGTCTGTGTCCTGCTGACTAAGCCTCTCTATCCCTTGGCTCACCCCTTCTCCCCTACTGCATCGTCTCTGGTAATGTGTCTCTTGTTATTCTAAGTATGTACCATGTACTTGAAGTGCATGCACAGGCTTACATAAGCCACAATGCAAGTACACAACTTGAAACATCAAATAAAAGTGAAAGTAAAATAAAAAAAACAAATCAGTAAGTAAAAGCAATAAAATAAATAAAATATCCTAGTAGGGAGGATATTCTCCCTACATCCAAGGGTGGCTTTAAATAGTGACTGTCCCCAGTCATTATGTACCAAGCTGTATCATATAGCAAGATGAGGGCTATCCTCCTCAAAACAAAAACTCTAAGTCAAAACTCAAAAATGCAAACTCAATGATGAAAGAGATCATAAAAGAAACAAAATACCAATGAAAACAGGTACCAGCACCTGCAGGAGAGGGTGCCAGAGTGGCATCAAGGGGAAACAAGGGGATTCGAGGGAGTGGCTTCGAAGGTGAGACTGGCCTTGAGCCTGGACAGGCCTTGGAAGGTGACTCAAGGGGGAAGAAGTGGAAGGAGGCCTGTGCGAGGGGGAAACAGACCTTCGAGAGGCTCTGATGAGCCTTGGGATTCGACTCAGGGGAGGGACTGGGCTCGAAAGGGCAGGAGGGGCTCGAGAGGGGGAAACAGACCTCCAAGGGGCTGCAACGAGCCTTGGGATTTGACTCAGGCCTGGTTTGAAGCTTCGAAGCTTCCTATCGAGGGTTTGGGAGGTACTCGAAGGTGACTGGGTCGCTCTCGAAGGGGACATAGGGGCTCTCGAACTCGCATGGTGCTCTGGGGTAGTCTTGGGATCAGATCAAGAGCAGACAAGGGGTGGGGTTGACTTGGAGCTCGAAGGGGAAGACAGTAACTGAGTAGCTAATCCTCCTGGGCCATGAGTGAGGGCCCAGGAGTCCAAACGAGCCTGGAGGGTGTGCCCAAGCACCTCATGAGGGACTTCCTCACCTGTAGGCAGTACAACTCAACCTCGAAGAATCTGGCACCTGCCTGCAGCTAAGTATGAAGCACAGACCTTGCACTGAGCTCAAACATGTCCTTCTCAACCACAGAAGAAACAGAAACTAGGCCCTCGAGGCTGCACTTGTTGCCTCGAGCTGCAAAAGACAGGGGATGGCTTGCTCGAACCTGTGCACTCTCGAGGGGGTGTCGCTGTACTTGACACTCTCGAACATGACTCAAAAGTGGCAGGGGAAGGCTTCACTGTTGAGATCACAGCCTCTCGAAGGAGGAACGAGGCTTGGTGGGGGGGCTCGAGATCTGAGGGTAGCTTCGAAGGCGTCCTTGAAGAGGTTTTGAGGCAAGGGTCACCAGGCTTGCTCAAAGTAGATTCGAGGTGAGGGGAACGAACCTTCAAGAGCTCTAAACCACCTACTGAGTGCACATATGACCATTGATCCTCTCTCAAGCTATGAAGCAGGTTCGAAGCTAAGTCACCAGCTTGCTTATCCAGGACACACTGCCATGGCTGAGCCACAGTGTGCCACAAGCCTGCATAAGTGACTTGGCGAGGAGATGAGCTGCTTGAAGCAAGCTCAGGGGAGGGAGGGGAGTTCTTCAAAGTTCGAGGGGATGCCTTGAAGGGGGAACAAGGGGGAAGCTTCGTGCTTGAGTGCACCTCTCCCTGGGAGCATCTTCTACAATGAGACCGAGAGAACTCCACAGGGGCATCTGAGTGGTGACTGATCAAGGGTGAGTGCAAGTACCAAGAGGGTTCCTCAAGAGACTCAAGGGCTGACAAGGGTTTCTTCAAAGCTAGACAAGGGGCAGAGCAGCCTACCCATCCTTGATAACCTCCTTCGTAACATGAACAATGACCTCAATGGGCTACAGGTAGCCCAACCTAAACAGTGGGTACCTCGATGTGAGCCTCTTCGAGACCTTGGACTCAACTGGTGGTGGGAGGCCTTGAAGGAACAGCTGGGCTCGATGGCTCAACTCCATGACATTCTGACTCACCAGGGCCAAGAACAAAAGCTGGAAACAATGAAGGTAGTCCCCTAGGGCTGGGACTGAGCTTAGCTCACTGCAATGAGTCCCCTCAAGGAAGGCATAGAACTCTTCAAAGTACTCAAGGACATCCTTGACTGGCTCAATCTTGGGGTACTGGAGAGTTACGAGGGCCTTGAAATTCTCCCGTCACTTGAAGATTGGGGCACTGGCCACAAGGTAGCTCCAGAGCCTTCCAGTGCAGGGTGGTGCTCCGTCAATAGCAAACTGGATGAGCAACAAAGTATCTGTTGCCCCCTGGGCCTTACCATGCTCTGCAACATCCTCAAGGTAACTTGGCAGGTCCTGTTGGAGTATATGCAATCAGCCATTGTTGGCATGTATTTGGTTGCTTGCATAATTACCTTGACTCGCACATAGTCAGTAGACAGTTTTCCTAGTCCCTCAGTAGCTTGCCAGACTACTGAGGGTGAGTACCATTTACTTATGTCTATTCCTACTTATTGACACCCTGTAGATACCTACAGGTACATACTAATATAATAGTAGCTTGCCAGACTACTGAGGATACCTACAGCTCTCCTACAGGTTCCCTCTGCTAAGCAACAACCTCCTTTAGGTCCCATGCCTGCCCCGAGAACTCCAGGTGCAACACCAGTGGGGCTCGAGCTGGTCTGCATGCCTCTTCCATCATGAATAGTATATACGAGGCTCAAATGAATATATATCACATTATAGTTGATAATCAACAATGGTTACGAGGGTAGACAGGGCCTCGAGCATCCACAGATAGTCTCGAGAGGTAAAACGAAAGGGGTGGGGTCACCTCGATGCAACCTCGAATGTCTATGGGGGAAGGTGGGGGAGAGTTCTTGTACACGAAACGAGCGGGGAGGGTGTAGGGGTCTTTGATACACGTCACGAAGTGGTTTTGACCACCAAAAAAAACTGAATTTAGTCGCCGTGTGCGACTCGAAGCTTGACTCTCAGATATGCAGCCTCGCTCGACTGCAAAACTGGCAAATAATGATGGAATACGTCTGGAATATGTTATGAACAGAGTGGGTGCATCTAAACGAAGCGTCTACATCACGAATGCGTCTCGAAGGGCTGAGAATGCGTCTGGGTCTCTCGAAGCATCTGGGATCTCGAAGCGGCTGGTGGGGTCTCGAAGGGGCTGTCTACTGACTCCAAGACGATGGGGGAGGGTTTCCTACAACTCGAGAGGGAGCTAAAAACGCGAGGGAGAGTGCCAGGGAGCTAGGCTGTGGCAGGGGAGGAGGACAGCAATGCACTGGGGAAGAACTGCTGGGCGTGACGCTACAAAACCTTGGGAGGTGGTAGCAGGGACCTAGAGGAGTTGGGAGAACGAGGAAATATGAAAACTGCGCACCCAATCCTGAGATATTCGAAAAACGGTCTGAGAGTGCCTTTTTGCACAAAAATCGCAATATCTCCCGAAGTACTGATGCGGACGTGACGAGATATACACCGTTCGAAACGTCTCGTCGAGTAGAACCAGGATCCCGAAAAGCGAGAGGTCCGGCGCGTCGGGTCACGAGAAAACGCGTGTGCAGCTCGAAGGGTGGGAGGACAGCAGTGTGTTGGCGAAGAACCACTCGGCGGAGTGCTACAAAACTCCGGGACGTCGTAGAGGGCGTCTAGGGGCGCTGGGAGATCAAAGAAACGAGAGGATTGGCGCACCAAATCCCGAGTTATGCCAAAAACCGTCCTACAAAGCCTTTCTCCACCAAATGGGTGATATCTCCAGAACCGCTGAAGCTATGGCGACGAAAAATACACCGTTCGAAAGGTCTCGTCGAGTAGAATCAGAATCCCGAAAAGCGAGAGGGTAGGCGCGTCGGGTCTCGAGATATCGCGTGCGCAAGCTCGGAGGTAGGGGGAGAAGTTGAGTTACCAAGCAAAACAGCCCCCTCGCGGTGGGCTCCAGATGTAAGCTTTGATAAAAGGAGAGTGGGGCGAAAGGCCAAGGGGTCTTTCCGTTGGAAGAGGGTCCTAGTTCGACCCAGGGAGCTAGGGATGCCTGGTGGAGAGGTCAAGGAGTAGTGAAAAGACTGAAAACGCGCCCTAAAAGTCCCAATAATAGCTGAGATAACGTCTAAGGAGTGGCTGAGGATGGAGAAATATTCTCCCGAGGCTCTGCGTCTTTATTTCCGGCTTCTCGTCTCTGGTAATGCGTCTCTTGTTATTCTAAGTATGTACCATGTACTTGAAGTGCACGCGTAGGCTTACATAAGCCACAATGCAAGTACACAACTCGAAACATCAAATAAAAGTGAAAGTAAAATAAAAAAAACAAATCAGTAAGTAAAATCAATGAAATAAATAAAATATCCTAGTAGGGAGGATATTCTCCCTACAGTGGTCTGCCATGCTTTTTCCAACAGTTGTTTTCTGTGTGACCTAATTTTTGATAGTAGCTGCATTTGGGTTTCCCCTTATGATGGCACTTGTCAGTAGTGTGGTTATTGCATCCACAGATACTGCAGACTTTTGTAGGCTCCTTCCATTTGTTATTTACTTTCTTTTGAGTAAATAACGTCTGTTCTTGTGGTGTGCCCTGCCTGCGCTTATACTTGTCCACCAATACCATGGTAAGTTCTTCAACCATCACTGAATCAACTCCTTTGCTGGCTATCCAGCCTGCCATATATGATGTGGTAAATGTGGTCCAAGACTCTGGCATGTTTAATAATAGGATGTCTTTAAACTCATCATCTGGGACCGGTTTCCCCATGGCTGAGAGATCATTCCACATGCACTTGAGTTTATTAATATGTGCTGTGATATTATCACCCTCAGGACACTTTGCATTCAATAATTCTCTCTTTGCAATGAGAGCAGTTTGAATGCTGCATGTCTGATGAGCCATCTTTAGATTTTCCCACATTTGTGCCACTGTCTTGGCATGCATAACATGGTCCATCTGTTGGTCATCAATATTAGTTAATATGATGGTTTGTGTGATTAGGTCTTCTTCTTCCCACACTGCAATTTCAGCACTGTTGCTTGAGTCCTCCTCCAGCTTTGGGTAGTTTCCCTCAGTGTACTTAAAGACCTTGTGCAGGCATAAGAATTTTTGCATTCTAATTCTCCATGTGTGCCAATTATTGTCTTTAAGCATATCTACCTTGTAAGATGAGATGGCACTGAGGTTTCATACCCTACTACCAGCTCCACTAGTGCTATTTGTGTTTGTTGTTATGTTAACAAAGTCTTCAGTGTTCCCTGACATAGTGATGTGAAGTTTTATTTAGATAGCATAAATTCAATAGAGGTTTTGTTTATAGTGACAAGCTGGGGCTCATAACCTGTAGAGTGTGAACTCAATCATGAGAATGATTGATAAGATATTGATTGTATTCCCTCGCCCTGTCAGCTCGGGCTTTTATATGTTGTGTGAACATTATTCTAGAATAGTCTACTCTAATAGAGAACATTCAGCTACCTTGGAGTTTGTTATACAGAATGCCGGTATCTACTCTGCAATACCAACAAGATTTCTTTTATTTCATTGTTTTTACTAGGAAAGTGTAGTGTAATGTTCCCATTTTTGACTACCCATCAAGGTAGTGTTATGTAGTCTACACTTTTATTACCAAAAAAAAGTGTAGTGTATTAAGTGTAGTGTTGTGTAGATTAGTATATAGTGACTAGGAAATGTGTGGGAAATGATTGGTAAGCTAAGACTCGTACTTAGACTTGAAGTGCTGTAGTGGCCACTGGTCATGTGACTGTGAGAAGTTGAAATTTTCACCCATGCACACACACACACTCAACTGCATCTCCTTTGCCCCCCTCCCACCTCTCCCCACTGCTGTCCCTCCACCAGATGAGGCTCTGTTCCAACAACAAGGTGAAATCCCTGATGAGTCATCCTTCTCCCACTGACACTCCCCCACCTAGAGCCAGCAACAGCCCACCCAGAACAGCAATATCTGCAATGACTGGTGGGTAAGCCCCCCCCTCCCTGGCCCTCCCTCTCTCACCCCTCCTCCCATCTAGCTCTAGCACCAACCACCACCACCCCAACCCTCCTTCAAGGTAATTCCCCCCTTCCCCTTCTCCAGTCCAGATGCTGATGCCCATTCCCCCTCCCCCATCCACCCCCCCTCTTACCATCCATCTCATACATTGATTTATTACCAAGTAGAATTATGTGCATGTATTGTAGATATGTGCTAAATGAATTTGTTGTCTCCTTCATAAAAAGTGTGAACTAAAAGAAGCAAAAAAAGCAAAAATGGCAAAGAATGGCAAGCTTGGGATGACAACATTGTGACTCTATTTGGCTATTTATCCTCCTTTTTCACTATATGTGTCTATATGTCACTATATTTAAGGGGGGATGGTTGGGGTGCCATAGATCCCATAGTTGTCCCTATGGCATGTCTAGTGATAAATAGTGGAATATAGCAATATATAGTGATAAAGAATGAATAATGGCAGTGTCAGTTTTTCCTGATGTGCTGACTCCACCAACAACAAAGAGAGCATATGAAATGCATCTCTAAGAGTCATGGATGATCCTATGGACCTTGATGCTGACTGAGATGATAGGTCTCAAAACATAGGGGTGAACCCTACTCAGGACTGATGGGTATGGTCATACATCTATGGAGCCATACATGAAAATCAGTGATGTCTGGAATGCCAGAGATGTATTGAGCATATAGCAGAAGCTGCTATCGATGGAAACATGTCATTGAACATAGCCCTGTGGTACCCAGAGCAACTTGCCTTCCAAGAGTTTAATCGAGGGTGGGACAAATGTGACTGAGCTCAAATAGAGGGCCATGGGCTGAACATTGATAGACATCAATATGCACTTTGTGCAATGGCTGACCAAATACAGTCTGAAGAAATTAGTTGACTGCAATCATTGCAGGACATAAACAAATTGAGAGTAATGGTGCAAGACTCTAGTGTTACTTGCCAGGAGTTAGAAAACAAAATAAACAGGATGGAAAACTGTCTGAGATGACACAACACAGAGAATAACTGTATCAGGATATATCCTGACAATACCATGGTTGAAACACCTCATGGTGACCTGATGATTATGTGGGATGGCACTCCTGATGCCCAAGAATTATACATGGCAGCAATGGAAGTTGCAAGAAAGGCCAAACCACTGGCCAAAACAATTACTTGTGCATTTAGATACACCATGACCTCCACAGATAATCAAACTGTGGGCTCCTGCCCATGAATTGCACTGGAATTGCACATATGCATGACAATAGAGGCAGTCATAAATGGCTGCAAGGCATACACAATGATCAACACTGGTAGTACTTGGAATTTTGTGACCCTGGCCTATGCCAAAGTCATGAAAATGAGGATTTTTCCTCTGGAACAGCAGCTAATGCTGCAGCTAGGAATTGGTAGCTGATCAAAAGTCACACATGGAGGGAATGTGTCTATATGCATGGGCCAATATGAAGCACCCTCATACTTCAACCTAGCAAATATCAATCGCTATGATTGTATCCTAGGGATATACCATTCCTAAGGCAGCACAAAGTCATGCTAGACTTTGCTATGCAAATGATCATCATCGCTAATGAGCACATTCCTTTGCTGGATGAACCAGAAGCCAGAGTAACAGGGCCATCACACCCTGGTGTGAAGGTATCTCCTTCTGCCTGACTTGCATGCCCTATGAGGCCACAACAGCCTCAGGAGGGCTTGCAGGGGGAGGGGAGACTGGAAGTAAAAAGGGAAAATCTGACTGTACACCAATGCAAAATGGTGGGTGCTGAAAAGCATACCACAGGCAGCACTGATGTTGTGCATCCCAAAGAAAAATGGGAAACTGCAGACAGTCATAGACTGTCACAAAAGAAATGACAACACCATAAAGGATGTCACACCCTTTCCTGACCAAGACCAGATCAGAATGGACATAGCATGAGTGAAGTATCACTCAAAAATTGACCTGTCTAACACATATGAACAGGTCCATATAGAACCTGAAGATGTCTGGAAGACAGCCTTCTCAATGATATATGGGACCTTCCTGAGTCAGGTCATGCAACAGGGAGGTTGCAATGCCCCTGTGACATTTCAACATCTAATGACAGTGATCTTTAGAGATCATATAGGACACTTTGTATATGTCTACCTTGACAATGTATTTGTCTATAGTGACATGCTGGAAGACCATGAATGACACTTGCACATTGTATTTGAGACCTTAGAAAAGGCTGACTTTTATCTTGAAAAAGAGAAGTGCAATTTATATGCCAAAAGACTAGACTGCCTTGGCCACATTATTGATGAAAAAGGCATACATGCCAACAGAGACAAGATGTCTTGCATAAGGGGATGGAGAACTCCCAAATCCCTGAATGAGGTACAATGGTTCATTGGCCTTGTAGAATACTTGGCACAATTTATGCCAGATATATCAGTGTATACAATGCCATTGACAGGAATACAACAGAATGAACATCGGTTCCAGTGGAGGGAAATCCACAAGAGATGCTTCCAGATGATAAAGGATCTAGTATGCAAATATCCAGTATTGCAGCCTATCGACCTGTGAAAGGATGAGCCTATATGGCTTGTTTGTGATGCATCACTCTATGGAGTAGGTGCACTATATGGACAGGGACCTGAATGGAAAACCTGCTGACCAGCAGGTTTCATGTCCAAGAAGCTGAGTGATGCCCAACAGAATTATAGGACATTCAAGCAAGAAACTCTCACAATAATTGAAGCACTACTCAAGTGGGAGGATAAACTCCTCAGCTTCAAATTTATGATTGTTACTGATCATGAGGTGCTGGGATACTCAAAACTCAGAAAAAATTGTTGAGCAGACAAATATGATGGCTGGACTATATGTCCCATTTCAATGCAAATATCATCTACACCAAAGGAACTGAGAACCATGTAGTGGATTGCTTATCTCATTACTATGAGAGTGAAGGAGGAGATAGTTCCTCCAATGAAGAAGTGGACTGGGTCAATGCAGACATATGATTAGACCCAGAGGGAGATGACCTCCCTCATGACAGATGGCAGGAAGTCAGACTATCTGCAATAAGAGAGGATAGTGCTCCTTGAAAGAGTAATTGATTAAAGGAAAAAGGAGAGAGCTGATGTATCAAGGCTCAAGAAATGGCCTCAGCCATGGACAGGAGTACTGAGGACACCCCTCACACAAGTGCAGAAGGGGATCCAATGATTCTCGAATCCACAGAGGTCTTGAGAGCCTCACCAATCACATATGATGATGCACCAGACTTCCTGGATGCCATATGAAGAGGGTATAAGAGCGAGCCCATGCTCACAAAAATATTGGTGCAACCAAAACACCACCCTCAATTCAAAGAGAGGAATGGTCTCTTATACACAAAAAACAGTGGAGGAGAGGAGGTGTTATGCCTCCTGCATGCTAAATACAAGGGTGACAATATCATTGCAAGGGTAATTGACCAGGTGCATAAAATACTAGGGCATTTTGGAACCCAATGGACAGCAGATTACATCCACAGGTGGTATTGGTGGCTGAAACTTGGCTGAGAAGTGGACAAATTCTGTCAAACATGTCCGATATGCCAAACCACAAAGACTGACAATCAGTGACTGAAGGGTCTACTGCACAGTTTGCCCATGCCATGAAGACCCTGGGGGTCCATCACAATGGACTTCATGGGAACATTCCCACCAAGTGACAGATATGACTACCTCTGGGTAGTCCTATGCCATCTGACATCAATGATACACCTAATCCCCATAACTATGACAGTGTGAGCTTCAGAGCTCACAGGAATGTTTATTAAAGAAGTAGTCCATTTACATGGACTACCAGAGACTATAGTCTCAGACAGAGATGTGAAATTCACATCGACATTTTGGCATGAAACACATAGGATGCTGGGGACAAAGCTACTGATGTCCACAGCATTCCACCCACAGACAGATGGTGCATCTGAGTGAGCAATATGAAATGTAGCTCAGATGCTACAGGCAATGGTCTGACCAGACCAGAAGGACTGGATGTCCAAACTATCAATAATCAAGTTCACAATCAACTCCAGCATAAGTAGTTCAACAGGGATTGCACCCTTTGAACTCAACTATGGGTATATGCCCACTATGATGCAATGCATCGCTGAGGGAGAACCCTCGATCACACCAGGAGTGAGAATGTTTGTAAGACAGGCATTGGAGAACCTAGAAATGGCTCATGATGCCATCATAGAAAGCAGGGTAGCACAGATGTACCATGCTAATAAGAAATGAAGGGAAGGAAATGACCTTCAGGTCAGAGATCTAGTGTATCTCTCAATGAAAAATCTAAACATCCCAAAGGGATGTGCATGAAAGCTCATGCCAAAGTACATCACTCTGATGAAGGTGTTGCACCATGATGGCAAGAGTGATGCATATACACTCAACTTACCAGACCAATTGAGGTCAAGGCATATTCACCCAATGTTTCACATTGGGCTTCTACACAGATATGAACAGAACAATGACATTCTGTTCCCAAGGTGTGACACCCAAGCATTCTACAATGTTGGTATGACCAATGAAGAAGAATGGTTAGTAGATGAAATACTTGCTCACCATTGGATGAATAACAGGATTGAATTCCTGGTTAAGTGGAATCTGGGAGACTCCACATGGGAGCCAGAGGCCCACTGTAAAGACCTTGAGACCCTAGACAGGTACCTTGAACTCCAAGGCATACAAACAGTACACCAATTTCCCTGAAAGGCACAAAGTATGCATAAGCATACAGTAACCACATAGTGGTTGCAACATAGTCCTAGACTACTAACAAAACAAACACAAAGGATATAGTCAAAACAAGAACAAACCATCAATAAAAAATCAAAAGAAACCACCAAGTACCTAGCACAGCATTCTGTCAAGTAGAGTAATATACTTAGTATCCCAATGATCACTGTTCCACACTTCCATTTTCACATGTCCATAATTTCCTTTTTTGTCACTAAAGTTTTATATCACTTCAACATGCCTCACCTCTTCTTTCTTAATGCTCACCACATTCTAGTAGTAGTCTACAATGTCCCAACACAATCACCATCGCACCCCAAGCCCAAACAGCTCATATTGTTCCTGTTCCCATTCCTGTTCCATGGGATCTGCTATGTCTGACTGTGGCAGATCCCCTGCATGTTATGATGTGTACTCTGGTGATGAGGCCCCTCACTCACCATCTCCCACTGGCTGGCATAGTACATGCATGGTCAGTAGTGGCCACAAACAGCCATGTTCCCCTTCACACTTGCTGTCACCAGAGTGTACACCTCATAGGAGCAAACACTCCTGTCATCACTGGTGGGAATGCCACCCTACCATGCCTTTCCTGCACCATCACAGCACATGTTTGGAGTGTGATTTGTACACACAACACTATGGGCTAGCAGTAGCCCTTAACAAGGATGGCATCATGTCCTCTATGAGCCAGCTGGCTGACCTCACAGCTGGCCTTATACAATGACTTCCATCATCAAATCCAATCCTATGAATGGAAGCTGGCCAAAGCCTGGGAGGTCAATGATGACCTCCAAGCAGAGATCAAGGATCTCTGCAAAAAACTGGGAGAAGCTCCCCATTCATCCATCCCCCCCATCCTTGCCCCACCTCCTGCTGCTTCTGATGAGCAATTTGCTTGTGACTTTGAGTGTGCTCAAATTGCCTCTCTTGGGGGCATACCCCACCATGACCAACCTGGTGTTGGTACTTCATCATCCATGCAGGACACACCCCTGCCAAACACCTATACCTCCTTCTTGAAGAGGGGGAGAGCACAGGTAACACCTGCTCTATCTTCATCACAGGTCAAACAACCTGCAGATCATAAAGGGAAGCAAAGGCTACCCTCACCTCTGCAGGTAGAACCTGCCTGTCCTCCTATGAAGGATGAAATTACACCTGGAAATCTCTATGCTGACATTCCTATGACCATTGACAAGCCAATTGTCCTGGGAACTATGTTCCCTGACTTTGATGGGAGCAAGTTCCCATATAGAGTACATAGCCTTGGTCAAGGCAATGATGGTATTAGGTCAATCCTCTTTATGAGGATCAATGATAACCTGTATGCCTATGGCAACAAGATGATCAGCAAGGTCATTGGAAATATGAACAAAGGGGTCCCCCCTCCTGTTCCAACCCACAAGTGATCAGTGGGTCAAGCAGTCCAATGGGAGAGGGACATGATGGGCCCCATTGTTCTTTATAACACTGTGGAGGAAATCTGCAAACTGTACACAACAGCATATGATGAGCCTGAGGATAAGGCTCCCTGCATCCATAAGGTGCAGGGTTTAGTGAGCCATGTCAGTTGATTTTGGCAAAATGAGCCCTGTAATTACCAATGATGAAATTACACAAATCTCAGCAACTACCAGTGTCCCAGTTAGGCAAATGGCCCCTAACAAAATTCTCGCAGCCAGCCTCTGTCGGAGTTCAAAAATCAAGTATTATGTAATATAGCACAGCCACACCAAAAACCAAAATTGTAGCCTGCATTGCGGGGATCACGGGAGTATGCTTACTTAAGTGAGATCTTTATTTTTGAATGAGATATTAACAAAATACTAAAATTTTCACAAGTCTTTGTATTTTTTTGCACAGCCACACTGAAACCAAAGTTGTAGCCTGGGTTGAGAGGATCACGGGACTATGCTTACGTCAGCAAGATCTGTATTTTTGACTGAGATATTAATGAAATAGTTTTGCTTTTTTTGCACAGCCACTCCACCTGCCAGTATGCTGATGTAATCAAAACAGTGGACTACAGTCAACTCCCTTGTAATGCATACCCCCTCGGGATAGGCCCAAGGGTATGCATTATGAGGGAGTATGCATTCTTGTGGAGATTGGCTTTTAATGAATTGTACTTATGTAGTTGATTGAGTATGGACATGTAGATCTAGTGCTTGTCCAACATGGAAGGGCTAATTAGGATGGAAAAAATCTGTTATCTTACTGTTCTCCATCCCCTGCATACCAAGAACTTGTATCATCCACCCAAACAAACCCAACATCACTTCAAGCCTACATGCAAATGGATCATCCATATCCTCAACATACTTCCTCAAAAGCAGCGATGCCTGAAGTGCCTCGTTGCATGTTGGACCTGTGTAAGGGTTGGATACCTTTCATCTTAAGATCACACCTGTGAACTGTACCATTTGGTATTCACAAAGATATGATACATAAAGACAAAAGATTGTCCTATGTAATTTTCTGAGACATCATATACATGATGAGCTGCCAGGCATGTGATACCAGAGCACCACATGCCTGTGATTGATAATAAGCACCATATTCAGTGCACCCCTAACACCCTCCCCCTGTAGAGCCTGTAACAGCTCGGAAACAAAAAGGAAAGAGAAAGAAAAAAGAGAAAAGAAAAACAGACAAGTATATACAAGCAAGATGTTGAACCTCATGAACCACTGGAGAGGGTTATGCCTTGAAGTGTGGATTTAGGTCTATGTGCAAGGGGGTTGAAACCTTTGCCCAATGTGATCAGTTTTTTGTTGGAGGGTTGGACCTCTGAGAGGGGACTACCCTTGAGCCTACATCAGCCTTGAGTCATCCTCCATTTCCTCCTCCTCGAGGGTATTAGCAGGGATTGGTACAACCCCTCCTGCATCACTACCTTCCCCTCTAGCATGGTGGGAAAGGTCATAGTGGGCTGCCAACTTGGCAAACTCCTCGAGAACATATAGGTCCCTCTCTTCAATGGGACATGCCTCATAGGGTGCAATACTTTTGGGGGGAACCCCCAACACATGAGCCTGGAGATTGATCCACTCCAGTGAGTGGTGCTCACCCATGGGGAGCAGCTCATTCAAGGTGGCCCTCATCTGATCCATGATCGCCTTGGTGTTGGGGTCCTTATCCCCTCCATTGCTAATTATTCAGGCAACATACTCATTGCCTGCCCTCCATGCCCACTTGAGGGCATTGTCAGCATCATGATACATGATGCCATTAGCCACCAGGTATGTGGCAACATTGGCCATAGTGGCCAAATGGGTGAATCCCCCTTCCCAAGGGACAGGGGTACCGACAGCAGGGGCTACCTCAGCCCACTCCAGAAGGGCCCTATACTGACCCTTTACTGCAAGGACTTTGATCAACTTGTGGAGCCAGACATTCCAGTCATGGTTTCTTTGAGAGACTGGCACTAGTCATTCATAGAGGAGGAATCCTTGTACATCCTGTCATGATGGAGGATTAACCTCTGCCTTGTCATCATTGGGGCATGAGCTGAAGCCCAAGGCTCCAGGGAACATTCTTGAGAGCTTGGAGCTCTCATCAAAATTATCAGACTGGTTCTGATATTGATGGATGAATTTTACCCAGTCATTGACTGGGGCATACATAAGTGGATGGAGCCCCATACAGAAGCTCAGGGACAGCCCCTCTTGTCTTTTTTCCAGAGGGGCCAGCCCCTCCTTGTGATCAGGATGACTCCGGGGGTCTCTGCAGTGGTACTGACTGGGGGCAGATCCCCCTGATCACTGTGCCATGACGCAGTGTGTGAGTGGCACAATTGGTCTCAGTTCCTCTGCAGCTGGTGCAGAGGGGATGGGAGGAGCATCTGCAATCCATCCTTGTAAAGTCAGTCAGCTACTGACAATTTTGGATCTGGAGGGTCCACCCTCCCTTGCCTGCATTCAAGATGCTCTCTCCTTGTCTCTGAGTGCCTCTCTTTTCTGATGTGCTTTTTGGGAGGCCCAGATGGGTGGCCTCCATTCTTTCAGTGTGAGGTCCATGACCTCATTCATCTCCAACCTGCACTTTTTCCACAGGTTGATATATGTGACTAAACCCTGTGCCTTATGGATGCAGGGAGCCTTATCCTCAGGCTCATTGTATGCCATTGCATACAGTTTGCAGATTTCCTCTGCAGTGTTATAGAGGATGATGGGGCCCATCATGTCCCTCTCCCATCAGACTGCCTGACCCACTGATTGCTTGTGGGTTGGAATTGGAGGGGGGACCCCTTTGTTCATATTTGCAATGACCTTGCTGATCATCTTGCCACTGTAGGTGTACAGGTTGTCATTGATCCTCATAAAGAGGACTGACCCAACACCATCATTGACTTGTCCAAGGCAAAGTACTCTGTACAGGCACTCAGTCCCATTGAAATTAGGGAACATAGTTCCCTGGACAATCAGCTTGTTGACAGTCATAGGGGTGTTGGCATAGAGGTCACCAGGAGTGATTTCATCCTCCATAGGAGGACAGGCAGGTTCTACCTGCAGGGGTGAGGGTTGCCTTTGCTTCCCTTTGAGGTTTGCAGGCTGTTTGACCTGCAATGAGGATACAGCAGGTGTTACCTGCACCCTCCCCCTTGAAGAGAAGGAGGTGTATGTGTTGGACAGGGGCATATCCCATGCAGATGAGGAAGTGCCAATAGAGTCCCTCAAAGTTAAATTCCACAAGTAAAAAAGTAATGTACATGTGAGGTTGAGCTGTGCAATTTGCATGGGAAATGAAAAGCGCCAATTAAAATTTAGAGCTCCGCTACTCCCCCAAAAGGGTAATAGCTTATCTAATACTTGTGCACTCACAACTAAGTATGGTGTGGCTGCATTTTCACTGATCTGCTTATCAATTGAGAGATAAAAAGGGCTGTCCAAGCAGCACAGTAACTGATAACTGCCTACCCCATCATGCCTAGGATCCTTGAGCATCAAGAACTCTTAGCTGCCCTTCAACAGGCCAGGGAACACTTTGGACTTCTGCAGTATTTGGATATTCTTCATGTAGCACTGCAAGATGCTGAAGGATCTGACTCTGAGAGCTCAAGTGGAAGTGTATCCCATTCAGACAGCAGCACTGACATGATATCTTCCCCATCTTCTGGATCTGCAAGCTCTGGGACCTCCTCTGATCTGATGGAGCACTTGATAACTAGTACAGCTCTTTTCTCTGGATTCCAAGATGCTATTGCTGCTCTCCAGATGAAGTCACCAAAACATGTATTCTCAATAACCAACCAAGCCCCAGCCGCTCCCCCAGCTACACCTTCTTGATGAGTGGAAAATTGACCACCCTCATCTCTTTCAATGCAAACTCTGAGTCTGCCCTGAGGTCTTCTCTTCACTTGTGGACAAGTTTGAACCTCACCCTATCTTCCATAACAATTCCAACAACCCTCAGCTCCCTGTCCCTATCCAGCTTGCAATTTTCCTTAATGCTGCCACATCTCAGGATATGGCAGAGTGGGCTGGTGTTTCAGTTGGGACTGTCTATAACTGCTACAAATGGGTGATGGTTGCCATTCTACATCATCATGATGAGGTAATTCATTTTAACCCTGAAAACCCAGAGGACAGAAGGGAAAAGGAGATGGCAAAGAGGTATGTGGAGGAGAGGACATGTCCCCAGTGGAGAGGGGGATATTTATGTGTGGATAGAACACCTTTCAATTTATATCAGAAGCCTGGCTTGCATGGAGAGGGATTTTTTGATAGAAAATCCAACTATTCCCTTTCCAATCAGGTGAGTATTCATGCCTTGATGATCACATGTATTCACTTCCACCTAGGTCATCATCTTTCCCCATACTCTTCAAATTGTGGATTATGTCATTGGTGTTCCTGGTAGTCTCCATGATGCCAGTGCCTTTCAGCACACCCAATTGGATGCCAGAAGTGGTGTATTGTCCCATACAAGAGACCTGCTTCAGGCCACCTGACCAGAACACAGAAGACTTTTAATTATCATCTATCAAAGGTTTGTAAATTCCCATTTATCTGGCCCATACTCACCTGTCATGGTAAGATACATGTTCAATCTGAACACTTCTATGGTTCTCTCAAAGGGCATTTCCAATCCCTGAGAGAACTCTGAATTCAAATACAAACCCCAGAGGATCTGGAGTATTGCAATGCATGGGTGAGAAGTTGCCTGGTTCTCCACAACATGATTATCAAAATTGAGGAGAGCCTTGGGCTTGCAATATCAGCTGAGGAATTTGCTGAAACATATCCCCCCTCAGAGGAGGATGGGGAAGGTGAGGATGCAGGTGGTCAGGGAAATTACATTGGATCAGAGGGCCAAAGGTTTAGAGAGGGGCTTTTAATCAAATTGCTTCAGCACTTACAGTAGTAACATAAAGGCCTATACTGTAGATATACTTTGTTTCCCTTTACCTTGATTTCTATTCTCAAGCCTCAAGGGAACAGTTTGAAAACAACTCAGACATAATATATTCACACTACTCTACAGTGTGAACATATAACTAGTACTGGGGGGGGGGGGGGGATACAGCATACAAAAAGAATTGAATATGGGGGGGGGAGGGACAGACATTGCATCAAATGATAATGATGATATGATCAAACACTGTGGTCAGAAGAATGAATGTCAGTGAAATCAGATGTACTCGACTCTCACCACCAGCTACACCCTTCTCCAGTGCAAGGGTCTGAACTTGAAGCTTTTCCAGCTTGACTGCCAACCTCATCCTCTCAACCTCTTGGGCAGCCATCAGTTCATTGTGCTCGAATTGCTGGCACTGAATGTCAAGTCGGTGTTGATGCTCCGCCTCACAGTCAGACATCTTCTCTTTCACCCTCCAATAGTTGAAATTGATGTGGTGGTGCTTAACCTCCAACTGTTCACTCTGCGCCTGATGAAATCGTTCAATGAAATTTTGTGAGGTGGACTCGAGAGTGGTGGAGATCTTATCAGTGGGGGTCTCACATGCACACTTCTGGGATGGCTTGGACGATGATGGCTGCGAGTCACTGTCATCTGATGGTACAGGACTGGTGGGGAGCGATGAGACATGGAGTGTAGAAAAGAATTTAGATGCAGCAATGTCGGAGTCAGAGGAATTGTCCCTGTTCGTGGATGCCGATCTCAGTGCAGAGAGCCAGTCCCAGTCGACCGAAGGACATGAAGGTTGAAGTTTGGGGTGGGGGAAGGTCATTGGAGGGGGGTCATCATTTAAACTCACAGTTTCACGATTCTTGGTGGCTGGGGATGCCTAACTGCAGGGGGGGAAGTGATGGCAAGCAAAAATTGGTTGGAGAGGATGGGATGAGAGGGTGCAATGGCGAGTGATGATGGTTTGGCAATGTTGGGCAAGGGGGGGTGGGACAGCTAGTGACGATTGAGTGATAGAAGGAATGGGTGATTGAAATGTATGCAGTGATGGCAAAGAAATGAAAGGGGGGGGGGGCTGGGGTCATCCAGACTCATCAATGCAGAACTGCCTATGAATGATTCATTAGCACTGCCTAAAAAACCTTCATTGGAAGGTTCTCCATCTTCAATCTCATGTGATGGGGATGGCTGACTGGGTACATGGGACTCGGGATCGGCCACCAGAGGAGGTGTCTGCTGTAGCTTGAAAAGCTCAACTGCATGAACAGAAAAATTCTGCCCACTATCAGCAGAACTCCAAGTGTTGTTGTACATGGGATTTGTGCGCCACCATCCATGGAGATCAGCCCACCATGGGAACTCCTTCTGGATCATATCTGATGGCCATTAGTCTACCCATAGCATATGGTAGGAAAGTACAGACATACAAATTATATTCCTCATTCCTTCACTGCTTATCAACTCCTCATAGGTGCATCCAGCACCTGTCTGCCCCAGAAGCACATTCTGCTTCTGGTACTTAGATTTCAAGCTATAATTTTTAAGTAAAAAATACCAGCAACAAGAGGGAGACTTACACATCAAGATGACTATGAATTGAACTTGCAAACACACCTGGATTTGTCTGAGCAAGGACCCAAAACTCCTCGGTCTCATCATACAAGAAGATCGCCTTCACCATCTCTACACATATTTGATTTTTGCCATGGCATAGCTGCTGTTTACTCCTGCCTTCCTCTTGAGCATCCTGTGTAGAGTCCAAGAAGAGCTTTGTGCATTCCGATTTGTGGGTCTGGCACCACTTGATAAGATGATCAGTTCACCCAACATGTGCTTTTTCCCACTGCACTTGAGGGACCACTGCCTTTGCAACTGGATTAGCCAATTGCAATAATGGGGGGCCAGGAGAATCCATGATACTGCAATGACAGACACTACCAACAGGTGTTGGCATGATGGTAGCAAGGATAGTCAGAGTCTGAACAAGCCACAGCATCAGCATCTTTGGCTGAGAACTCACTGCAAATAGCCAACAAACACCTGACAAATACATGAACCTCTCGCAACTTTGAGGGACTCTAATGCCAGGTTGGTTATAGTGGGGGTTTGCCACTGAGGGATGCAATTCGAGCTTGCTTGAAATCATGAGCAAATTGCTCATCAGAGGTGACAGGGGGTGGGGGAGGGATGGAGAGAATGGAGGAGTGGGGAGCTTCTCCCAGTTTTTTGTGAAGATCCTTGATCTCTGCTTGGAGGTCATCATTGACCTCCCAGGCTTCAGTCAATTTCCTTTTGTAGGACTGAATTTGATGACAAAACTTGTCATATGATGTACATCATATAAGGCTGGCTGTGAGGTTGGCCAGCTGGCTCATAGAGGACATGACACTGTCCTTGTTAAGGGCTACTGCTAGCCCATAGTGTTGTACATAGGAGTCACACTCCGAACATGCACCATGATGGTGCAGGAATGGCATGGTGGGGTGGCATTCCCACCAATGATGATGGGAGTGTTTGCTCCTTTGAGATGCATGCTCTGGTGACAGAGAGTGTGAAGGGGAATGTGGCCCTTTGTGTTGGAGATTGAATCACCTGTGTGATGTCTATTTTGGTACGCTTTTCTATTGATTACATAAGCACTTAGAGTGTACACTTCACAGTACATTTTGGTACTATTCCCTCAGTAGTTGAGTCACTACTGAGGGTAAGTCTACTATTTACTGAGTATTTCCATACTTACTGATAGCCTGTAGCTGCCTACAGGTACATCTAATATACATAGTAGTTGAGTCACTACTGAGGCTGCCTACAGCCCTTTTCTACACTTTGTGGCCACTACTGACTGTGCATGTACTACACTGGCCAGGGGGAGACAATGAGTGGGGGGCCTCATCATCAGAATATGCATTGTAATGTGTAGGGGATCTGCCATGATCAGACATAGCAGATCCCATGGAATGGGAGTGGGAACAGGAATGATATGAGCTGTTTGGGCTCAGGGTGCAATGGTGATCACATTCACTGCAGAAACGAGATTTTTAGAGGGGGGATAATCCAAGGGTATGAATTGAAATAATCCAACCTCAGATGTCTAATAGGCAATATTCATAGTAAAATCCGACTCGTTGAGTTAAGTAGTTAATCTTCGTAGCATAATCTGACCTTGTCAAAAAATGACCATTGCATCCAAATAATCAGACCATAAACTGAGTCAGACAACATACAATGTGCTGTAATCCAACCTAAAGCAGACTTGCACATTGCATCTTGCCCAACTCCAAATATGCTTGGCCACATTCTCTATAATCCACCCCTGCTACCATCAGAAAAGTGCTTCTGTGACCCATCAGAAAAATGGACGGACTTGGCAATTTTTTTCCCTTCGTTTTTATGCTCACTAGTTCACCATGCATACCATGAACAAGCATGAAGCCACTTGCCTGCTACAGTACACCATCCTCCTCACCCTCCAACTACTCACTGATCATCCCTTTGCATCATCTCAATATTAATGGGGTTCCATAAATGCAACTGCAAGGCACATGGCTGCTGTGGAGTACTTGCATGCATACATGAGTGTGGGCACTGGCAACATCAACAACATCATAAGTGTGTTCTCCCCTCTATGGAGCTCAACAGTACTAATTGGATACACAACATGCCAGTCCAAAGTAGTCCAATCCCCTGGCCGCTCTGCCATCTGGCATGCATGGTGACTATATGCCAGGTAGTAATGACAGTGCATGGAAATTACATATAAATTTTGACCCTGATGGCCACATGACACCAATGGATAACTTGCGAGTGGGCTGGTGAGTGTAGCTTGACCTATGCACGAATGAACCTTATGCTTGCATGCTTGGCAGTGTGGGTCTGGCATGGAAGAAGACCATGCAGTTGCCTCCAAAACTCGAGGACTCGATCCATTGACTGACAAGAAAGGTATGTGGCTGTGCATGTTATTCCCATTGTCACTTGTCTCTCACTTGCATTGACCACTCGTGCATATACCAAGGTCATGCTGCAGCTGAGGGTGCAAGTGGACTCAGAGGTGAAGTGGCCCAGATCACATGCCTGAGAGAGGAGCCATGCATGCTTTGTAGATGTAGGGGGCTCGAGGTAAGGGTGTTTTCATACCATGGGCATGTTGTAGCAAGTATATAATCCAAATGGAATATGGTCTGATTATTCTGAAAAGCCCAGGCAAGGTCAAGGGGAATTGGGACATTAATACAATGCCACTCAGAGCTAATAACCTATAATCCAACTGTAATTCGATGCAAATATCAACTAGAAGCTTGGTATCACCACAGGAATAGGTTTGCAAATCTGACCAGAATATAGTCTGATTCAAGAACACTTAGCTACTATAATCCAAGATATCATTGGAACTGTGTGACCTCAGGATATGGTCATACTATGACCAATAATCCAACTATCTCTGGATGCAATAAAAAACTCGTTTCTGCAGTGATTGGGACATTGTGGACTACTACTAGAATGTGGTGAGCATTAAGAGAGAAGAGGTGAGGTGTGTCGAAGTGATATAAAACTTTAGTGACAAAAAAGGAAATTATGGACATGTGAAAATGGAAGTACAGAACAGTGATCATTGGGATACTAAGTATATTGCTCTACTTGACAGAATGCTGTGCTAGGTACTTGGCAGTTTCTTTTGATTTTTTATTGACAGTTTGTTCTTGTTTTGACTGTATTTGTTGTGTTTGTTTCATTAGTAGTCTATGACTACCTTGCAACCACTATGTGGTTACCATACACTTATATGTACTTTGTGCCTTTCAAGGCAATTGGTGTACTGTTTGTACACCTTGGAGTTCAAGGTAGCTGTCTAGGGCCTCAAGATCTTTGCAGTGGGCTACTGGTTCCCATGTGGAATCTCCTAGGTTCCACTTAACCAGGAATTCAATCCTGTTATCTGTCCATTGGTGAGTGAGTATTTCATCTACTAACCATTCTTCTTCATCAGTCATACTGACATTGTAGAATGCTTGGGTGTCATGCCTTGGGAACAGGACATCATCATTCTGTTCATATCTGTGTAGGAGCCCAATGTGAAATGTCAGGTGAATACACCTCGACCTCAACTGGTCTGGTAAGTCGAGCATATATACATTGCTCTTGCCATCATGGTGCAATACCTTCATCGGACCGATGTACTTTGGCACAAGCTTTCATGCATGTCCCTTTGGGACATTCAGATTTTTTGTTGAGAGATATACTAGATCTCCAACCTGAAGGTCATTTCCTTCCCTTCATTTCTTATTAGCATGGTACATCTGTGCTACTCTGCTTTCTATGATGGTGTTGTGAGCCATTTCTAGGTTCTCCAACACCTGTCTCACAAACATTTTCACTCCTGGTGTTATTGAGGGTTCCCCCTCAGTGATGCATTGCATCATAGCAGGCATGTACCCATAGTTCAGCTCAGAGGGTGCAAACCCTGTCAAGCTGCTTATACTGGAGTTGATTGTGAACTCGATCATTGGTAGTTTGGATGTCCAGTCCTTTTGATCTGGTTGGACCATTGCTCATAGCATCTGAGCTACATTTTTTATTGCTCATTCAGACACACCATCCATCTGTGGATGGAATGCTGTGGACATCAGTAGCTTTGTCCCCAACATTCTGTGCATTCCATGCCAGAATGTTGACATGAATTTTGCATCTCTGTCTGAGACAATAGTCTCTGGTAGTCCATGTAAATGGACTACTTCTTTAATGAATATTCCTGCAAGTTCTGAGGCTCACACTGTTGTAGTTACCAGGATGAGATGTATCATCGATGTCAGATGGCATAGGACTACCCAAAGGTAGTTGTATCCATTACTTGGTGGGAATGGTACCACAAAATCCATTGCGATAGACCCCCAGGGTCTTCATGGCATGGGCAAACTGTGCAGTAGACCCTTCAGTCACTGATTGTCAGTCTTCATGGTTTGGCATACCAGACATGTTTGGCAGAATTTGTCCACTTCTTGGCTGAGTTTCAGCCACCAATACCACCTGTGGATGTAATCTGCCATCTGTTGGGCTCCGAAATGCCCTAGCATTTTATGCACTTGGTCAATTACCCTTGTGATGATATTGTCGCCCTTGTATTTAGCATGTGGGAGGCATAACACCTCCTCTCCTCCACAATTTTTCATGTATAAGAGACCATCCCTCTCTTCAAATTGAGGGTGGTGTTTTGGTTGCACCAATATTTTTGCAAGTGTAGGCTTGCTCTTATACCCTTTTCGTATGGCATCCAGGAAGTCTGGCACACCATTGTATGTGATTGGAGAGGCTCTCAAGACCTCTGCAGATTCAAGAATCATTGGATCCCCTTCTGCACTTGCATGAGGGGTGTCCTCAGTACTCCTGTCCATGGCTGAGGCCATTTCTTGAGCTTTGATATGTTGGCTCTCTTCTTTTTCCTTTAATCAATTACTTTTCCAAGGAGCACTATCCTCTCTCATTGCAGATAGTCTGACTTCCTGCCATCTGTCATGAGGGAGGTCATCTCCCTCTGGGTTTAATCATATGTCTGCATTGGCCCAGTCTACTTCTTCATTGGAGGAACTATCTCCCCCTTCCCTCTCATAGTAATGAGATAAGCAATCCACTACATGGTTCTCAGTTCCTTTGGCATAGACAATATTTGCATCGAAATGGGACATATAGTCCAGCCATCATATTTGTCTACTCAACAATTTTTTCTGAGTTTTGAGGTATCCCAGCACCTCATGATCAGTAATGATCATAAATTTGAAGCTGAGGAGTTTATCCTCCCACTTAAGTAGTGCTTCAATTATTGTGAGAGTTTCTTGCTCAAATGTCCTATAATTCTGTTGGGCATCACTCCATTTTTTGGACATGAAACCTGCTGGTCAGCAGGTTTTCCATTTGGGTCCTTGTCCATATAGTGCACCTACTCCATAGAGTGATGTGTCACAAATGAGCCACATAGGCTCCTCCTTTTGTGGATCAATAGGCTGCAGTACTGGGTATTTGCACACCAGATCTTTTATCATCTGGAAGCATCTATCATGGATTTCCCTCCACTGGAATGGGTGTTCATTCTGTTGTATTCCTGTCAATGGTGTTGTATATGCTAATATATCTGCCATAAATTGTGCCAAGTACTCTATGAGGCCAATGAACCATTGTACCTCATTTAATGATTTGGGAGTTCTCCATCCCCTTATACAAGACATTTTGTCTCTGTCAGTGTGTACACCTTTCTCATTGATAATGTGGCCAAGGCAGTCTAGCCTTTTGGCATACAAATTGCACTTCTCCTTTTCGAGATAAAAGTTTGTTGGAGATTACCTACTTACAGCGAGTAGTGAATATGTAATGTGCCTGTGTATTTTTGGCACTTCTTTTTTCTTTCAGACCTCAGGCTTTGATACCCATCAGAGACTGAGGTATGACCTTTATTCCTAGTATAAGTCATTAATACTTACCAACCTGTTTAGTCTTCTGTTCACATAGTTCAACTCTGCTCTTGACTTCACATCAAAAGGTTATGAGCCCCAGCAGCTACTGAACTATACACAGAAAAATCTCATCTTGCCTACTCTATAAGCTACTGCCATGTCAAATCCACTTTCAGCTTCTACAGCTGGCCCATCAAGGGCAAGTGCATCAACTGTGACTACGACTACCACATCACTCTCAGCAAAGTCTGCTCACGCGTCAAGTCAGCTCTATGATATCCCATCTCTGGATGACGATGGGACAAACTTCCAGACCTGGAAGTATCGAGTTGAAATGATACTAGATGTACGCAGACTATGGGACATCGTTGGTGGCACGTCAATGACTGCACCCGACCCTAATGCAGATCCTGCTGGCCATGCAGAATGGTTACTCAAGGACAAGGAAGCTCGAGCCCAGATCACCCTTACCTTGAAGGACGAACCCCTCAGCAGAGTTCTCCATGCCACAACAGCAGCCCAAGTCTGGACCAAGCTATGCCAGCGCTATGAAGGAAAGGGCAAACAGACTATAGCATATCTTATAGGTGAACTATTCCGAGGCACGCTCTCAGATGACAGCCCTATGGAAAGTCAGTTGAACGCCATGCAACAGAAAGCGCACATCCTAAAATCATTGGGACAATCTCTTGATGACTCACTCATTGCAATTGCCATGGTCATCTCTCTACCACCTTCATATTCCACACTCCGCACAATTCTTATGTCCACAGACAACAAGCTCTCAGTCAATGCTGTCATATCACAGGTCTTGATTGAGGAAAAGTCACAGAAGACTGTTCTCAGTCAAAGCGCACTTACAGCAAAAATGTCTGCACAACAGAGAAAAGCAAAGGACGAAAAGAAGAAGCTGAAATGTACCTACTGCAAAAAGATTGGTCATCTTGAGGACAACTGCTGCAGACAGAAGGCTGACAAAGCTGCAAAGACCACAGCATCAGATGAGAAGAACAAAGCGAACGAAAGAGACAAGGGTGAGCTTAATGCCAAGGTTGCAAACATGTCCTCTGCAGACACAACATATCTCCAACTCTTTTTAGCTAACATGCTCGACACAACACTTGACAAGCACTGGATAGTAGACTCTGGAGCCACTGTAAACATGTGTTCCCATAAATCTTGGTTCTCATCACTCAAATCTCTCTCACCTGCACAAATGGTCACAATAGGAAATGGAAACACAGTACTCACAACCGCAACAGGATGCATCAATCTCGACATGCACCTAGTGGATGGCAGAACTGGTCATGTTGCACTACAGACAGTGTATTACATGCCAGGCCTAAATGCAAACCTTCTCTCAGTCTCGTACCTTGCCAGTCGAGGTGGAAAGGTTGTCTTCGAGTCAAGTACTTGTTCCATAATCGCCAACAACAAAACTGTGGGTATAGGTCAAAAGTGGGATTCACTATACATCCTCACAGTGACAACACTGACCCAGAGTCACCCTGCCAACATACTGTACCAAACCCCTTCTAAACCCGACTTCCGCACCAACATTCCTGCAGTGACAGTTGTACATGCCAGCTCAAAGGTTCCCCTTATAACTTGGCAGCAACAACCTGGCCACACAGACTCAGAGACAGCCTGTAGTGCCATAAGCAAGAATATGGTCACTGGAAAAGCGGTTACCGGCAACAAACAGTATTCAGATGCAGTGTGCCATCCCTGCCTCGAGGGCAAACAATATTGAGACACCATGCCATCTACAATGCCTGCTGATAGTCCTACCACGTCACATCAAGATGACTCTGTGGTGCATGCACCCATGGAAACCGAATCCAAGGGTCTCCACCTTCAAGCAGATCTGCACATGTTGCGAAATGGCACCAGCAAGGCTAAACAGATGAACAATGCTTCAGTTCAGCGCATGACTACCATGCCAAAAGACACTGCCCTACCATACCATGGGGGCAACACCCTACCGGCAGGCCACATCATGAATCAAACGCCGGCTCCTACTGTCTCCACACAAACTACTATTCTGTGCAAAACAAATACTGTAGCCATGGAAGAAAATTTGGGAGGTCACGCACGAGCCACACTAAATCAGTTGGCTATAGGTCCACAAGGTCAATATAGGAAATGCAAGGGGGGACTCGCAGACGTACCCAAAATTTGCCTGGACACACATGGCCACAATGACAAGAACATTGGCACGATGGACACCGATCTTCAATTGGAAGGATCCTGCAAGGAGAAGGGTGTTGAGAGCGTCCAAGACGACACACACAAACCTCCCGATGGACCCGATAAGCCGTCGTTGTCACCTAGCAAACTGCACACATGCAGGAACAAAAATGTGTTACCTACTGCAAAACCCAAGTCCAGCTCGCCAAACGAAACATCCTTGAACCCTACAGAACAGTCTGAACTCATCATGGAGCCTGTCTGTTGCCTACGAGACACAGCACAGCCCTTCACGAGCCCAGAATTCGAAAACGAGCCCAAAACACATTCTAGGAGGGAAAACGATCATGTTTCAACCTTAAACCAGTCCCCTGGGCACCCACGAAGCAAAATGGCCATACCTAGGTCACCTATTGACTCCGTGGGCCAAACGATTGGAGGGGGCAACACGATGGGTGCAGAGAGCTTGCACGAGCGGCACAATGCTGTGGGAGAACGAGTAAACAGTGAGGTGGCTGCTTACCAAGCACAAATGACGAACAACAACAGCATGTCCTTCGACACAGCGCTTTGTCTTGTTGATGGCAATTGGGAGCATGCTACGAATAATAAATATTATTGCCTTGCAGCTGAGACACACCACACGCAACTGTGCTGTACTGCCAGTATGTTTACCACCACCCACACTATGCCTGTCCTCAGAGTGCAGCACAACATGTACAATTTCGGCACCAGCATTTTATCTACCTTGTGCGACCACTTCCAGATTCACAATCCCTACAAGATTTGCTCGCGCCTCAACACAAACACACAAAGATAGCCATACAAAGCCATTACTCCCATGCACACAGCTACAGTACAGGTATCTTACACATTCTTCCTTTTCTCACTTATCTCACTGAGGGGGCATGTTGGAGATTACCTACTTACAGCGAGTAGTGATTACGTAATGTGCCTGTGTATTTTTGGCACTTCTTTTTTCTTTACTGTCCCCTCTACTAGCCTATCACTGAGCCCCTCTCCTGGCGTTTTCCACACCCATTTCCTCCCATCTGACCCTAGCCTATTGATTTTGGTCTCATCTGACCAGATAACCCTCTTCCAGTCCTCCACTGTCCAATATTGGTGGCTCAGAGCAAAGTCTAGCCTGTTCTGCCTATGTCACTTGGACAGTAGGGGTTGTTTCTGCTTCACCACAGCCTTCATACCAGCCTTGCACAGGTGACAATGCACTGTTTGGGAGGAGAGGGGTTTGCTCTTCATCTCCTGAAGTGATTTGGCCACCTCCACAGCATTTTCAGCCTTCCCAGAACTGATTAGATGCATGGCATGTCAGATATCAGTGGGGGTAATGGTGGAAGGACAACCAGGAGGGGGTTTTTCAATGGTGGGACAATGCTGGGAGCATATTCACTAATGGTGCTATAATGGACACCAGTAGTATTAGAGATATCTCTAAGAGATTGGCCCTGATGCAGCAGGGAGAGGATGGTATTGGTTGCAGCAGAGGAAACAGCCTTGGGCATGGTGGTTGGTTGAAAGTTCAATGTTTGGTATTGTTTGTGGGTGATTGAACCATTTATCCAGTCATGTGACACATTATATAAGCAGTACCACCATTAAAACAATGCCCATCCTATGGATGTCATATCTCAGGATGTTGGCAACAAAAATGTTGCAATGCACATGCTGCAGTAATTGGCTCATAGAATGGGAACCGGTGCACCTCAGGGCTTCTAACATGGCTTGATAGAAAGCCCAGACCAAGGGCTACAAAAGTGCCCACCAGAGGATTTGCACAGCCACAACCCATCAGGCGTTATACAGCCTTCAATCAAAATGTTGCAAACATTGCAACATTTTTGTTGCTCACTGTATCCCTGCCATTCCTGATGGTATGCAAAGCAGATCACATCACTGCAACAATAGTTGCAGCATATAATAATCAAGGCAAGCCATACAATATTGGTTACAGCATGACTGACCCTCAGAAATCAAGTAACCATTGAAACCACCCACCACAGTCATGGCCCACATATAGATTCATCACTTGGCTTCTCAGAAGTCACTTCACCAATGGTTTTCATCGATTCTAATGGTGGAATACTTCTGTGGTATCTGCCCAGTGCCATTAGCAATGCAAATCAGGTATGTTCAATGAATGTCTGTGAATGGTGAAAATAACTCCCATGGCAGAGCACAATTTGGCAGTCCATTACCCAGCTTAGGGTTCCATTACAGCAGGGTATAAAGTGGTCTGGGTCATGCAGCTGGCAGCGTAACACCAACTACTTCCATGAAAGTGCCAATCTTAAAGGCACAACAAACCTGTCACCTGTGTGGTTTCAGCAGGGGCATGGGGTATGCTATACAGAATACCAACATAATGTCATCTTACTCAGCTGTTCCCAGCCCCCAAACCACTGCCCAGAGGTATCAGCTTTGCTAAAGACAACAGCTGGTGTGGAAGGGCCATGCAGATGGCTGGCAGATATGGCTGGCATTCATGCTTTGCTATCCATGACTCTCATGGTGATCCATCCACAGATGTACCATGCTGGCAAGCAAGTGCTGGCCTACCTTGCTACAAAAGCCAACAATGAAGCTGACATGGACATGAGTTCAGCATTATCAATATGGAACACTGTATACAGCAGCATGTCCATCATGGTAAACCATGCCACACCTTATCATATGGATGTCAATGGGTGGTCACCATGGTTGGATATGCTACTGATGGTTGGTGAATATGAGCTGCTCAATTTCATGATTCCAACCCTGGACCTCTGGCTGTGCTATGATCCAGGAACAGTCATTGCCATGTCTGGATCGACATTTGAGCATGGTGTTGGGCATGCTGACAGCGACTGTGCATGTCTGGCTTATTACATGTGCGAAAATGTGCATTGTTCCATGGGTGTTTCAGTATGCAAGCTGCCCCACATAGCACACTTAACTTCATAACTCTACATACTTCAACACATAGGATACATACTCAAGGAAAACATCCCCATGCTTGACAGGTGTTATTCTTTGCTGTATTTGATCCACCTAAAGCCATTTATGAAATTCTGAAAGTGTGATGGCCAACCATGCAAGGATATATATCACTGAAAGATGTACAATAAAATTCATTGTTACTACAGAATGGATGTCACACCAGTGACTTCTGACAATGCTATCAGCTTAGAGAACATATGCTCCATGTCCTGACTGATCCACTCGATCAACATTTCCATGTGTTGCAAACACAGTATAAAATTGGCAATGGAGTCGGATTGGACATGGTCAATGAATGTTCAGATGGGAGATTCATTTACTGGCCATAAGTTCTAATTCATAAATACTGATCAGCAATTATGCATGGTTAGTGAGGGTGGAATACCTTAAAAAATGTGTGGGCCTCAGCCATCATTGCTCCCAAATTTCTATCTGCATCCTGCCACTGACAGTTCTGTCCAGAACTGAACCACCATGCCAAGGCGAAGCCATCATGGCTGTGAATATCGTGTGGTGTCCAAAGCAGTATCAAATTTGGAATGTGTTCAATCATTTTGAATTTGCCAATGGGTATGTGTAGCAACTCTTCACAGAAAGTATCCTCTGTCCATCCACATTGCAAATAAGAGTGGTAGCAGGCTGGGAGGGGTGGAGCATGGGACGACTGTGTTATTGTTGAGGGAAGGATGTCCATCAGGTGCTGCTGTATCCATGGAGATTAGTTCCATAATTCTGAAGAGTAAATAAATTCACCATGTCCAAGAAGAGGTTATTGAACCAATTTTTTGGCCAGTCCAAAATGCAAGGCATGCTCAACAAATGAACAGCGGCAGCTTCAATCTGACAGCCAAGGTAGACAGTTACCATCTCAGCCACTGATTTCTGTGCCTGGTTTTCCTCCTTGCCACAGTATCGCCTGAATCCGAGGGTTTTGTATGGATCCTTGCTGGCCTCCATGGCATCCAGTAGCTGGAGGGCTTTCCTTGCTTCCTTGATGAGGTCAATCCTTTGTTTTGCTGAGCATTTGAGGTCGTATGTGAGCTGCCTCATGGCCTCCAGAATATGTTGGTCGAGGCAGGCATCATGGCTGAATTTGTAATGTAGGTGGGTATGACAGCAGCACAACTTCATCTTGTATATCACATGGAATACTGCAGATATGATTGGATTTTTCAAAGACTGTGATAACTTGCTCACCTTCTTCTTCTGCCCCCAGGTTAACCAGTCTCTCATGTTCCATTTCCATTCTCTCTTTATCTGATGGGACAGGCTCTGTATAAATTGTAACAATGTCAGACTGATGTGATGAATGGCATCTGTGCACTGAAGAAAGTGTCATACATATAACTCAAAAAACTTGCTGCACATCTGCTGTAGGGAGAATATCCTCCCTACTAGGATATTTATTTATTTCATTGCTTTTACTTACTGATTTGTTTTTTTATTTTACTTTCACTTTTATTTGGTGTTTCGAGTTGAGTACTTGTGTTGTGGCTTATGTAAGCCTGTGCATGCACTTAGAACACACTGTACATACTTAGAAAATAAGAGATGCATTAAGGCATGCTCAATTCTAAAACTAGGTCACAGTTCAGGTCAGTTCAGATGCTGTAAGGTGGACAGTGAGTGAGTGTGATGTATTGGGGTGACATGAATTACCAAAATGGGCTCAGTGGGCAGTGCATTGCACAGTGCATCAGTGCTTGTTGTCTTGATGCCAGTCACTCTGATCCACACTCATACTGTGAGTGGAGGACACCACTAACCTGCTGATAACAGCTGCTATTGCCTACCAGACTCTTGCTGTTTCATCTTCTGACCAATGCAGGAACACTGACTGGCCCTGGGAGGACATCTTAGATGACAAAGATTATGCTGATAGCAGTTCAGCTCAGTCTCACTTTTTCATCACTGTGGGTGCAGCTTTCCTTGGACTTTCAAGCTTGCTATCAGACAGCTTATGGGGCCCCTACAATCAGTGGAAGAAATGTGATGAGTTCTTTGCCATTGCTTTAAGCTGGCCAGATAGAGACTTCCACAGTGAGTTCAGGTATGGTGGCCCCCAGTCAGTGGTACATACCTGTGTGGTATGGGGATACAGGCACAGATGAATGAGTCAACAGGTGGTGTGGTATGGGTCAGTCAACATCAACATGCATGATGGCAGGCATACCTGTGTGATTCTGACAGGCTTGGGTGGGTGAATCACTGGGCAGTGAGTTAGTGAATGGGTAGTCAGCATGCATGATGACAGATGTATGTACCTGTGATTATGGGTCAGTCAACAGGTAGCTGACACACATGATGGCAGGCATATGTACCTGTGTGGTATGGGGATACAGGCATGGATGAGTGAGTCAACAGCTGGTGGTATGGGTCAGTCAATGTCAACATGCACAATGGCAGGCATACCTGTGTGGTTCTGACAGGCATGGATGGGTGAGTCACCAGGCAGTGAGTTAGTGAACAGGTAGTCAGTGCACATGACAATAGATGTACCTGTTGGAGTGGGGAGTGTGGGAAAGGAGGTCAGAGGTGAGAGCGGGGAGATAGGTGTGGGGAGTGCCAGGGGTCCCAGCAGAGAGAGGGGTTGGTGAGCACAAGAGCATAGATTAGTAAGCAAGGTTGCTTGTACCAGTCAGGCATCGGGCATCAGCAGCAGTCCTGGCTAGTCCATCTGGTGATGAGAGGGGACAGCAAACCCCAGCAACAGAAGCACATCTGGAGTCATCTACATTACAGGAGGTAGCAAGGATAAGAGGCATGTATAGGAGAAACAGCAGGGTAGAGGCAGGCAGCAGTACAGGAATCACAGAAAGTGGTACTATGTTGTTGTCAGCAGTGGACAAAGAATTCGAGCTGTTTACACCCCAAAGACCTACAGGTACTGCAGCAGGCCACACTCGGGCTAGAGCCCAAGCAAGAAGCACGAGCACAGCAGCCACCACACAGTCATACCATTTTATGACCTGCCCACTTCCCATCCTCACTCAAACAAGAGGAGGAAGACCTAGAGCAAAGACTGGGAGAAACGACAACCTCAGGAAGAAGGAACCAGCCTATGACACCATCTAGACCAAGCAGGACAGCTCCAGCCAACTCCATGATGTCATATCAGATTGTAAACATCAATGAAACTGCTAAAGTCATACCACTCTTCTGGGGGGACTACTCAAGCAAGGAAGAGCCAGCAGATTGGATCACAGAGTTCCAACTATCTCTCCCATCATCGTGGATGGAGAGGATGAAAGTCAACCAATTTGGTTTACAGTTAGTGGCAGGAAGTTATGTGGATGAATGGTTCATGAACTTGCCATTGGAAGACAAGGTGGACATGGCAACGTTAAAGGCTGCATTCCTCAAAAGATGGCCACCAACAAGAAGGCCCAAGTGGACAAGGACACAACAATGTGAGCATATCAGAGCACTGAGGCTAGATGAAGAAGAAATTGGAAGTTGGGTGGAAATGGAAATGGGAGGTGACTATGGGCACATCATGTGGGCAAGGAAAATAATGAGGTTAGCATTGAGTATGGGAGACACGGAAGGAAGGTTAATCGAATATGCAGTGGAAGAAGCCCCAGCAGCATTGAGAAATGAACTGGAGGAAGAGTATGACAGTTGGGATGAGTTCATGGAGGCAGTGAGGAAAGCGAAGGTGAAGAAGATGCTGAGAACGAGGGAAGTTAGGAAGGGAGAGCAGGAGCTACGAAATGAGGTTGCGGAACTCCACCAGCAGATTGGGCAACTCACAATCTGAAATGCCACACAGAACTACCAAATGAGGGCAATGGTACACCCAATGGGAGAAGGTATGGTGCAGGGGTATGGGAACCAGTACCCAAGAACAAATGTGATATCAAGTGGGGCCAACAGGAACATAGTAATCCTGCGAGTTCTGTTAACTCGAGCCCAAATTCTAGAGAAGGCTATGTCCATGCCTCATCGAGCAAATACAGAGGCGGGGAGGAGGCAGTATGAGATGGACATCACAGTGTGGCATAGATCCTTTGGAGAAGGGACAATACCAGCTTTGGAATGACTGTACCCACTAAAACCAGGAACAGCAGTGATAGGATCAGGGGAGTGCTTCATGTGCAGCATGGTCACAGACCCACCACACATAGGGGGCACATGCACAGCCAAAGAGATACTGTGCCCACACAAATCCAGGTGGTGACAAATGGTGCCAGGCATGCTCCAACGGGCAGCACAACTAAGGTCCAACCTGATACCAGTACAATATGTCTGGCCAAGCCCTCACCAGGTCGAAGTCAGCGCTGAAGCAGATGCACCACAGGTGTATATGGTAAATGCTGAAGAAGGTTGGCAGGGGAGGAATGTAGAAGTAGACAAAAATCGAGGAGATCACTGGGAATGGACAACAGAGGGAAACTTCTAGGGGCTGCGAAGAGTGATGGACAGTTGACAGCCCCAAGGAAGCATCCATCTCAGAAGGATTGGTGGCCAATGAACCAGGGAGAGTTCACTCAGGGTGAACCAGCAGTGGAGGTAGCAGACGTACAGGAGGATGAAGTGGAGGAAAGTCAGGACATGCTGCACACGAGTAAAGTACACAACACTGGGAATACAGTAACTGACATGTATGCATTGGACGTGATGGGTCAGCCAGTCAAGCCGCAAGTCAGCCACCCATTCATGGCAGTTCCGAGCCTAGAGGGACCTAAAGGAGAGAGGGTCAGGTTCCTGGTGATAGTGGACAATGGAGCAATGATAAATGCTCTGGATACAGCGGTGTACAACAGGGTGAAAGGACAGTTGAAAGAACTAAAACTGTCTAAGCAGGTCTTGAGGATGGCAGACAGGTTGCTGGTAGCATTGACAGGAACATGGTCAGGTGTCTTGCAATGGGAATCGACAAGCACAGAGATGACTTTTGAAGTGTTCCCAAGTGGGGGTTCATGGAGAATGCTGATTGGGAAACCGTTATTGGACCAAATGAAGGTGGTTCACGATTATGGTAGAGACTCAATATGACTACAACACAAAGGAGGCTACATGGAAGTTGCCAACCATGCAGATCAGGAAACACCAAACCACGTCCTACCCATGAGAGTCCCTACATCAGCAACAGAGGACAAAGGCACAAGGGTAATGGCCAGAGAAAGGGAAGAGAAGGCAGAAGTAGATGTGAGGCAAGTAACAGCAGGGGAAGCAGAGGAGACAGAGGACAGAGAGGACATGACAGCGGGGTGTGATGTGGGCTCATTGAGAGAGGAAGAGACGAGGAAGGTTCTAACAAGACTCACAGAAAAGGGCCCCTTCTACCCACCGAGGGTGCAGGCAATACTGAAGGCGATCAAATGTGGACCACTTCTACTGGATAAAATGAGACAAGTATGGGAGATGGTCACAGAGTTTGCAGATACCTTCGCACTGTCAGTGAAGGAAGTGAAACTGGTCTCGTTCATAAAGTTTCGGTTGAACATCCCTAGGGATGCCAAATTTCAACTGAAAGTCAACCAAAAACCGCTCATGCAAGCCCAGAAAGAGTGGTACTTACTGGTGCTAGACAAGTTTAACAAGGCAGGGATCCTATGCGACATCAGATCAGATGAGGTGCAAGCAGTACACCCAATGGTACTGGCACAGAAAGCACATGGGGCACCAGGTCTCATGATGGAAGAGATCAGGAAAATCATCGAAGAGCAGTGCAGGGATGGTGCTAGACTAGATGGTGCCAGACTAGGGCAAGGTCCAAGCCAGGTAAAGAGCAAAGGCCAAGAAAAGAAACCAAAATGGCATGTTTGCCAGAACTTCCATGAACTCAACAAAATATCGAAGGTTGTGCCAATGCCCCAAGGCGATATCAGGGCAAAGCAACAGCAGCTGGCAGGTCATCAGTACATGTGCATCATGGACTTAGCCTCAGGCTTCTATGCAATCAAGGTTGATGAAGAGCATCAACCATACTTATGCATCTACGTGGAAGGCAGAGGCTATCAGTGCTATCAACACATGCCTATGGGGTTACTAGGCTCACTGTCTTGCTTTTCAGATATGACAGCGATCGCGTTTAAGGACCTAGCAGTACAAATAGGCCTTGAAATGTTTGTAGATGACAATGGGATAGCAGGAGATGAATTCCAGGAGCTACTAGGATGACTACACGTGTTTCTCATTAGGTGTCAAGAAACGGTGTAGGGAATGGGTTTTCCCTACCAGGAGATTTTATTTTTATCCTTGTTTCTCATATTTCTAACTTGCTTTTCCACTTATTATATGTTTATTACTTTAGTGCGAGGTTTTATTGCTTAGTCAGCATTTTTTATTACCTAGCCTGTACTTACCTTTCTAACAATCAAGTTTCGAGTCGCGAGTTTCGAGTTCGAGTTCGAGTTTGAGGAGGTTGAGAGTGGCCTTCCTCTGTGTTTCAGACAGCATCAGACAGCCTCAGACGTTCACCAGACAGTATCCCTCACCAGGCTATAGAAGCCCCTCTGGAAGTTCTCTCCTCCTTCAGACATCACCACTCCCCCCCAGTCTCTGTTTTCTTTTCCTACAACTGGAGCCCACCGCGAGGGGCTTCTGTCTTAGTCTGGTACCCCTACTCTCATCAGGTTCACACCGTTCAGTCTCGTTTTTGCAGTTTCAGGTCGCATTTTCTCGGTTTTTGCTCGTGCTCTCACAGTTTCAGCCTCGGTCTCACCCTCGTGTTCATATTTTCTCTTGAAATACTCCCTCGTATATTGTTATAATCATTCAAGTTCCCTGCCTGACGTCATGCAAGGCCTGAATACCCCATGTAGTCAACCTCCCGAAGCCTCAAGCTTCCTTCGGCGCCCCGAGGAACTTCGAAGGTTCCTCGATGACATAATTCGAGTCGCGTCTCGAGCAAAGTCACTTCTCGAGTCTGGTCGAGGCCCCCTTGAGGCCTGTAATTCGCGTGCGCAGCCACCACCCAGTCGCTCACCCCGTCGGTTATACTCGTTTTGCTTTTTCTGTGGTGAGAAAGGTCATATTCGAGCCAACTGTGATTCGTGCAAGGAATATTTGGCTGCGGGAAAATGTCTATTAGTGAATGGTCGTGTTGTACTCCCTACAGGACAAGAGATACCGTGCGAAGTACCCGGGCGCACTCTCAAGGACCGTCTGGATAGCTGGGATCTAGGGAGTTGGTCTAAGGATATTCAAATTCCTCCTTCGAGTCCAGGCTGGCTCATATCTCTGGAGGATGTGGGTAGCCAAATGCCACAGACCCAAATGATTTCACTAGCGGAAGGGCCAAGTTGTCACTCAGCGCCGGTGCAACCCCAGGGCCCCACTCGAACACATACTGTGTCCTCGAGCTCAGGTGATGGCTTGTTGTGCCGCCCTCGTTCACCTCCTTGTACAGTACCTACATCATACTCTCGTGGTCGACCTCGCTCCCGCTCTCATTCTCGCTCTCGTGACTTCGACAACCCGCATTCGTACTCATATTCGAGTAGGCCACATAGCCGTGATTCCCGCGATTTCCATGACTACCGGTACTACCGCTCGCCGTCACCTGCACCACGACTCATATACTCGCGCTTACCAGAAAACTCGAGGGATGAGCCCATCCCAGTCCGGCCCACCAGCCGGCTAGTCGACAGAATGGTGTCCTCTGCCTTCTATGATACTCGACAGTCTCGTAGCAGTCACGCGTCAACCCACTCGAGAAGGTCACGAAGCCGCAGCCGCACACCTCAGCCTTCGTGCTGGCTGTACTGAATAGACAGGGGGCCGCTTTAGCCCACTGGGATCTTTTTATTGTGTTTATTCTTCCTTTTATGAACATATCTTTCATGGAGTCTCCCCTTGCCGAGTGTCAGGCAGCCGTGCGCCTCCCTCAGCCCCTGCTTCGTCGACGCGATATCTCGACCACTGCTCACCCGTCCCTTTCGCAAATCTGGATCTAGGCTCTACTCGACGAGAGCTTTCAAACGGTGTACTTTTCGTTGCAGCAGCCTCAGCGCATTCGGAGATATCGCCTGATCCCTGGAGAAAGGCACTGTAGGACAGAATTTGGAATATCTCGGGATTGTGTGTGCCGTTTTCTCCGGTTCCTCGTTCTCCCACCTCTCCTTGTGTGTCCCTATCACCACCTGAAGTTTCATAGAGTTCCACATAGCGGTTCCTCACCAACGCGATACCGCCCTCCTCCCCCCTACTGTGGTTAGACCATAACTCTTGCAATTCTCGGCCGAATCGCTCGTTTCTATCAGACGTGACTCTACTAGACGACATCTACCAGACGATATAAAAGACGTAGCGCGCGCATTCACGGTTGTGGAGTTATTTGAGTTTTTGTGTCTGAACAGGGTAGGGAGGTCAAGATTGTGTATCTCGCTCGTTTTCACGCCGGAACTCTCGCTTTTTCGCATGGTGGCTCTACTCGTCAACAGCTACCTGGTGATACCTTTTTCGTGGTGACGCGCTCACTGGTTGTGGAGATACAGGAGTTTTTCGTTTACAGAGGAGTATGAGGCGGCTTTGCAGGTATCTCGGGACTGGATGGTCCAATCGGTCTGATCCCTTTTTCTCTGTCCCCTCCCTGGTGTCTTCTACCACCACCTCCAGTTTCATATCGATTGTCTCAGTGGTTGCCCCGCGGCGGCATTTTCTCCTTCCCCATCTTGCTGCCCCACACCGTGTCCACGTCGTATCTCCCCCGGATCTTCGCCGTTTCTCTCGATTTTCAGGGATATAACACTACTTGGTCAGAGCTTTCGGATGGTGTATTTCGTGTCTGGGTTGGTGCAGCCGTTGTCGAGAAGTCGGGATTCTTGTGGGTAGAGGTGACTCTGACCAGTTTTGCGTATATCTCAGGATTGGGTGCGCGTATTCCCCCAATTCCTTGTTCTCCAGGTTCTCCCCGCTCCCCTTGAGCGTTCCCCTGCATTTCGTGCCGCTGCGCTGACCCGTTATTCGTCGGTGCATACCCTTCCTCCTACCCCACACCGTGTTTGGGGCATAACTCGTTCAATTTTGGTCCGAATCATTCGTTTTTTTTTTAGACGTGACTCTACTAGACGAACCCTACCAGACGATATACAAGACGTAGCGCACGCATTCGCAGTTCCGACGTTATTCGAGTTTTTGTCTTTGAACAGGGTTGGGGAGGTTAGGATGGTGTATCTCGCCCGTTTTTATGCCGAGCCTTTCGATTTTTTGCACGGCGGTACTACTCGCTCACAGCTATCCGGGGGTATCTGGTTTATGGCGGCGCGCTCAGTGGTTCTCGAGATATCCACTTTTCTGTGTCTGGGCTACAGGCTATCATTCCTGGCAGCGTATCTCCCTCATTTCCCAGCCGGTCCTCTCGTAAATTGGCACCTGCGTTATCCTCGCAAAGCAGACTCCATTGAAATCTCTTTCGGCGATTTCTGTGCAGTCGTTCTCGAGATATGGCGAAGTCCGCCTCTGAAGGGCTACCGGCGACAGTTTTAGCGATAACTTGGGTTCGGAAGGTCCTATCGGTGAGATACCTTTTGCACCAGGCTCTCCTGTTCGTGGAGAGCCACCCTCCGAGGTTTTGTGTCCACCAGCCTCACCGTTGCTCGCCGACGCGTTGTTCTCCTCCTTCCCCCATTTGTGGCCAGCACCTTTCTCCCCCGTTTTGCGACTGACCCTCTCGCTTTTCGGGAGGCATATTCTACTCGACGAGGGCTTTCATGCGGTGTTGCTTACGACGCTGTTGTCAACCGGGTTGCGGAGATATTCAAGGTTTGGCCCGTGGGGAGCGCTGTGGGTCGTTTTGCGCGTTTCTCAGGGACGGATGGGCCGATCAGTGTGGTTCCTTTTCCTGCATGTTCTCCCTTGTGTCCCCTACTGTCTCCCACAATTTTGTGTCGACAACCCGAGCCATTTTTCTGCGGCACTCCCCCTTCCCTCCTCTACTGTCCCTCGACGTGCGCGCGCTGTATCTCTTTCGTCCCACGGCCGTCCCTCTCGATTTTTTGGCACCATATACTACTCGATGGGAGCTTTCAGACGGTGGGTCACACGTTGTGTCTGCTTCAGCTGTTGCCCAGAGGTTTCAACTTTTGTGGATGCGAGCAGTTTTGGGCGGTTTGCAGGTATCCTAGGACTGGCTGGACCTCAACTGAGGACAGTTGGTATCTAAGTGATGGGGAGATGTAGGGAATGGGTTTTCCCTACCAGGAGATTTTATTTTTATCCTTGTTTCTCATATTTCTAACTTGCTTTTCCACTTATTATATGTTTATTACTTTAGTGCGAGGTTTTATTGCTTAGTCAGCATTTTTTATTACCTAGCCTGTACTTACCTTTCTAACAATCAAGTTTCGAGTCGCGAGTTTCGAGTTCGAGTTCGAGTTTGAGGAGGTTGAGAGTGGCCTTCCTCTGTGTTTCAGACAGCATCAGACAGCCTCAGACGTTCACCAGACAGTATCCCTCACCAGGCTATAGAAGCCCCTCTGGAAGTTCTCTCCTCCTTCAGACATCACCACTCCCCCCCAGTCTCTGTTTTCTTTTCCTACAACGGGTGTGTCATTGTCACCACAAAAGTTGCAACTGTTCATGTCAGAGGTGGTGTTCAGAGGGGCGAGAGTAGGTCAAGATGGAATCAGACCAGACATAGCAAAACTGGAGGCAGTCGCTAAGTGGCCAATACCCAAGTCACTATTAGAATTGATGAGATTCTTAGGGCTAACAGGGTATTTCTGATCATTAGCCAAGGATTATGCCAGGATAGCAGCACCCCTAACAGATCTGCAACAGAACCTTGACCTACCAACACCAGACACAAAAACGAGCAAAAGGAGGTACAAACAGTACCTGCGAGACAGGTCATTAGAGTGGTACTGGATGGCCAGGCAAACAAGGGCATTCCTAAGACTGAAACAAGTGTTGATGTCAGAACTGGTACTGAGAGCACCTAAGTTCAATGGTACACCCTTCATACTGACCTCAGACAGGTGCAAAGATGGTTTCGGAGCAGTGTTAGCACAACATTTCGAGACAACACTGGCGAATGGGGAGAAGGTAACAGCAGTGCACCCAATCAGGTTTGCATCCAAGCGGATGTCAAGTGTAGAAGAGTGATACAAACTGTACATCCTCAAGTTCACAGCACTGAAGTTCGGGATCGACCACTTCAGCAACACAATCTGGGGTTTCCTGGTAGAACTGGAAATGGATTGCATGGCACTCAAGGACACGCTGTGCAGCAACAGGTTGTCCTTAGTACACACAAGGTGGCAAGATGGAATATCAGTGTACCAGATCATAGATGTGAGGCACAAACCAGGCAGAACCAATGCTGTGGCAGATGCATTGAGCCAGATGCATGCAGACAAACTGAGGATGGATGATGATGGCAGTGGGTGGATGGTCAGCAAGGATTGGGAGGCATCGAAGGGCATAATCAACGATTTGTTCACTGTAGAGGCCAGCCCAGAGTACATGGCTTTAAAGGAACATTTTGCTAACAAACTGTTGTTCCTAGAAGTGGTAGAGGCAATCTATGTACAACCTCAAGACAACCACCAATGACAGAGATCGACAACGAGCACAACACTGCGCAGAGGGTTATCACGTCGAGACCAGATGGCTATGGTGAGTACAGTCAACAAAATCAGTACGAGCCAGGCCAAGAGTCGAGTGCATCACACAAGAGGAAGCCATTGCATTGGCGGAGGAAGAACATAGGTTGAATGGGCATTGGGGACGTGATCTCGTCAAGCTCAAGTTGATGGATACCATCTGCAGTCCACATCTAGATCAATCCATATGACAAGCACTTCTGAAATGCGTGCAGTGTAAAAATTTCAGTTCAACACACCTGCACTCGTTGCTGTACCCAATCACAAGGCACCATCCATTCAAGCTGGTGGTGGCAGACTACCTGTCTATGCCAAAAGGAAAAGGGGGTTATCATTCAGTGTTACTAATGCTTGACACATATTCACAGTATGTCTGGGGATTCAAGCTCAAAGTGCACAGTACAGCGAAGACAACGATTGACAGACTGAACATGATAGTGCATGCATTTAAAGCCCCCGAGACATTCATGACAGATGGGGGGTCACACTTCAACAATGGAGAAGTAAAAGTGTGGTGCGAAGCGCATGGAACAAACCAGCACATAGTGGCAGCATATGCACCTTGGACCAATGGGCTGGTGGAGAACACAAACAGCAAGCTACTGGGTAGGTTAAAGAGGATGTGCAGTCCAAGGCTAGGAGAAGATGAAGAATGTGAAGGAAGCCTGGACAGCATAATGAAGACATGGCCAGACCACTTCCAGGAAGCAGTAAGACAAATGAATGAACAAATCTTACCAGCCTTCCAGCTTTTGCCAAAGGAATTGTTATTGGGGCTAGTGGTGAATACAAGTCAAATGCCAGTCAGAGAGGCAGCACAAGAACCAGATGAGAAAGCAGTAGATGTGCAGCTAGCCTACATGGAACAACAGCACTTGGATGGAGCAGAACAGGTGGTGCTACACACGGTAAGGAGAAAAGCTGCATTCGACAAGTGGGTACTATGCTCAGTTACAGGGGAAGTAGTTTTCAAAGAAGGGCAGTTGGTCCAAGTACACAAGATGGCCCTCGACACGACTTTGGCAAGCTTGAGGAAACTGCAGCCCAGGTGGTCAGTGCCAAGACGTGTAGTCGAAAGGATGGGAAACTCCTACAAGCTCATCATGCTAGAAGGGTTCCCAGTAGGCGGGTTAGTCCATGTGAGGAGACTACGGTTGTTCATACCAAGAGATGGCATGGCGCTGGCAGAAATACAGGAGGCGATGGGGGTGAGCGAGGAGGAAGAAGCAGAAGAGAGCTTCGAGTTAGAGCTAGGAGACAAAGAAGACAGAGAGGGAGAGTGAGGAGTGAGAAGGAAGCGACCCTGGAGTGTCACATCTGTAGAAGGGGGCACATGGAGCAGGGAGTGTGGGAAAGGAGGTCAGAGGTGAGAGCAGGGAGATAGGTGCGGGGAGTGCCAGGGGTCCCAGCAGAGAGAGGGGTTGGTGAGCATGAGAGTGTAGATTAGTAAGCAAGGTTGCTTGTACCAGTCAGGCATCAGGCATCAGCAGCAGTCCTGGCTAGTCTACTGTGATTATGGGTCAGTCAACAGGTAGCCAACACACATGATAGTGGGCATATGTACCTGTGTGGTATGGGGATACAGGCATGGATGAGTGAGTCAACAGGTGGTGATATGTATGGGTCAGTTGACATCAACATGCACAATGGCAGGCATACCTGTGTGGTTCTGACAGGCATGGATGGGTGAGTCACCAGGCAGTGAGTTAGTGAGTGGGTAGTCAGTGCACATGATGACAGATGTACCTGTGATTATGGGTCAGTCAACAGGTATTAGCCAACACACATGATGGCAGGCATACATGTAGGTCTGGGAGTGCCCATGCTCCTTTGCACACCTCTTCCAGAAAGTGTTTCCACATGTATGTTGCAACCATTTCTGTTAACTCTCCATTCCAGTTCTGCTGTACTTCCATGCCCTGATTGGGTTCATCTGTGGTATGGAAAAGTATTGGAAATTGATTCCTACATTGAAAACTTCAGCTGCCTGGAATGTGTGTGACATAATGTTCCACTCTCCTCTTATGGAAGGTGGCAGCCAGCCAATGTTCCCACAGCTCTACCATGGGTGGACCTGCATGTATGAGAGGCTGGCATGAAATTTGATGCCATGTGTGGTATGGCCCACTCATTTGATCAGCATTGGCAGCCTAAGGTGCTCTTTAGTGCTTCATTTAAAATTGTATTCACAATACCTGCAAGTTCATTATTTCAAATAAGAAGAAGTTTTGATATGCTGTGGTCTCTGCCAAAATATGTCCCCTAATTCTGCTTTGTTTAATGTTCTGCCAGAATCTGTGGCCCCATGGACTGGCCCACTACAGTGTCATGCTTCTTCGCATGGTACTATGGGTGGGCCCTCTGGAATGCCATGACACTGCCTGTGGTACTTAGGGAGGACCTGCCCGAGTGCCATGCCAATGCTCATGGTACTAAATGTGGTCCCACTGAGGTGCTGTGCCAATGCTCATGGTACTCATGGCAGGCCTGCCTGAGTGCCATACTAATGTTCTCACCAGTGTACCTTCAGCAGAACAGTATGAGAGCCTGGTATGGTTTTTGATGTCAAGTGTGGCATGTCCCACACATTTGATGGCCATCAGCAGCTCAATGCACTCTTTTCTATTTTGGCTGAGGCTGTATTCATGATGCCTGCAATTGCATTGTGCAATATGCCCAGTGTTGATATGCCATGGCCTGTGTCAAAACATTTGCCCTTTGCTGCTCTGCATAGTTTTCTACCAACATCCTTCATCTCTTGGATAGGCCAACTATAATGTCATTCCTACACCTGTGGCTCCATGCATGGGCCATTCAAGTGCCATGCTTCTGCTCATTGAATTCCAGGGGGGCTGTGCAAGTGGCATGCCATGGCTCATGGAACTCAGGGTGAGCCTGATCAAGTGCTGTGCCACTGCTTCAGCTGAGCCTGCTCAAGTGTTATGCCACTGTTTAGGCCAGCCCTGCCCAAGTGCAATGTCATTGCTCATGGTACTTCAGGCAGGTCCACTTCAGTGCCATGCCATTCCTGATTGTATTCTTTCTGTGCCCACCAGAGTGCAATGCCACTGCTCATGATACTACAGGTGTGCCTGCTCAAGTTCCATGCACCTGGTGAGGGTGGGCCCACCTGAGTGCAATGCCAACATCTGCTCCCCCAGTGTACATAGGGTGGGCTCACTCCATTGCCATGCCATTCCTCATGGCACTCAGTGTGGCCCCCCCCAGAGTGCATTGCCACTTTTCATGATATTAAGGGTGGGCCCACCCAAATGCAATGTCACTGCTCATGGTTCTTAGGGCAGGCCCACTTGAGTGCCATGTCATTCCTCATGGTACTTATGGTGGGCCCACTCAACTGCCATCCCACTGCTGATACTAAGGGCAGGCCTGCTCAAGTATCATGCTGCTGGTGAGGGCAGGCCCACCCAAGTGCAATGTCACCCAGTGTAGGCAGAGTGTCCTCCCTAGTAGGATATTTCTTTTATTTTCTTGTTTTTGCTTATGTTTTCTTTTCCTATACTTTTGTTTCACTTTTACTTAGTATTTGCACACATTGTGGCTTATGTAAGCCCACGTGAGCACTTAGAGTGTACTGTACATACTTAGAACAATAATGGACGTGCTACCTCAGACAGAAAAGCCGGAATCAAGACAAAACAGACTCGGAATATTAGTTCTCCATCTCCAGACGTTCTACAGACATTTTCTTGAGTTTCTTCTGGATTTTGGGCATGTTTTTCACCTTTTCACCTTACTCCTTGACTCTATACCAGGCAACTCAGGCCTCCTGGGACAAATTCACCTCCCTCTCTCTACTAGGAGACCTTGACCTATACCCTAGGGTCCCTATCACTCTTCTCTACACCAGTCATGGTGCTTAGCATGGGCCTGCTTGAGTGCCATGTCATTCCTCATGGTACTTATGGTGGGCCTGCTCGACTGCCATGCCATTGCTGATACTCAGGGCAGGCCTGCTCAAGTATCATGCTGCTGGTGAGGGCTGACCCACCCCAATGCAATGTCACCTGCTCATGGTTCTCAGGGTGGGCCCACTTGAGTGCCATGTCATTCCTCATGGTACTTATGGTGGGCCTGCTTGACTGCCATGCCACTGCTCATGATACTCAGGGCAGGCCTGCTCAAGTATCATGCCACTGGTGAGGGCAGGCCCACCTGAGTGCAATGTCACCCACTCATGGCTCTTAGGGCAGGCCTGCTTGAGTGCCATGCCATTCCTCATGGTACTTATGGCAGGCCCACTCGACTGCCATGCCACTGCTTGTGATACTAAGGGCAGGCCTGCTCAAGTGTCATGCCACTGGCGAGGGCAGGCCCACCCGAGTACAATGTCACCCACTCATGGTTCTTAGGGGGGGCCCACCTGAGTGTAATGCCATTGCTCATGATACCGATGGCAGGCCTGCTCAAGTGCCATGTTGCTGATGAGGGTGGGCCCATCAAGGTGTGGTGCCAATACCCATGGGCTCATGCATGGGCCCACTCAACTGCCACACCATCCCTCATAGTACTTAAGGTGGGCCCACCCAATTGTCATGCCATTCCTCATGGTAGGCACTGCAGGGCCACCTGAGTGCCATGCTACTGCTCATGGTACACTGTGGCTTAGGGTGGGCCTGCCCAAGTGCAATGCTGACACCCATGGCTCCATGCACAGCCCACTCGAGTGCCATTAGTAACATTCTATGCACTGGCCCATTCGTGTCTTGTGTCAGAGTCACCTGCAGCAGGCCATGCCATGAGATGTGGTATTTGCCTGGCAATCATCATGGGCCCACTTGCAACCTACTGTCAATTGTCCCCCTCAGGCCCACTCATGTGTCCAGGTGGAATTGCTCGCCTGGGCCTGCCAAGGGGCCCACAAGAGCATTGGTCATTTGGCTCACAGGCTATTTATGTGTTGTGACTAAGTTGACTACATGGGGTCATGGGTCCATACAAGGTGGTGGCTGTTAGGCCAAATGCAGTCAAGCTCTGCCTGCCCAAATCCCTCTGCATTCACCTAGTCATCAATGTTTCTCAGGTAAAACCATATTGAGGCCCATTGAAGGGGCAGAAGGTGACTTGGCCTGGGCCAGTGGTGGGCATTGAGGATTGAGATGAGGAGTTTGAGGTGGACTACCTGGTTGACTCCCACCTCAAAAGGGGTCACCTCGAGTTTCTGGTCCCCTGGAAGGGGTACCAGGATGTGGATCATACCTGGGAACTGGAGAGCAACTTAAAGGGTTCCCCTGAAAAGGTCACTGACTTCTATTGCTCTCACCCCTCTGCACCTTGCAAACTCAGGGGAATCACCCCTGACCAATTCTCCTCCCTTTTCCACCCCTATGAAAACCTCACCATTGCTGCTGCAGTCTCCTGTCACCTGGAAGTTGACCCCTAAGGAGGGGATGGTGTTATGAGATGGGTCCTTCCTACCTTTCTTTTCCTTTTTTTGTCTTATCTAATCTTCCTGTTGTCTTATCTTATCAGGAGGTCTAGACCCTCAGCCTAGTCCTCTGCCTCATGTCTTCCTCCTGCCTGTACCCTGGACTGTTCCACTCCACTATGATGTCACTCTGGTGTCATAGCTATGTCATACCCTAGACCCTGCTTTGTGGCCTCCTCATGTTGTCCTCACCTTTCCCTCATTTACATTAGTATATATAGTAGACCTCAATGGCCCAGCTAGCCCCAAGCTAGTTCATTTGGGTCTTGATGCCTAAAAGCCCCTGCTTCTAACCTCTCCTCTCTGGTTCTTGTTTGGTGAGCCTATGACATCTGTCATTTAGGTTTCGTCACAATTTCACCATTTACTCAGAAAATCATCAAGTCTGTCTCCCTTAAGGGTAGTGGCAGCACATACTAAGGATTCCCCAAAGCCTGCATGGGCAAGCCCAATAGCCAAGGCCTTTCCACAGCCCAGAAGCCCTGCCAGTATGTAGTCACTGCCAGAGAGAAGTGCAATAAGAATAGCACCACCAGTGATTTGGACAGATGGGTGGGTTGAGAGAGAGTCAGCATGGTAAGTCAGCACATGGTTACCATCATCTCTGCCCTCTGAATTTTTGATGGGGTGTGAACAATTACCAGAAAGTGTGCTGCTCAGGCTGCACTGCATTAGCCCTCACAAATTATCAAAGGGAAATCAAGACACACTTGCAAATGACCATGGTGGCACCTACAGCATCAATGATGCCAATACTGTTGAGGTATGCAAGTTCAGCTTCCACTTCCCTGGGTGCCATTCTCCATTCAAAACCAAATGCTTGGATGATGTTCTTCATACCCATTGTGAGCCAATGCACACTATCACCAATGCATTTGCCATGTTTGACAGCAGGATGTTTGGGACCATTGAAAACAAAGAGGGGGAGTAGGGGAAATCAAAGAAGTTGACAACATTGAAAGAAAAGTGTGTGCTAAAGGATCTGTACAACAACTCAGTTGTGCACATCTAGCAGCAAACATCTAATTGCATTACCTGTACAACAACTAAGGTAAAGTATAAGCTAGTGTATGGAGAGAGGAAAATACTATGCCCACCTCAGTCGTGCACATCTAGCAGCAAACGTCTGAGGCAGCTTTACTTTCATATGGGACTAAATATGCTAAGTAAAGACAAGACCAAGACACAGGTGTTGAACCTGGTGTCATACAAGAAGGTGGTCCCTAGCATGGGACCTTACAACATTATGAGTACGAAGTAAGACATCTAGAACAAAAGAAACAATTCTCTGCACTGTTCAGTAGAGTGCAAGCAGCAAAAAACAAAGTACTGTGGTATTGTGTACCCACGAATGGAAGGTAATTCTCACAATAAAAGAAAAGGCAGCATTAATTGACAAATGAAGACTATGAATGACTTGCCAAATTCTAACATGTGCAACTCCAGGTTTTCACCTTCTCTTCCATAGGCTGCATGGAAGAACCAAATAGATGTGTCAATTCCGATTCAAAATCCTCAAAGACCACCTAGGTTTGAGACAAATCCATCTGAGACTGCCAGCTCTGTCAGAGAGCACACCTCAGCAGCTGGTCAAAGAACCTGAACAAAGTTTTGTTGGAGTATTATGCAACCAGGCATTGTTGGTGCATGTTTACTTGCTTACATAATCTCTTTGCATCGCACATAGCACTAGATAGTTTTCCTAGTCCCTCAGTACTTGCCAGACTACTGAGGCTACCTACAGCTCTCCCACAGGTTCCCTCTGCTAAGCAACAACCTCCTTTAGGTTATGAGCCCCACCTAGTGGCAGAACCTGGAGAGAAGAAAAGATGGCAGTGAAGAGGTACTTTACAGGGGTGGGATTTGTCTATATCCCGGAGCTCAAAAAGAATGGACAGAATTGGAAGGAATACCGTGAACAAATTCTCAAAGTTGCCAGTACACAAAATCTCCTTGGACACTTAGCTGGTGTGGAGCAGAAGCTGAAGGTCATTGGAAATGAACAAAATGAATGGTTGCGGCAGAATAGCAATGCGCAGTCCGTACTTATGTGGAACATCCCAGATTCACTATTTTCACACATCCAACACTTTGAAACAGCTCACGAGATGTTTAACTACCTAGCAACAAAATTCCGAGACTCTACCCAAATCCCCTTACCCACTGAGAAGCATGTCGAAGCTTCAAATGGTGATGTGGCAGCAGATGAGCCACCAAGTACTGAAGATATACCAGAACAGAAAGGCAGTGCATTCAAGGCACATACCAGTGGTGACAACATGCGAGATGAACTACAAGAGTCATGCACAAAGCCTAACAAGTTGTCAGTGGAGCCGCTGAGAGAGGAGAGGCTCGAGGATGAACTTACCGAGGCATGAGGCAATGACAAGGCTGAGGCAGCAGTTGGCATGGCCCAGCAGGTTCCATCATGAAGCATCGAGGTCAAAGACCACGAACCCAAAGTGCCAAGTGAGTCACACATGGCACAGAGAAAGCTGCAGGAGCAGCCAAGTTCAAGGGCAGGAGAGCCACTCGAAAGCAAGCACCTGGAAGTGCTAAATGGAATGGTCAAGGCACCATACAAGGTCAAGGATGTTGACAGGGCAGTGGAGCTAGCCAGTGAGGCAGCAGGACATGCCAGTGGAGTTGACAGGAGCGATGAGATGGCCCACAAAGACCTACCATTGAAACTGTGTGACAGAAGCACAATGAATCACTTGTCAGGTACACAAAAAATGCCATTCAAGGGGGAGCAGGCAATGTATATGAGCAGTGTAGGGAATGGGTTTTCCCTACCAGGAGATTTTATTTTTTTATTCTGTGTTTCTCATATTTTAACTTGCTTTCTAGTTATTTTATGTTTATTACTTTAGTGCGAGGTTTTATTGCTTAGTCAGCAATTTTTATTACCTAGCCTGTACTTACTTTTCTAACAATCAAGTTTGGAGTCACGAGTTTCGAGTTTGAGTTTGAGTTTGAGGAGGTTGAGAGTGGCCTTCCTCTGTGTTTCAGACAGCATCAGACAGCCTCAGACGTTCACCAGACAGTATCCCTCACCAGGCTATAGAAGCCCCTCTGGAAGTTCTCTCCTCCTTCAGACATCACCACTCCCCCCCAGTCTCTATTATCTTTTCCTACAGCGGCAGTGTTGAGGATGTGCCAACAGCACCAGTTGGATGCAAGGACAGTCCACACGAACAGTCAAAGCTCGTAGACATCAACCATGACAACCACAGATGTGGTACAAGCATGGATATGATTGTCGATGGGGCAGAAACCCCGAGTATGCCTAATGACGCTGAGACGATCCCAATCGAGCTGAATGAGGTTAGTGACGAGTCTCAAGGAGTCAGTAGCAAGATCGCTTCAGAGGGAAGTCTGGGTGCAGAGGCCACAGACATAGCCATGAGCATGGAGATCACGACTCAGACTCTGTACCTGAACCAAGGTGGAGACATGAAGACTACCAATGCACTGCTGGAAGGAGAGCAGAATGGCTATGCGAGCAATGACATCATAAATGAGCTGGGCGGTGTGGGCAACTCTTCTTGTGAGAGCACAAGGGGAAAGCGGGGAAAGCTGTAGGTTAGACCTAGGCTCGTCCCAAGGGGTGCTGTGTTGGAAGGAGACAGAAGGGAGGGCTAGAAGGCGAAGGAGGATTTCTCTTGGTGACTGGGGTGTTGGCGATGAAGAACTCGAAAGTCCACCTTAGACAGGTGCAGGATAACTTCTAGAGGGCTGGGGATATCTCTTGATGGCAATAACTCGTAGGGCAGCGATTGTGTGCTCTTGAACTCGTAGGTAGACGCTGTAAACACTGAAGCGGACTTGTAGTAGGCACAGTGGCAATTCTGGGGCAGGAAGACTCGAGAATGACGAATAGATGATAAGACTGACTCTGGGGACTCGAAGATACTCTGGAAAACGACTCTAGGGACTCAGGAAGACTCTTAGACATGCAGATAGTGACTCCAAAAGGTGGGTGGTTATTTTTCTATGTACAGCGGACTTTTTGTAGTGTAAGGACAGTGGTTTCTAAGGTAAAACCGGAATATTTTGGATCTGTCATATGTCAAAAGTAATAAGAGAAAAGATAGAGACCGATGCATGGACAATCGCATGCACAGCAGCAACATAGACGAAGATAAAACAAGTAAAGTCCATAAAAAACGAAGGTAAGTAAAAGTGGAAAGCGTACAGACAACATGCCTGGGTAGCAAGTGTACATTGTAGGGGGAGGCAGCGATTTCTTCAATGGGTCTGGGATGCGGTGGGCGGCGTTACTAAGCGGGCGACAGCCTTGGTGCTTGTAGAGTGGATATAGCCACCAAGGGGATATGTTGACAGAGGACGAACCTAATATGGTAACTGGTGAGTCAGTGGCGATGTTGCTGGCGTGAGTACGTGACATGACGGAAGGTGTGACGTTAGCATATGCGGCGATGTTTCTAGCCAAGGGAGTGTTGTAATGCGTGAGTGAGCGACTACTGAGAGTGAGAAAGGCCACTAAGGGAGCTCTGTAGCCTCAGGGAGAATAGGCTCCCCACAGCGGCAATAATGATGAGCCATGATTTACTATTCACGACCCAGGTGGATACTTAGGGCAGCCAACAGTCTGCACAGCGAGCAGACAAAATGCCAAAACAAGGGAAAATGCTGCCAACAAGGGGAACATGACCAGCAGGGCCAGTGCAACAGGAAACAAGACCATTGACTCACTTGGAGTCAAAAAGAGGTTACTACCAGCAAGCCAAAGTCAGCATACCAAACAAGAAAGGCTGCAGACAAGAAATGCACCTGCATTGCCAATACTGCCCACCAAATGCACGAAATGCTGCCAACAAATCTTCAGAATCCATCATCAATGCAGATGACTCCAAACGACAGCTGTGGATGTCAGCAAGGCCAAGATGCCACCAATGAAACAAATCAGAGTTATTCAAAGCGACATACCCAATGCACAAAGAGTGCTGCTTGAGGGGGAGCTGGCTAGTTGTGTGAGCAGCGACACAAACACAGCTGCAAACAGGCACACTGATGAACCCAGTGGCCATGTGGATGGACCAAGAGGCCTAATGGCAACTCTGAGCATGTCAAATGAAGGAGAAGCAATTGCAGCAGTACTGCAGACATGCAATGTCAACATCAGCACATATGGAGATACACAATGGCACATAAACAAAATGGAAAGTCTAGGTATCCATATGAATGTGCTGAGAAACAAAATGGACATGGTCAGTAACACATACAGCATGAAGACAGCTAGTGACACACATCAGAATGTCAGAGCACATCAAACAAAGGGAGAGACTTGAGACTCACCTCAAGAGCTTGAAAATGAGTTGCCTGACCCTACTATGCCATGGAAGTGAGTTGGCATTGGAGACACCAATGTATCCATACCATGAAACATGCTGCTCAAGACATCAAGCACCCCAAATCATGATATTACCTGTGGAGGACAAGCAAGTGCAGACAAGGAGTCTGCTACCAGAGAGGTTGAGGGAGAAATGGCTGGTGATGGCAAATGAAGAAATGGTGGAGACGGTACAACAAGCAACAGTAGCATTGACTCAATGTGAGTTGAAGCAACATTGCTGGCTGCAGAAAGTCAGCATGCATACTGAGGCCAGAACAAGCAAGGCAACTTACCTGAGTTGCCTGGTCCACCCACGAACTCTCGAAAACACTCCTGTGCACTCATCTGACTGAAATGCCAATGTGGAAGGATCAAACCTGAAGCTAGAAACATCAGTACAATGCAAAAGGTCAAGAACACATGTCAGGAGCACAATAATGTGAAGTGGTCAACACAGCACCATTGAGAAGGCATTGGAACATGTATCAACCCTACCTTCAAATGCTGGAACCAGGGGGAGCACCGACAAGCTGCCAGAAACCAACACAATGCCAATCTGAACATGTTGAGACGACCCAGAGGGCCAGGAGGTCAAGGGGAGGTCCAGAAGGCACTTGGACATGTTGAGATGAAGGGGAGAAGGTGCCAGACAGATGGCACAATGAGCAGCATGCACTGCAACTCAAAACGAGTTGAAACCAGACTGCTAGCTGGAGACCAGGCCAGTCAGCACAAGCAGCAGATGCAAAAGCCAACAGACATACCTGGGCCACCCGGAAGCCACCGAAAGCATTCCGACGAGGTCAACGGACCCAAGCGTCGATCCAGAACAATTAAATTCGAACCTAGAAATGTCAGTAGAGCTCGGAAGCTCGAAAATGCCCACCAAGGACACAGTAATGCAATGCGGCTGATTCCATGCCATCGAGAAGGCATCAGGACATGCCACGACGTTACCATCAAGTTCCGAAACCTTACTGTCAATTTCCCGAAGCCGAGCGATCACGAATGGCACGCCAGAGACCATGCAGGGGCCCGCAAGCTTTGCAATCAACGAAGTGACGACGCGCTGATCACGTGCACCACGTGACCTTCCAAATCGGGCAATCGCGCTCAAACTCGAAACTCTCGTCTTGCAAACACAAGCTGCACACTCGGAATTCAAATTTCTGAACCATATGACTGATTATACATTTGGTATATTTCATTTTATATTTTTGGATTATGTTTCTACCTTGGAAGAGTTCCCCCATGCTGTTTGAGGGGGAGTGTTGGAGTATTATGCAACCAGGCATTGTTGGTGCATGTTTACTTGCTTACATAATCTCTTTGCATCGCACATAGCACTAGATAGTTTTCCTAGTCCCTCAGTAGCTTGCCAGACTACTGAGGATACCTACAGCTCTCCTACAGGTTCCCTCTGCAAACCAACAACCTCCTTTAAGTTTAGTTGCTGGCATCATGTTTGCAATCATGTACTTGCCTCCCACAATCCTGCAACACCCATTGTTGCCCAATGTCACCTTCTTGGAAGAGGTTATTGATCTCGGACTTTCAGATGCTGTCAATTGTTGGAGATTGAATCACCCCAGTGTGATGTATATTTTGGTGCGATGTTTACATGCTTACATAAGCACTTAGAGCGCACATAGTACTACACTTTTGGTACTATTCCCTCAGTAGTTGAGTCACTACTGAGGGTAAGTCTACATATTCTTTACAGTACACTACTTACTGATACCCTGTAGCTGCCTACAGGTACATTGAATATATTAGTAGTTGAGTCACTACTGAGGCTGCCTACAGCCCTTTTCTACATCAATGACCCCCTTGGGTGGAAATTCCAGGTTGTGACGGGTTACCCCTTGCCAGCTTCTCAGCTTGCCTCCAGCTCACAGACCCCTTGTTATGATGAATCTGCCAAGCGTGCGCAGTCATCACGTGATTCAACTTCTTGACGATTGAGTTAACTAGCGCTTAGCACTTAAGTCTTAAGTAACTAACTAACAGCCGCCTGATAAGTCGGAGCATTACTGACACCGCAAGATGTCCGTATTCGAGAAGATCTTAGACTATGCAGACCGTCTTCCAGAGGGCGTCGAGAGAGCTCGCGATCAGATCATTGGTGCGTTACTTCAGAGACTGCGGTTCAAGTGATCGTGCTCACTGCACCCACCCTTGCTTGCTGCGCATGGAAAACAGGAATATTGCAACCCGATCGTAAGCACGACACGATGCCATGCTCGTTGATGAGCTGGAAACTAAAGTGAATAATTCGAAGATCGCCATGACAATCCTGAAGAGAAGATGAACGATGAGATTCGCAAACAGATCAACGAGAGCCATCGGTTTGGAAGCTTTGCGGATCAGCGGAGTGAGAATGCGATCAAGTGGTGAGTTTTCGTTGTCTACCATCCTCCGTCAGTGGTTCTTGCGGGTGTTCCGGAATCACGGCTTCGCGTGGTTTGGGCGGATGCTAATGGGGGTGTCATTGTTGAATCTGATAGGCACGTCGATGGACATGATTATATGTGGGCCTTGTCAGAGCTGCTCGACAATGCACGGGATGTCATTTTCATCATGGTGTGTACATGTTTTCCTCCTCATGTTGGACCGATCATTCAATTGCCACAGGATTGGTGGCTTACACCAGAACTTTACCTACGGTAGGTCTTCTTGCTTCCACTTCCCTATTTCTCGATGGTGATGGGCAATAAAGACGCCCCCCGGCAAAGTATCCCCAGTGGAGACTGGACAAGGTCCTGCAGCGCAAGGCCCAACAAGGCGTCAAGATCTATGTTATCGTATACAAGGAGGTAAGTTTACTGGACGTACTAGGGAGATCAGTGTTCATTCAGCTTGGCAGGTCACGCAAACGATGTCAATGAGCTCAAAGCACACCAAAGTGGGTTGCTGCTATATCCACTCAGTGTTGGGTTAGAGTTGACGTGCGTTTTGACAAGGCTGCTCTGGAAGCGCTCCACCCCAACATCGCGTGCATGCGTCATCCCGACCACATTGGAAGCAAAGGTAAGCTCTCCACTAATCTAACGCCCAGATCTCTGCCAACCGTTACCCAGACACCGTGGAGTTTTGGTCCCATCACGAGAAGGTAATTCGGAATCACATGATCCGATCAACTGTCGCGATGACAACGACCCTATGTAGGTCGTCGTGGTCGATAATCACTTTGCTTGCATTGGTGGCCTGGATATATGTTTCGGTCGTTGGGACACGCACAACCATCCCCTCGCAGACGTGCATCCAACCGATTTCTCCGAAACGCTTTTCCCAGGTCAAGACTACAACAACGCTCGTGTGCTGGATTTCCAGGACGTCGGCAACTACGTCAGTAATGCCGTTTCGATATTGGAAACGCCCAGGATGCCTTGGCACGATGTGCGTCATAGTTGTTGTCGTGTTTCAGTTCCGTGCTCGGGCCTGATCACTATTCCCGCCGTGCCGCCCGGATCGATCGGGATTGTGTATATAATAGGTTCACATGACGATTTGTGGTACGGTCGTCCTCGATATTTGCCAGCACTTCGTGGAGAGGTGGAATGAAATTAAGAAACGCAAGGTGAGCGGGGTCGAACACAGTTGTATGCTTCGGTCTATTAATATCATCGTGCCTTGTTATAGTATCAGAACGACGAGTAGGTCTAACATGTTTTGGATTCGTATCTGAAGTTCATCGGGGACCTACCCCATTTAGCCGTTTCGAATGGCTAGCCTTCCCGCACAACGTTGCGCTCTGCCCAAATGAAGCCATCGTCCGTGCGTCCTCTTTACCGAATCCGTCTGCCATATCGAGAGCTAATACGATTGGGCGAACAGGTCACCCGCACCGGGAGAAATTTCACGACATGGGACGTCGCTTCAGGCAACGCTTCCATCTTGACGATTACGACGAGGTCGAACCGCCTTTTACGCCTCCTCCGCATGGAACATGCCGAGTCCAGGTCGTCCGAAGCGTGTGCGACTGGAGTCACGGCGTGTTAACGGAGCATAGCATTCAGAACGCCTGTACGTCCGCTTTCTAGTTCGTGTGAGCGTTTGTCTCCTGATCTGCTAACACTTTGACTTGCTGGTATAGACATTCAGCTAATTCGCGAGGCCAGCCATTTCATTTATATTGGTAAGTTGAGTCGTAACAGCTAATCCCCCACCCGGCTGAAATTATCGTCCAGAAAATCAGTTCTTGTAAGATTCGGTTGCTCCCTGCGCGTTTTCTCTGCTTTATCGGGTCTTGTAATTAGCATATCGAGCACGCGCGATGAAGGGCCCATCAAGAACCAAATTGCGAAAGCTCTCGTCGAGCGCATCATTCAAGCTGCCAGAGACGAGCAGAAGTTTAAGGTCAGGAACGCCTGATGCTGAGAAGTCCTATGATGTTGACGCGCTGGTCTGGGCTGGTCCAGGTCGTCGTCGTCATTCCCGAGCTGCCGGGGTTCGCAGGGAACGTCAAGGATGAGACCGCGATGAAGACGATTATGGCAGCTCAGTATCGTACCATTAATCGCGGTGGCCACAGCATCTACGAGGAGATTCGTAAAGCGGGGTACGACCCGTGAGTCTGACTTATTCGTCCTTGTCGACACGCACCTGACGTACGGTCCTTTGTATGTACGTGTGGTAGGACGGAGTACATTCGATTCTACCACTTACGTTCATACGACCGTATCAACGCTCCATTAGGTCGGTGTTCGTGTTGAATCATTCTGAAAAGAAGGTTCCTTATTACCTGACGAATTCAGACTCCCTCATTCCGCAAATGGAGCGCAATTCCCGCGTGACGTTCCATGAAGCCCAGATCGCTCTAGCCCGACAATGGGAAGGTATGAACTACCTCACGCAAGATGCGCCACGGGAAGTATTTGTCAAGATTCCCCAGGAAACCAAAGAAGGCATTGTCGTGAGCAACCAAACGCCGGTCAAGCAGGAGAAGGTCCAGCTCCCTGTTTCACATCAAGTGGCTGTGGATATCATTCGTCGATTCGAGTCGGGATCCGACTCCATTCGAGGAGATGAAGATGTAGCAGACTCCGTGAGCCAGCACGCGCTGCAAGACGAAACGAGATTGCAGGACGAGTTGTGGATGGCTTCGGAAGAGGAAGAACTGAATTGGTAAGTAGGTTTGTCCCTTGCATGCAAGCAAGGCTAACGCATGGACAGTTACGTTTCCGAGTTGCTTTATATTCATTCCAAAGTTATGATTGTAGATGATAGGCGTGTTATCGTAAGCATTACTCAATCCTCGTGGGTCGTACTGAGTTCGGGGCCATAGATGGGGTCTGCCAACTTGAATGATCGCAGCCAGAAGGTTAGGGAAAGCAATCTTGCGGTGTTTCAAATCAATGATTGCGGTATTTTTGCAGGGCGATGGTGACTCCGAAATCGCCCTCGTGGTTGAAGATGAAGATATGATTCGTACGACTATGAATGGACGACCGTTCATGGCCGCGAGGTTTGCAGCAACGTTGCGCCGGAAACTTTTCAGGGGTACGTACTTTCGTTGCCTGTCTTGGAATATGCTGACAATGAGGTAGAGCATCTGGGCCTCATTCCTCCTCAGAATGTGAGCTCTGATGGTCAGGTGACGTGGGCGATGAAACCCGCACCCGACCCGCAGGAAGATGAGACAGAGCTTCCTGAGGATGAAGCAGTGGCTGATCCCCTTTCAGAAAGGATGCTGAACCTGTGGAATGGTACGGCACGCAGGAACCGTGAGATATTCACAGAGCTATTCCAGCCAGTACCTACCAACCTTGTCCGAACGTGGTCTGCCTACGAGGTGAGTGGCACGTGGCCTGTGCGTGTGTGACCAGGGCTTATCACGGGTTCTGATGGCGGGGGCTGTTACTGAAAACGGAACGGAACGATGTGACTTGCAGAACTACGTTCCAAAAGTGAAAACCGGACACGTTGTGCCGGGGGTTGCGTTGCGTCGTGTCAAGGACCAGTTGGCTCAGGTCAAGGGTTCGCTAGTCGAGGCACCTATCGTGAGTGGTGGTGTTTCTTGGATGGCCAGTGATTGAACTTGTTCTATGTAGGATTTCTTGATGGACGAGAAAGACTTGGTCGAAGGGGTGGATTGGTTGGGACTGAATCCCACGTTGCCTATCTACATATAGAGCTTGGTTGCCAAGTATCGCTGTACTATTTAGCCTTGCTGTGTACATGAGGTGGTCGTGTAAACTGTAACAGTAAACGGAGAAAGTTGGCCGAATGCAGCAGTTTGGTAGTGGAGCGCATGTCATTTCATTTATTCCAATCGAAACAGGACTCCTCCGCTCTTGTCCGTGTTTTTTGTGTTAGAGTACGACTACGATGAGCTCGATTGACATGGACCGTCGCAGACGCGACCCCATGCACGACGCCTTCCTGTCCCACCTGATTGCGCTGCTCTCCACCTACGAACTATGTCCCATGTCCATCCCGCCACCTCGCTACGATGGCCCCGCCGATTGGCAGACAGACACCATCCTGCGCTCGCTCGCCGCCGTCGCACAGCGGATGTACACAGCGGAGGACATGGTCGCCTCGATAAGGGCCTCTGATAACTGGCAGATTAACGGGCCAGAGACCAAGAAAAGACGCAGTGTAGGCCCCCCTCCATCTTCTCAGATGGACAATTCTTCCTCCACTTCTTCTCATATCCAGACGACCGCCCTCAATGGCCACACCAAGTTTGTCAACGGAAATAGGTCTTCAATGCTGGCATGTGCCGATACCCTCTCTGGACCGATGGACGTCGATATGGATTCACTGCTCGACTCTGCAGCAGGCCAAGGCCGGGCGCCACCTACGTCCAACAACAGGACAGGCAGCGCCCGTGCTCAGACGATGTCTCTCTCCCTTGACAGCATACCCTCCAACTTCGACCCATTCAAATTACAACGGACCATCAGTAATGGAAGCTCGTGCTCCGCCCCTTCAACATCTTGCCTAGATCATATGGCCTGCCCGACATGCGGAAAACCTATCACGGACACAATAACTATGAGCCGAATAAACAGTACTTTCAATGGATCTCCCAACGGATCTCCTCTCGTCGTACCCCCCGGTCCTCTCGCCGCTGCTGCCTTCGAAAGCGGCATGAGCGCCGTGGAGGAACTCCGGCTACTCAAGGCTCAGGTTCAGGACGTCGCTCGTGTTTGTAACGCTGTCGCCCGCGGCGACCTCTCTCAAAAGATTACCGTCCCGGTTCAGGGTGTCGTCATGGTTCAACTCAAGGACGTTATCAACACAATGGTACGTACTGACTTCGCTCGTAAATGCCGCCGACTCAGCTGATCTCGCATAGGTTGATAAGCTCGGACAATTTGCGAAGGAAGTAACACGTGTTAGTCAGGAGGTCGGCACGGAGGGGTATGATTTGATGCCATTTACGTCACCTCTACTTACTCTATCGTGTCTTAGGAAACTCGGTGGTCAGGCTCTCGTCCTGGACGTCGAGGGCACATGGCGCGAATTGACTGGCGTCGTCAACAAACTGGCAGCCAACTTAACCAACCAAGTCCGCAGTATCGCCACTGTCACGAAAGCTGTCGCGCTCGGTGATCTATCGAAGCAAATCGACGTTGATGCTCGAGGGGAAATATTGGATCTCAAGAACACTGTCAATGGAATGGTTGTCAGACTGCGAGCATTGGCCGCTGAAGTTACGCGTGTCACTTTGGAAGTGGGTTCTCAAGGTAAATTGGGTGGACAAGCACATGTCCCGGATGTGGAGGGCGTTTGGTTTGAATTGGTTCGCAACGTAAGTTAAGCGCCGTGTCGCCATCCAGTACTCTCTGACCGAACGCCACGCATAGGTCAACCGGATGTGCTCTAGTTTAACGGATCAAGTACGGTCCATTGCCAAGGTCACTACGGCAGTGGCCAAGGGTGATTTGACGCAGAAAGTGGAGATCGAAGTCGAGGGTGAGATGTTGACCTTGAAACAAACCGTCAATTCCATGGTGGGCCAGTTGGGCGCATTTGCATCCGAAGTCACTCGTGTCGCACTGGAAGTGGGTACGCAAGGTATCCTTGGTGGCCAAGCTCGTGTCGAGGGTGCCCAAGGCACGTGGGCTGACTTGACCCGTAACGTCAATGTAAGTAACTTGCTATCTTCCATGCCTGTTAACCCGCGCCGATTGCTTTGGGCAGAAAATGGCTAGCAATTTGACTGATCAAGTGCGATCCATTTCGGACGTTACAAAGGCTGTCGCACGCGGTGATCTGAGCAAGGTCATCACAGTTGACGTACAAGGAGAGATGCTCGATTTGAAGGTTACAGTAAACTCCATGGTCTCTCAATTATCCACCCTCGCAAACGAAGTCACTCGAGTGTCGCTCGAGGTCGGAACGGAAGGTATCTTGGGTGGCCAGGCGTATGTTCCAGATGTGCAAGGAATGTGGAAGGTCTGTTGCCCCTCTGCCATGACATCCTTGCTTGCCTCGTCATAACGCATGGACTTGCAGGTCCTTACAGATAATGTCAACTTGATGGCCATGAACCTGACCAACCAGGTGCGATCTATCGCCGAGGTGACCAAGGCTGTCGCTGCAGGTGACTTGACGAAGAAGATCGAAGTCGACGTACGTGGCGAAATCATGGAACTGAAAGAAACCGTGAACGGCATGACGGAGAGCTTGAGTCATTTCGCAGCTGAAGTCACGCGCGTCGCGAGAGAAGTCGGCACAGAAGGTAAATTGGGTGGTCAAGCCCGAGTCACCAATGTCGGCGGTACTTGGAAGGTGGGTGCTGACCTGATTGGTCGATATGCGAGACTTTCTTGCTAACTGAGAACCAGGATCTCACGGATTGTGTCAACGTCATGGCAGCCAACGTGAGTGATCGTCATCAACGTGTCAAACGATTAGAGGGCTAACTTAGTTTAGCTGACACTGCAAGTGCGGACAATCGCTGTTGCGACGGTACAGTTCCATCCCGCGTTCATTATTGAGATGCTGTGTTGACATATTCCAAAGACTGCTGTTGCTCGTGGAGATTTGACCCAGCAAATTACGGGTGTCTCGGTTTCCGGAGAGATGTTGGCTTTAGTAAACACTATCAATGACATGATTGCTCAACTTGCCATCTTCGCCAAGGAAGTGAAGAAGGTCGCCTTTGAAGTCGGTACCGAGGGAAAGCTTGGCGTCCAAGCAGAGGTCGGTAACGTTCAAGGCATATGGCAGGAAATCACGTGCGTCCCCTCCTGTCAACGATAGCCTTTGAGTAGTGGAATACTGACTACTCCGTCATGTAGTATGTCAGTCAATACAATGGCCAGCAATTTAACGACGCAAGTGCGAGGCTTTGCCCAGATCTCCGCCGCTGCCATGGACGGCGACTTTACACGTTTCATCACTGTCGAGGCCAGCGGAGAGATGGATTCATTGAAGACCCAGATCAATCAGATGGTATTCAACCTACGTGATTCTATACAGAAGAACACAGCAGCCAGGGAAGCAGCGGAGTTGGCCAACAGGTCCAAGTCCGAGTTCCTTGCCAACATGTCCCACGAAATTCGGTGAGTTTGCCCTTCCTGTGGCTATCTATTCTGCGGTGATTTCCTTACGGGTATTGAACAGGACACCGATGAATGGCATTATTGGCATGACAGAGTTGACCCTGGATTCTGATCTCAATCGATCGCAACGGGAAAGCTTATTACTTGTGCACTCCCTGGCTCGTTCACTGCTGCTAATCATTGACGACATATTGGATATCTCGAAGAGTAAGGCCGACTTATCTCGCTTTGTGAACAATCTGACGAACGTGCCATCTAGTTGAGGCTGGTCGCATGACGATGGAGGCCGTGTCCTACTCCCTCCGCCAGACCGTCTTCGGAATATTAAAGACCCTCGTTGTCCGCGCATCGCAGAACAACCTAGACCTCACTTACGATGTTGACCCCGACATTCCGGACCAGCTGATCGGCGACTCCCTTCGCTTGCGCCAAGTGATTACCAATTTGGTCGGAAACGCTATCAAATTTACACCTTCGAAGATGTCGAAGAAAGGTCATGTGGCGCTCAGCACCCGGCTTCTAGCGTTGGACGACCAAAGTGTCACAATCGAGTTCTGCGTGACCGATACGGGTATTGGTATCGCGAAGGACAAGTTGAACCTCATTTTCGACACTTTCTGCCAAGCTGACGGCTCGACCACACGAGTACGTCGTAATCCTCACCTCCATTCGGTTGTAAACAGCTGATATCGATCCGTTTAAAGGAATATGGTGGAACGGGTCTTGGTCTTTCTATCTCGAAACGCCTTGTTAACCTTATGCAGGGTAACATGTGGGTGGAAAGTGAAGTGGCAAAAGGAAGCAAGTTCTTCTTCACAATCACTTCCCAGATCAGCCTAAGCAGTATGGAGTCCACGCTGCAAAAAATGCATCCCTTCCATAAGCGCGCCATTCTTCTGGTAGACACCCTCTACGACACGACAGGCGTTGTCCAACGAATACAAGAACTCGGGCTTAGACTATATCACGTTCACGATGCCAGCGAAGTAGCTGATAAGGAACGTTGCCAACAATACGACACGATTGTGGTGGATTCGCTGAGTATGGTACGTTGCGCCCGTAATCTTCCCGGTTACGAGAGGCACGTTGTTGGTACTGATCACACGTGCAGACTGAAAGTATAAGAGAGTATGAACACTTGCGGTACATCCCAATCGTCCTATTGGCACCGTCCATGCCACGATTGAACCGTGAGTGCGCCTTAGCTGAGCCGCGGTGGTTATGAATCATGTGTCTTCCACAGTCAAGTGGTGTTTGGACAACAGCATCAGCTCGCAAGTAACTACACCTGTATCCGCCCAAGACCTGTCCTCCGCTCTTATTTCTGCCCTGGAGTCGAACACTGTCTCGCCTGTTGCGGCACCGAGCGATGTTGTATTTGATATCCTACTAGCCGAAGACAACATGGTGAACCAGAAGCTTGCAGTAAAGATCTTGGAGAAGTATGGACATACTGTGGAGATCGCGGAGAACGGTAGCTTGGCCGTTGACGCCTTCAAACGTCGCGTGCAACATGGCAAGCCATTTGACATTATCCTGGTAATTATATCGATCTTTAGGTTGTGGGTCACGCCGTACTGATGATGATGTGATGCAAGATGGACGTATCTATGCCATTCATGGGAGGAATGGAAGCGACGGAGTTGATTCGTGCCTATGAGGCCCACGTGGGCCTTCTGCGCACTCCTATCATGGCCCTTACCGCTCATGCCAGTGCGTCCCTTACGAGGTGGCAGAAACGATACAGGTGGCTGACCACGTATTCATAGTGATCGGTGACCGCGAGCGATGCTTGCAAGCTGGCATGGACGATCATATCACAAGTGCGCATGACCATTATCCCTCATCTTGCAATTTCACATCCTGATCGTAATTATATAGAACCGTTACGCCGTGGGGATCTATTGAACTCGATCAATAGGCTAGCAAGCGAACGGGCACGGCAAGCCAAGCAGCGGCATCTTTTGCACAGACCACCCGCACTGATGTCACCATAAGTCCATACCACACCACACACCATCTTGTTTATGTGTACTTTCGATCCTACTTGTGATATTACCCCTGACGCTTCCATTGTGTCGGATCCCTTCTGTACTTGGTCTGGATTATCGGGATGGCAGCTGATTGACGAAAGTCTGCCGTGTCGCCTCCTTACTGCTATACACCCTAGTACATATATCCCGCCACTTTACACACACTTACACATGCCCCGACCCACGTGTTGTATCATCAATTTTTTACTTGCTACACTCGAGATCTCGTACTATTAGCTGGCGTATCCTGCCTTCCAGTATAGTCTGTCTATGTGCCACTATATTGATCATCATCTTGCTTTAGTTTTAGTGGCTTCAAGTGTCTGTCACGTCACAGAAAGCGGATCCGACTACATCGCGCCTCGGTAAAGTCACCCATTGTATTCACCATCTATTATGTTCTTCAATAGGTGGGTAACGGGCTAGTGCTAAGTGTCCAGTAACGCCATTCAACGTATGCATTCGAACAGTCGACATTGCTAGACTCCTCTGGATCGAATGAAAGTCGAAGGGATTCTTATTTATTGACCGTCCGGAGGCGGGCATCCGTTGCCCTACGGCCATGCTGTCAACGACCTAAAGAACCTGCTAACCTTAGCTAATACGTCAGTGGATCCAGTCATTTCACACGTGCTGCTGGATTGGGTGACAACATAATGGCAAGCAGGGGCTAAAGAGGAACGTCCCTTCACCGTACCTGTATGCCCGGCAAAAGGAACAAGATGTAACCAACATTACATATCTGAAAATAGCCTGTCAAGTCACTCCATCCATCATATGATAGACACATGTGTCTACACGCCTCACCACCCTAATATCCTGGAATGGAGGGTCAATCAGCGGAGCAGGTGCCAAAGCAAAGAATGTGGTGAGGTGCAAAAATATGGCTGTGCTTTCATTGGTTTGGCCCGTTACAGCCGGTCAGAAACCCACGGTCGAGTGTCAGTTGAGATCAGAAGGGTTCACAGGTGGAAAATCATCCGACCCCACTGTCGCGGCTTCAAGTATACAGGCATTTGTTGGGATGGGAACGGAAAGCACGTATGTTATTACCACACGTGTGATGTTTTAGGATAGGATGGAAATAAGATACACAAAGGATTAGATTGCCAAATACACGGTTGCGAAAAGGGAATCTCCTTTGCCCTTGAGTGAAACGAGTGTGGGATATATGAACGCTCCATCGAAAGATTTTCCGTTCTTAAGCAACCATGAAAGCACCCAAGAGGGCAGCAGCGACACCCACAACGAAGCCACCAGTGGTGACCTTGAGACCGAGAGCACTCCCAGTCTTGCCGAATGTACTGGAGGAACCAGTGCTAGAGGAACCAGCGGCAGTGGTGGTGGCGGATGAGCTTCCAGACCCGGAGCTTGTGCTAAGCTAAATAATCAAATAGTATGAGCAGGTATAACTCGAAGGACGAATTGGAATTAGACACGTACGGAAAGGGAGGTACCACAGGCTTGGTTGTAACTGGAGAGAGCAGACTGAGCAGATGATTCAACGGTTGGTTCAGCCTCGACGAGACAGGTCATGCAAGTCTGTAGTTCGCTTGCAATAGAACTAGCGCAGAGACAGGTCAAACTTGTGTCACAACTTGAACTCTGAAAAAATAACATGAGGGCGCGTGGGAGGGATCAATTGGCCGAGAGGACATACGCTCATGGTGGAAATAACCTGGCAAGGACTCTGACACTGAGATGGAAGGTCCGAAGGATCGAAACTCGATTGACGGGAGGCAAGTGCGTTAGACACTTCTCTGTTAGCATGGCTCACTGTTAAGACGCGTTCACGCCGTCAGGCATCAAGGCAAGCCCAAGCACCAAAAAAAGATCGCACAGGTCCCGACAACGGCGAGAGCATGAAGGAAAGGCAGGGTTCCAACCATGGTTGAGTTGATTTTAAGTGAGAGGAGGTCCTAGGAGGTGCGTTCACAAAACGAATGGAGGGTATTATGAAACGAGCAAGAAACAGTCAAGGTCGAGGTACAGATTTATATTTAAAACTTCCTGTATTTATAAGGTCTGTATACCATCCGAGTATACGGGATTGATTGACATTAGTTGACATCCAGGGACAAAACACACGGAAATTACGGTTCCGCTTATTGTATCACCCAGTGTTATTCCTGTCACCCGTGCTACATGATAGATTTTCTGTCCGCATCGACAGTCCTGGCAGTGTTGGGTAGGAGGGTGAAACTGGTGAAGCTCGAAGCTTGATGAACTAAGGTGGTATCATTACTAGTATTTCGGTGACACTAACATATATGCCAACCGACACGTCGGAGTCCCCCAGCACATGTCAGCGCAACCACATCACCTCCTGTAAGTATCCAATGACATCGGATGATGCCAAGAAACAGCGAGAGTCGCACGGCATGTCTGGTTGCTGCCAGTCGCTGAGATGATCTGTTTCTAAGTCTAATAAACTCCCAAATGCTTATTAATTTGGGAAGTTGCAGTGACGCCAGAACCATCATGACCACGCGGAACGATCGTTGGATGACGCTGCTTAGCGACACATGTGATGTGTCATCGTTTGCCCACTGCCCTTATTGGCATTGGTACAGTTCCAACCCGCACTACAGAGCAACAAATTCTACCACTTGCGGGAAGTCTGCTATTTTTTGAATTTTGTCACAGTTCACATCCGTGATTAGAGTCAACGTACGATGTCATCCGAAAAGATGTTTTGAAGACGGGCCTCAAACATAGTAAGGGGACTCGGATCAGTTTCGAAGTGACACCAAAGTAATCAATGCGGCAAAGTGGTTTTGAGTCAATTCTTACATTTGGTAGAAATGCCATGCCCTTCGTTCGCATACGCCAGAGTATGCTGAAAGTGCATATCGTCTGCATGGAGACTGTGCACCTACCTCTGATGATCAACGAATTCTTTGGGCGGCGCTTCGCGAGTACACGTACTTGGGATAGAAAATTGTGCCTTGGGTCTCATCAAGTAGCAGCCACGGAGAGTAGTAGGTGGAACCAACACTTTCTTTCACTACACATCTGGCCCAGACGAAGGTGGACACACCTAATAGATCGAGGTTCATGAAGAAGGGGGCAATTATGACAGGGCACAATGCACGTAAATTCGCACTGATGTGTCGGTGATAGAAAAGGACCGGTCTATCAGCAGCACACCAGCACGAATAATTGAGTCCCACAAGTCCTACACATTGCAGATGAAACTCCAGTTGTCGAAGTTGTAACACAGTTTGGGTACCCTTAGCGTTACAAAAGCAGAGCTGTCGGCCTTGTTCATGAGTCGAAGACGTGTACACACTGCAAGGCATTCTGAAGATGACCTTGTTTCCATCCACCGCTGTGTTACGCTGAGAAGGAACATACTCGAATGAAGACGGTGCACTGGATAGTTTCATATAGAGAGACCGAGCCAAACACTTGAGGAAGTTGCAGAATGAAAAGGTTCGTGCTGCAAGATGAGAGAAATGCTTGAAGATTTAGGCGAAAACAGGCGGATCTTCTGGCCCGAAGTCAAGGCCAGAGTGTCGAGCTGAGTCGTGAGGGAGTGCTGGGCAGTGGACAAGTCAGCTTTGGGCATACATCGAGCTTGAGATGCCAGACAAACTGCTACATCCTAATTGCTTCAGCCAGTAAACGAGAGGGAGTGGAGGGTCAGGGTCAGGCAAGCGACTGTCCCTTTGTCAAAAGCACGAGTGGTCGAAAGGAAGAAGAGAGACAAAGCTTCAATTCCCACACACGTAGACAAAACTCTCCGTTTGCTAAGTCAATGGAACCTTTTTCGCTGGACAGTCCACTTACGGTCATATTTATAAGCTGGGTCCTGTTGAACCCACATCCAATGCGGGGATGCTTGCGTGCGTGGGGACTACGCGATGAAACGTCATTGTATGAGACTAGGTCATCATGCGAGACGTGATCAGGTTGAGCACATCATCCAGCAGCAGAAACATTCGCGGGTCGAGCTTGCACGCATCAAATACTGGCCGTGCCCGACATAGCCTCCAATGCACAAGGGGAACTACACAACGTGTCAAGCTCCACGATGGCAAAGAAACCTGGTATTAGTATGTATACGACTAAATTCCAGTTCTCGTGGGGTGTAAACGGTAGTTTTCAGCGTAATACATAGAGACTAGAAATTAGAGTTGAATCTAGTAGCGCTAAAACTCACTTGATTCGTCGTAGTCCCGGACTCCAACTGTTGAAAAGTCCCAGCCTCGCCGGAATGATCTATGATCTATACTACTTACGGTTGGTGAGCAGCCCGCCTGTAATGAGTCATCTTGCCATGTGGCAGTCCGTAGGTACACATGTGTGTATTACGGTAACGTTATTGGCTGGTCGTCAAGAACATGTTTATAATGTTTATTAGGCGCCCCTAAGTCGTTGAACTTTCCCAGCGACGACTATGTCAGCGGGGTACAATGTTGTGGACGCTGAGCGCGCCACGGTCGCACCGAGCGAACAGCAGCCCCTCCTCACACCCACCAAACCGCCGCAGTATACGGTCGATGTCACGGTCTCTCAACACGACGAAGTAGCGGAAGATGCAGACGCTGCCGTTGCAAAGCCAAGATCACCTCAGAAGATCCTGTTCCAGGCGCTCCTCGTACTCTGCGGAGTGTCCATCCTCATCGTTTTTATCAAAGGATTCATCGATGCTGAGGACGTGGAGGTATGAGACATGAGTTCATGTCTCTCTGCCTTGTCCTCATCCTACGTCATACTGCTGTCACGTAGTTCGATCTAGGAACTGCCCTCAAGAAAGCTCTTGGTGGCGGACTCAGCGGCGCTGCAGGTGAGAGGAGTGGTGGCGGTTAGAAGATACACCTCTAATTTCACACTGAAACAGCCATGGTCCTACAGGTGTTGACTCTGATGGTAAGTCCTTGGGAACAAAGTGATTTGAGACAATGACTATATTCTTCCAGCCTCTCCGAACAGTCATGAACTACCAGTACCGCTACGGGACAACCACTACCGAGGCGATCAAAATCCTCAACGCAGATGGCGGATTTCCTCGGTTCTACCAGGGCCTCACTGCGGCACTGATCCAAGGGCCCGTCTCGCGATTCGGAGACACGGCAGCCAATGTGGGGATTCTTGCCTTGCTGCAGGGTAACGTGTACATGAGGAGACTCCCGACTTTGATCAAGACCGTGTTCGCGAGCGTTGCCGCTGCATGCTTTAGGATGATACTTACACCTGTGGACACGGTCAAGACGACTCTGCAGACGCAGGGTAGGGACGGATTGAAGTTACTCAGGGAAAGGGTAACTGGAATTGGCGTTGTATTGTTCCCATCTCAAATCAACCATTTCTTTTAGGTGAAGAAGTACGGTATTGGTAGTCTCTGGTATGGCGCATTTGCTACGGCAGCTGCCACCTTCGTTGGCCATTACCCTGTATGTGTCCATACTGTCCACGGGTGAAGAGTGAATTCACCCACCGCCTTCAGTGGTTTGGAACATACAACTACCTGGACGCCACCCTTCCACTGCCCGTTACTCTGGTACAAAAGCTCTTTCGGTCTGCATTTATAGGCTTCGTTGCTTCGGTTGCTTCCGATAGCATTTCCAACTCGTTACGTGTCGTCAAGACGTACCGCCAGGTAAACGCGACACGTATCAGTTACAGCGATGCCGCCCGGGCAGTCATTGCTGCGGACGGAATTCAGGGATGCTTGGACGTGGTTGAAGACCAGTACTGGCTAATGGATTACAGGGATTAATGTTCTCAGTCCTATGGAAACTGTTCATGGATTTGTAAGTTCATCTGCCTCGATTT